>CM050929.1:2039754-2639754 GCA_027742785.1 Vigna reflexopilosa | reverse complement strand
GTCTTGTTTATTCCTAATTTTTCTGTCAATCTTATTTCGGTCACAAAGTTAACTAAATCTCTATCTTGTAAACTTAACATTTCTGAATTTTCCTGTGAAATACAGGACAAGTCAACCCTGCAGATGATTGGCAAAGCTGAAGAAAGAGATGGCTTGTATGTCATGATAGTTCCTGTACCCACACCCCTTGGTTCACCAGCTTCTATTACTTCTGAGAATTCTATTGCTTGTTCTACAATAAGACATAACTCTATAGATATTTGGCACTATAGACTAGGGCATCCTTCTTTTTCTTGTTATACCAAATTACGCAACATGTATGCCACTTTACCCAATACAAAATACACGCATTGTGATGCTTGTCATTATTCTAAGCAAAGAAAATTACCTTTTCAATTAAGTACTACTGTTTCAAAAGCTCCTTTTGATTTAATTCATGTTGATATTTGGGGGCCCTATAGTACTTCTTCTGTTGATGGTTTCAAATATTTCTTAACTATAGTGGATGATATGTCTAGATACACATGGATTAAATTAATGACAAGTAAATCAGATACAAGATCACAACTTATTGGCTTTGTTTCTTATATAAAAACACAATTTGGCATTGATGTAAAAGCTGTTAGATCAGATAATGGTAATGAGTTTGCAATGACAGATTTTTATAGACAAAAAGGGATACAACATCAATTATCATGTGTTGAAACACCTCAACAAAATGGAGTCGTTGAGAGAAAACATCAACACATTCTCAATGTTGCTAGATCTTTAATGTTTCAATCCCATTTGCCCATAATTTTCTGGTCTTTTGCTGTTCGTTATGCTGTGCAACTCATTAATATTTTACCTTCCAAAGTTTTGACATATTTTTCTCCATCTCAGCTGTTACACAATGTTAAACCTGACATTACTTACTTACGAGTTTTTGGCTCACTTTGCTATGCTTCAACTCTTCAAACTCATAGAACAAAATTTCAACCTCGTGCAAGAAAATGTGTTTTACTGGGTTTTAAAACAGGAGTGAAAGGCTACCTTTTGTTAGATTTCAATTCTAGGGAAATTTTTCTATCAAGGAATGTAGTATTTTATGAAAATATATTTCCTTTTCTTACTAGTGACAAGCACTCACCTATTAATACACAAAATTCCTTGGATCTTGTCACCAAAATTATTTCACCTCCATCACCTCTTTTCTCAGAAGTTACTGATCAACCCTCTTTACCACTTACATCTCCTCCTTCTATTGTTTCCGACCCTGTTATTTTCTCTTCTCAGCCTGTTTCTGTTGAACCTGTCACTGCTACTCCACAAAGGAAATCAATTAGGCCAAAACATACACCATCTTATCTGCAGGACTATCATTGCAACATGTCATCTACTTCTTCCGCCACTCAGTCATCCACAGGTACCTTATATCCTATCTCTTCATATCTATCATATGATGCATTATCATCTCTTCATAAATCATATGTCCTTAATCTTTCCCAAGTTAGTGAACCTAAAACCTATAACCAAGCCATCAAACATGATTGTTGGAGAAATGCCATGGATCAAGAAATTGCAGCTTTAGAAAATACCAAAACTTGGGTTTTGACTGATCTACCTAATGGAAAGCAACCTATCGGATGTAAATGGGTATACAAAATAAAGAGGCATGCTGATGGGAGTATTGAACGATACAAGGCAAGGCTTGTAGCCAAAGGCTACACACAACAACAAGGTTTAGATTACTTTGAGACTTTTTCACCTGTTGTCAAACTCACAACAGTAAGATTGGTTCTAGCTTTAGCAGCTTCCAAACATTGGTATTTACATCAACTAGATGTAACTAATGCCTTTTTACATGGGGATCTAGATGAAGAAGTATACATGTCTCTTCCTCTTGGTTATAAATCTGAAAAACCAGGACAAGTTTGCAAGTTGTTGAAGTCTTTATATGGACTCAAACAAGCCTCTAGACAATGGAATTACAAGTTGACAACTACTTTACTTTCTTTGGGCTACACACAATCAAAATCAGATTATTCACTTTTTGTCAAAAGTGATTCTGCTCATATTACCATCTTACTTGTTTATGTAGATGATATAGTTTTGGCAGGTGATGACATCCAGGAAATCCAAACTGTGAAGGCTCTATTGAATGCAAAGTTCAAGATTAAAGACTTAGGCCAACTCAAGTATTTTCTGGGCTTAGAAATTGCAAGATCTCAACAGGGCATTAATTTGTCACAAAGGAAGTATGCTCTAGAGTTACTAGAAGATGCAGGATTGTTGGGGTGTCAACCTGTTTCTACTCCTATACAGCCAGGCACAAAATTTTCCAAGACAGAAGGGAAACCCTATTCAGATGTGCAGGCCTATAGAAGACTTCTTGGCAGGTTACTATATCTAACCAACACAAGACCAGATTTATGTTTCGCTGTTAGTACTCTCAGTCAATTTCTTTCCAATCCTTTGGAAGATCACTATGCAGCAGCAATAAGAATCCTGAGATATATCAAGAACAATCCAGGACAAGGATTATTCTTTCCCTCCAACACAGAACATGCTCTCAAGGCTTTTAGTGATTCTGATTGGGCTGCTTGCCCTGACACTAGAAGGTCTGTGACTGGTTTTAATGTGTTCTATGGTGCATCATTAATTAGCTGGAAATCCAAGAAGCAAGGTACTATATCTAGATCATCAACCGAAGCAGAATATAGAGCTTTAGCTTCCACAACATGTGAAATTCAATGGCTTCTGTATTTGCTCCATGATTTGAAACAACCTCTACCACAACCAGTTTCTCTGTTTTGTGACAATCAATCTGCTATACAAATTGCACAAAATCCAGCCATGCATGAAAGAACAAAGCATATTGAAATTGATTGTCATCTCATAAGAGATAAAGTTCAAGCTGGTGTAATTAAGCTCCTGTCCATTCCTACTTCAGCACAACTTGCAGACATTCATACTAAAGCTTTGCATCCAGCACAATTTCAATCTTTGTTGTCCAAGCTGAGCATTAAGGATATATATGCTGCAGCTTGAGGGGGGATATTGGATTTAATTTATTTTCCGTTCATATCTGTGCATTTATCTTCATATATTTATATTCTATTTTTATATTTATATTCCGTTTATATATTGTTTCAAACAATTATATATATGTAAAATTGTACTCTCTTCTTATGGAATAAGAAATACAATTCCTATCCTTTCTTTTCTCATAACAACCAAAGATAAGACCAATTTATAATATATAAATCTTATCTTATAAACCGCTTTTGTGATATTAAGTTAAAATTAAAGTTCACTCGGATATCATAGGCTATGCTACCGGTTTTCTTTAAATTTTTTTTTTTTACCAAAAACAACCTTAAAGTTCGTTTAGATAGAAAAAATTGCAAATGAATTGAAATTAAATACTAAGAATATTTGAGAAACATGAGAGCTCACTAATCCTCCTATCTCTATATAACCTTCAAAATTCAACCTCACACAAAAAGCTAAATAATCAATTTCATTTCTAAGGTAATATTATTAGAAATAAATTATATGTTAACACGGTAATTATATGTTTATTAAAAGTATTAAAGTTATAAATACTTTTAGGTAATATTGTATGTTGACACGGTCAATTCAAATGTATTAAAGTAATTATTAGAAACAAATCCATACATTTATTAAATGTTAAGTATCGATAGTTCCAAAAAAGTTTTAGAAGTACTCATCTAAGTACAAGACATTATTAAAAATTATTTACATCACTTTGACCACCTTACTTTATACTCCAAAATAAGAATTAAAAATAAATAAAATTATCCAGAAAGTTATGTCAACCTAACTTTGATAGACTAGCATTAACATTATTATATTATCTATTGTTATATTATCTATGAGATTGATATTTTTACATTTAAAAAATAAGCACAATTTTTTCAATCGGCAAAGAAAATATTATATAAACTGGTACTTGTATAGAAAAGTTACATACAAACAATAAACAAACACGAGAAAATATAGAATTATTATTATCTTTTACAATATTTTCAAAATAATTCACAGATTTCTTCAATACCCCTTTTATTTTTCCACATCTAAGTGGGCCATTTTAATAAAGGAAAGCTTCGTGGAAGGGTTAATATTGACCAGCTTGGTAGGTATAGACTCACAAATTCAACCAATCAAACTTTTTTTTCTTTTTTCTCGAAAAATTTGAGAAAAATATATTTTAAAATGGAAAAAAATTGAAAATTTTAACGAAGAGATACTCACGTTATTCTTTGATTTGATTTTTGATTAAAAATATATCTAAACTAATATAAAAATTAAATTAAAGCAAGCTAAAACATTAAAAAAAATGTTATGGTTTTACCAAACAAATGATAACGTTCACATCTACTAATTAACACTAACTAGACATTTAAGTGGATAATTTTTTTACCATAAACTAATTCATACTATGCATACATAAAATTGTTTTTTCTAACTAAATAATGATTAACTCTATAAAAGTTAAGTTAATTAAGAGCATGTTTAAACCAACTTCTAATAAGATTTTTTCACATAGTTTTTTGAATTTGTATTGTTAACTAGTAGACAAACTAATTTTTATTTATAGTTTTTTTTTCTTTCTAAAACTTTTTTTTTATAAAAAAGCTTATTTAAATGGGTTTTAAAACCATGTTTGAAAATACTTTTTTCTACTAATTAAAATTAGTTAATTTATAAAATAAACTATAGAAGCTATTTCTTATTAGCTTCTCTCGATCACTTCTTTTTTTCAACTCCTAAGATGTTTTTTTATTTATTTTAATTTTCCTCTAAATGTTTATGAAGATGCCCTAAATGACTTGTGGATGGAACCCATATGCCTAATTCTGTTTTATAATAAAATAAAATATTAAACCTTAAAATTCATGGCTGCATAGACTTGTGTACTTTTGGGTCTTTGCCCTTGTGCTAACCAAACAAATGAAATAGACTTTTTCACTTTCAAAGACGTGTCCAATCCATTGATAATAAATGAGAAAATCACAATCATGACATGCTAGATTTAATATTTTTTATTATATGACATTATTTTAAGAAGTTTTTGTAATTTTTTTTCAATGCTCTTCATAAAATTTTATATATTTTAATAATATTATCTTTTAAATTTATTGAACAGAGAATTACTGTTAAGACACAGAATTTTATATTTTTTTATTAGATGATGTGGTTTTTATCTTATTCAGATATTTTTTTATTAATATATTTACGTGTCAAGAATTTAAGAAAATTTAAGATTTGATGATTAATATAAATTATTTTAGTAAACTACTGTCTTAAACTTACGAAGATGAACTCTAATTGGTTTATTTATTTGAAGAGCATGACTAATGTGAAACGAAGTAAATGGTAGACAAAGTGGAACACTTGTTGAATTCAATGGATAGAAAAAGTGAAAGCAATAATAGTTTGTCCTATTAGTTCATTCGTGTTGGATACGTTCTAGATTTGGTTCATATATTGCATGATTTACATAAACAAAATCTCAATGAACATATCCAGTTAGTAGATTCTAGCTAGTCATGGTTTCATCTCTATTTGCCTTTCTTCTTTGCTCAATGGTGCTGCTAAACACTTTTGTTGTAGCCCAAACCCGAAGCAGTAAAATCATTGATGACTCTCTTCTGAAAGAAACCATCAAAGCCTCATGGGTAGTTTCATCTTCTGGTGAGATAAACCAAACAACAAGAAACATAACTGTTGGTGATTCATTTTTTGCAGAAACAACTAGCAGCAACTCCTCAACGTGGGTGGTTTCACATCTTGGCCACTTTGCCTTTGGGTTTCTTCCACTTGAGGACACTAACCATTTCTTACTTTCCATTTGGTATGCTAAGATTCCTGGCAAGACTGTAGTTTGGTATGCCAATGGAGACACTCCTGCTCCAAAGGGGTCAAAGGTTGAACTCACTGGTGATGATGGGTTAGTCCTCACAGCCCCAAATGGTGAACTGTTATGGAAAACTAAGACCCTTAGTGGTAAAGTTCATCATGGGTTTTTAAAGGACAACGGAAACTTTGTGCTTGTGAATGAAAATCATCAAGGTGTGTGGGAGACGTTTAAGCATCCAAGGGACACCTTGTTGCCCACACAAACTCTTGAAAAAGGTGAGAAGCTTTCATCAAGATTTGTAGAGTCAAATTATTCAGAAGGAAGGTTTGAGATGATGCTTCAAATGGATGGTATTCTTTCCATTCATGCTTTAAACTCGCCATCTGGGTATGCCAATGAAAACTACTACGAAAGTAGGACTGAAGAGTCCAACACATCAAGTCCTGGAATTCGTTTGGTGTTTGAACCATCAGGGTACGTGTATGTTTTGAGGAAGAACAGTGAGAAATACAACTTGTCAACATGGAGTGGAGCCTCTACTACTGATGAATCTTACTTCAGAGCAACTCTTAATTTTGATGGGGTGTTTACACTCTATCAACATTCAAAGAGTTCGTTTGGGAGTGATGGTTGGAGTGCTATTTGGTCTCAGCCAGATAACATCTGTCTCAGCAGGCTTGCCACTGAAGGTAGTGGTGTTTGTGGGTTCAATAGTGTGTGTACGTTGGGAAGTAATCAAAGGCCAAGTTGTCAATGCCCAAAATGGTACTCTTTGGTTGACCCTAATGACCTCTATGGTAGCTGCAAGCCAGATTTCATACAAGGATGTGCAGAAGATGAACTCATTGGAAAAGCAGATGCAGCTGAATATGATTTTGAGGTGTTGGTAAATACAGATTGGCCTCTTTCAGATTATGTGCTTCTTAAGCCCTTTACTGAAGAACAATGTGAACAGTCATGTTTGGAAGATTGTATGTGTGCAGTTGCCATCTACAAATCAGGTAGTGATTGCTTCAAGAAGAAGTTGCCTCTTTCAAATGGTAGAGTTGATGTTGGACTTAATGGTGCAAAGACTTTCATCAAAGTGAGGAAAGATAATTCCTCTTTGGTTGTTCCACAAGCCAAAGTGAATGAGAATAGTAAGAGCTCTTTGAGTTTGGTTGCTTGGGTACTTTTTGGAAGCTCTTCGTTTCTCAATGTCATATTTATTGGAGCCTTATGCATGTGCTTTTTCTACATCTTTCAGTACAAGAAGAAGCTTAGAGGAATTGGCAAAAGTGCCAATGCCCTTGAAACTAACTTGCGTTGCTTCTGTTATGAGGAGCTTGAAAGAGCTACAAATGGTTTCCAGAAAGAGTTAGGAAGAGGGACTTTTGGTGTTGTCTATGAAGGAGTCATAAACATAGGCTCAGCAATTCCAATAGCAGTGAAAAAGCTGAACACTGTGCTTTTCCAACAGGTTGAGATGGAGTTCAAGAACGAGTTACATGCCATTGGTCTCACTCATCACAAGAACTTGGTGCGGTTGATAGGCTATTGTGAGGCTGAAAAAGAAAGATTGTTGGTTTATGAGTACATGAGCAATGGCACTTTGGCAAGTCTTATTTTCAGTGAGGTGAAACCTGAGTGGAAAGTAAGGTTAGAGATTGCATCTGGGGTAGCTAGAGGACTTGCATATTTGCATGAAGAGTGCATCACTCAGATAATCCACTGTGACATAAAGCCACAAAACATACTCATTGATGAGTACTATAATGCCAGAATTTCTGACTTTGGATTGGCCAAGCTCTTGAAGATGAACCAAAGCAGAACCAACACTGCCATAAGGGGAACAAAGGGGTATGTGGCACTAGAATGGTTTAAAAGCATGCCTATCACAGCTAAAGTGGATGTCTATAGTTATGGTGTGATGTTGCTTGAGATCATTTGCTGCAGAAGAAATGTAGAAATGGATCTAAAAGAGGAAGAGAAGGTTATACTAATTGATTGGGCTTGTGATTGCTACTCAAGAGGTACTTTTGATCCCTTGGTTAAAGATGACAAGGAGGCATTCGATGACAAAAAGAACATGATGAAGTTGGTGATGATTTCCATTTGGTGCATTCAAGAGGATCCAATTCTTAGACCAACCATGAGAAAAGTGACACAGATGCTTGAAGGTGTTGTAGAAGTCGAACCTCCACCATTCCCCTCACAATTTAGTAGACATTCTCAAAATCCATGACTTCATGTAACCTCAAGAAACACTACAATAAAACATCTTTGATTCACGAGTAACGGCATCATGAGACATTTTTAGATTTATTTGACACATAATACAAAAATAAAATGGTCATAAAAATTAAAATTTTTGTATTTTATTTAAGAAAAAAAATAAAAAATAAAAAATAATAGTATCATATGAATATAAAAATTTTAGGTGTGTCAAAGAATCAATTATTGATTCACTCCTGTTCTAGGATTTTTCTATTTACTTATTTTATGTTCTCTATTATGTCTTAGAAGATTATGAAGTGTTCTAGCTTGCATATATCATGTTATTTCCAATCATATTTCACAATCATAAGCAATTCCTTGTTTCTTTTGTATAAATACATACCTGTTATTTTAATTGAAGCATTGTTTTTAACACTAATGCAAAATTAGTCTTCCATGTTACATGTTTTATGTTGGACTTAAAGGAAAACAACGAAAAAAAAAAGTGCATTTTGGTAAATAAGTGGAACCTATTTACATTGGACTTATTGAAATCTAATTAGAGCTCCCAAATTCCTTTTTCCTTACGTTTCCCACACGAATTTTTCCTCTTCTCTCGTTTTCTTTCTCTGACGGTATCATGAGTGCTTCTAAAGGTGTTGAAGGTCAGTTTTGTTGTGATTGGTATTTTTATCTAAGAGGATTGGATTTTTTGTGGTTATGCTATGTATCTTCATTTTATTATTGGAATAATTGAAATTGATCTATATCTTCATTGTATTATTGGAATTAGTGAAATTGAAACCAATATTGTTTTTTATATCTCAATCATGAAAATGTTTGAATGTCTCCAGTGAATTTGTTTGTTTATGTAATTTTTGTTTAATTTAAATTATGATATTAAGTTTATTAAATTTGATCGTTGAAATTAAAGTATTTTAAGAAGTGAACAATATTAAATGGTGATGGAAATTATAACTTGAAATTTAAGAATAATAAATTTTTAGGCACTAAGTAATTATGTTAGTAAGCGACTTAGTCTTTTAGTCACACTTTGTTTAAAATATTAGAGATTAAATTATAAGAAATTTATATAATATAGTTAACATGAACTATTTACATGATTTTGAAGGGTTGATGTAATTTTAAGTTTTATTTATAAATTTTTTTACTCGAGAGAAATTTATTTATTTTATTGAGTTCATGTTTCGTTATAATACAAGTGCATATTTTATACAATGAATTAAACAAATCTTATAAATTTCAGTTAATTTCCAATAACTAATATTTAATACTCGGTTAATTCAAGTTATATAAATTATTATTTTCTATATTTAATTAAAAAAATTAAAGTTATAAAAAAAAACTTAAAATTTTGTTGATCCGTTAGGATATAATTTCCTTTTAGATGGTAAAAATACTTATATTTATAGATATTCGAGTGTAAAATTTGTTACAAGTAGGAAGTGGATATTTTAAAGAGCTATCCATTTTAATAGATAATAAATAATTTAATATCAACTAATAAACATGTGCACCTGTTATATTATCTGTCCTTAAGTTTTCATTACTTATAAAACTTTAAAATTAAAATTTAATTTATATTATATTTTATATTTTTTATAATTTTATTTTAATTTTAACATATATAATTTTTTTAAATATTCGTAGGTATTCATGAGTTTTAAAATCTCACAAATATTTTTAAAATAAATATCCAATAGTACTTTCATAAGAGATCATAAAAATAGTTTAAGCAATTATCTCTATAAAGTTATAACGGGAAAAATTAAAAATTGTAAATGTGGCAATAATAATAAAAAAACACCTATTAAGGTATTGTTTTCTCTCGTATGCTTTCATTATGGTCACTTCAAATTTCGTGAATGTTAGACTATGTTATCGACCTTGTCTTAAATGGTTCTTGATGAGAAACATGTTGTCTCAAGTATATCTAAAGAGTCTTCATCATCATTTTCATGTATGCTTTTTCTTTCCAATATGAATGACCATTTTTTATTAGATGGATTAGTGTTGCTTGACTAGCCATAATTGTCTTACTTGTTAAGATCCACCAAAGTGAATAGGATGTCATTTGTCACTACACTCGAATTGCTATCAACCCATTTATACTTGAAAATAAAAACTCTAAAACTTACATAGTCAACTTCCCATATTTCTTGTATGGTTCTGAAATAACTCATGGATGCTATTATTGGATTTTTGTCCTTAAAATTAGCAAATTGCACAACCTCTAACTTGTAGGTTAATTTCACTATTTTTAACTATACTTTTTCCATCTTTCATCTTTGAATAGAAACAATAATTATTTATGTAGTAGTTGTCATATATAGCCTCAATAGAGTTTCAGAAACATTTGGAGTCATATAGACCTTTTTCTTAAACCATGGTAAGAAAGTTTCGTTATGTTCATTAAGTGTCCATTTTTCACTCATTCGTGGTGTGCAGATTTGATTTCATCAATGTATCACAAAATGTAAGGAATCACATCAACAATGTTGTTTAAGACATACAAATGAGTTTGATCAAATTCTTTTCTACTAACACTTTCAATCTTCACTCCTCAAACATCCTTACCTTCACATTACCTTCATGTCTACTTTTAGAAAGTCCTACTGGTTCACAACTTGACATATAACTTGAATGGAATTCAAGAGCTTCTTCTACAATGTACCGCTCTATAATTGAAGTTTCCGATCGATACTGATTCTTGACATATATCCCTTTAAAATCTTCATTATCTCTCAACTTGGTACATCTATCTCAAGAAAATCGGCACACATAATCAAATTTTCCTCATTGGATGAACTATCAAATGAATCATGATATAAAAAATGAGGGTGAAAAATACATTTTCAATTGACACAATAGTCTAATAACCTCACTTTCCAAATCATCTAACACTCGAGGGTCAATTTTTTTTTTTTTGCAAATGACATTAAAAAACATACTCGAACGTATTAGAATACCTCTAACAAAAGCAAGTAAAATAGCACAAACAACTACTGGTAAAAGTTATTGTATAAACACATGACAATCGTGACACTTTAAACCAACTAACTTTAAATCTTGTATAGAAACAAAACTACTAATATTTGAAAATTAACCTTGTGAAACTTTCACACTACATAAACACTTACAAAAAATTTGTTTTTCTTTTTAGAAAGAGTATGACAGGCTAGGGACAAGTAAATGTGTCTTCTAATTATTTGTGGATGTAACTCAAAACGGATATTTATGTTAGCTAAATCTTGTTGTGCTTATATTCCATATTTTATCTTTCCTTTTATATTTAGCAAAGTCCTTATGACACTATCATATGCTTTTTTTCAATGTGCATCACGTTTATACAATGTCGTACATCAAGTTTACACTAATATGAAAGATTACAGAATATTGATTGTTTTTTCAAAATGTTTTTCACAGTGGTATTTTTTTTATGATTTTTGAACACAAAGTCAATGTTTTCAACTTAGTAGTATACTTCTTCACCATAGCAGGGTCTCAACCCAACTTCATCCTCACCAATGTCAATGCTTTTCATTCTACAGTAAAGGTGATTTTAAGAAAGGAAATTTCGATGACTTGTATATACAATTTTCTGACCATGCTTCAATTCAATATAAATTGTGTTTTCTCCATAAAAGAGATAGACAAAATGACCTTTAAAATTATAACCACTCAAGTTTTCATATGTTGGGAAATCATTTATGGTCCAAAACAACATTGCACAAAAATGAAAAGTTTCTTGAGAATATAAATCGAAGACCTCGATGTCTTCTTCCCACAACATTTTGAAATCACCGATTAACAACTTTATGTACACATCAATGTCATTTTTAGGTTGTCTAGAACCTGATATCATCATATAAAACATCATATATTTTCCTTTTATGCACAACAAAGGAGATAGATTGTAAATCATCAACAAAACTAGCCATGAACTATGTTTGCTACTTAAGTTCCCATAAGGATTCAAACCATCTGTACCAAGTCTAAGTCTTAAGTTTCTTGACTCTACACCAAATTTTTGAGATGTTTCATCAATCTTATTCCATTATAGGGATTTAGCTAGGTATCGAAAAAGATTATCATACTTTCTTTCGTCAACGTGCTATTTCAAGTTCTTTGCATATTTTTTAATGGAAAACAATCATATTAACCTAGGTATTATAGACAAGTACCACACCACTTAGCAGGTGGACCATCTTTGTTTTCATCACGACTATTTACATCAACATTTTTTTTAAAACTGTGATAAACCACATATTGGACACGCCTTCAATGAAGCAAACTTGTTTCTATATAATACACAATCATTGAGGGATACAATATCTTTTGGTATTTCAAAAATATTGCCATAGAATTTTCTTTATCTCGTAATTACGAGTATGTAACATGTTATTTTTTGGAAGCATCTCCTTCAACAACTCTAACAATTCTATGAAATTTTTATTAGTCCATTCATTCCTTACTTTTAAACTGAATAATTTCAAAGTTGTCGATAGTCGTATAAAGTTAGATCATCTTGGATACAACTTTTCCTCTAAGTCAAACTTAAGAGAATCATATAAATGAGCTCTTCCAAAAAAAATTTCACCAACATCATGTACCATGTCTTCTAAATTATCACTCATTCATTCGTCCACATAATCTATTCCAAACTATATAATTCCTTAATGATTTAAAAACCATTAGACATTCGCCACTTGACTATACGATGTCTAATGCATTATGACAACACACCTTGATTTTTTGACATCAAACTCTTTGAGAACATTCATTTTTCAACTATTTTTTTAAATGTTTAAAAAGGATTAGATATCGGTCCTTCCTGAACAAACGTCTAAAGCTGATATGACATAAGTTATATGGGTGGTCTAACATCTAATTGTTCATTATATTTACAAAAATACCATAGGCCATTTTTTTATGTTAACTTTTTTCTAGACAAATGCTAGATTAGGAATGACAACGGGTCGGGTCAGACACTAATAGTGTTTACCCACAACTCGATCCGCAAAAAAAAATCGATCCACAACCCGCTTGCTACCCGCACGGGTACCCGCTTAGAAAATACCCGCGAGTATTTTAAAACTCGCGCACACCCACAAAAAATTAGAAAAATATATTTTATACATTTTTAAATAAAATTACAAAATATATAATATAATATAAAGTAAATTAAATATAAATTAAAATTTAATTTAACCTAATAAAATATAAATTAATTTTATTTTTAAATAAATTTAATTTTAAAAAATAAAAATTAATATTTTTTATTATTTTTTACGGGTAACGGATACCCGCAGAACGAATAGTTTAATACTCACACCTGACCCATTTAGAAGCGAATATTAAAATACCCAATACTCGTTACCAGCAAATAATAAATATCCCTCAATTTTTTTTTATATTCCTATGATGCTACATTTTCCATTAGTATATCTTTCTTAGTTTCTCTCTTTTAGAAAAATTAAAATAAAAAACTTAAAATAAATTTTAATTTTTAATATATATCAAATTTTTACTTTTGAGATCGCAATACTTTTAATTTGGGTAACTAATAAATTAAATATTTTAATTAAGGTTCTTATGTTAAATAGCTTTATAATTCACAGGTAAGTTAAATTGGAACGTGTACGCATAATCTAAATTATTAAAAAATAAATAATATGTTTTAAATAACTTCTTTTGCTCATTTTAATTTTATTTTAATAGTATACATTATATGATATAAGAATATTAATTATTATGATAAAAAATAAGTTGAGAAATTGAACTAAAATTTTTAAGATATTTTAAAGATTAGTTAAAAAATAAATAAAATTAAACTTAAAATATAAACAAATAATTTAAAAAATTAATTAATTTATAATTTTTTTTAATCATCTAAAACTTTTTAAAGTTAAAATTAAAATCTTAATAATACTTAAAAAAAAGTGAAAAATGTAATTTGGGCTTTTTAGCCCATTTCGGAGTCCATAATCCCCAAAAAGCAGGGTAAAACCCTAGTTCATTCCGTGCGCTCTTTTCAGTGTTGAAGCTCTGAGCAGAGGCATCGGTCGTTCCTTCGTTCGCTCGCTCGCTCTCAGGAAGAGACAGCACAATGAAGGTTTCATTTCCAAGCCCTAATAATTGCCCAATTTTGTCGTCTTCGATTTCTCGTTTCTTTGTTTCTCAATTTCCGCATTTTCATTTTATCCTTTTTTGCAGTTCAACATTGCCAATCCTACCACTGGCTGCCAGAAGAAACTCGAGATCGATGACGATCAGAAGCTGTAATTTCTCCTCCTTATTGTTTTTATTTTGGTTTTTAAGTGTTTGGTGTTGCGTTTGTGTCTTGCTTCTCCGTGTTAAAAGCTGCGTTTAGATGGTAGTTTAGTTAGAAAGTCGTTAAGTTCACTTACACGTTTGGTAGGGGTGTTTTCTGCAGTTAGTTACCTGGGGTAGCTTTCTATCCATCAATACTATATACTTCTTCTATGTTGAATGTCTATTTTGAACCATTAGTAAAGTGCCGAGGTGGAAGTGGGTTTAGTCGGACATCCATGACATGGGTTTCTTTTCAGATGATAAATTTGCTTCATTTACGAAGGAAAAGGAAGGGTATACTTACATGTGGTTACCGTGCTTTGGGTGCGGTTTGGCAGTTAGAATTAGAGTATCACCTTGGTTAGGTGACCTTTAATTTTTGCATTAAAGGTCGGTATATGTTGTATTGATCAAACACTTTTTCTAATTGGAGAACACTAATGAAAGCACCAAAAACACTGCATCCTGGTTTTCTCTCCGTCTGAAAAGGAAAAGCATCGAAGATCTGGAAAAGGAAGTGATGATGCATGCATTCATGTCCTTAGACCTCACCATTGTTTTTAAATTGGTGGCTGTAATGAACTTACACACTTTAACGGCAAATGAGAAATATTGGGAATTGTGTTAGCATAAGTGCAGTAGCAATACAATCAATATACCAACTAAAACTGGAAAATGCTGACAACAATTTTGAAGAAGTCTAACAGAGGGTAAAAAAGTTTTCAGAGAGAAAAGGAGCTGGGAGTGGGAAGACGCTGTTTACATTCACACTATATTCTGGCCATCCGCCTTTCCTTTTGTATCCTCATTTTCTCTCACCTTTAATGACTTCCTTTTGATACGGTTACTCCCCCTTGGCACATGGGTTGTATTGTTTACCTCACTTTCCTTATCATTAGGATGTAATGACATCTTTCCATCTTGTTGAGTCACTAATTCTAAATTTCTTATGATAGTGGACTGTGGCAGACTGCCATAGGCATTTTATAAATAGGCGTGTTATTGATGTTGCCAAAGGCTGTTATGACGTGTTTCTGCGGCAAAATTTAGGCCTTCTGCTGTATACACCACCTGACATTGATAACACTGGACCCATGTTACTCTGACGATTGCAAATACCCTAGTAGCTTCCTGTGGCATGCATGCTGCTTGCGTTGTTGATTTATATTTTATCCTTTTGCAGTATTACCTTTTGAACAGAACCATAGTCCAACAACCATAATTTTTTTTCCGAATTTTAAGTAGTGCTTAAGTTTTTCTGTAATACAACCTAGGCTCTTCTGTTTCCTGTGCTAAATATTTGGCCCTCTGATTTTTTTTTTCTGTTATATATTATTTCGAAAATTGCAGGAGAGCATTTTGGGACAAGAGAATTTCACAGGAGGTCAGTGGAGATGCTCTGGGTGAGGTATGTTCTGTAGATCGAAGCCTTCATATACTTGTTTCAATATCTTTTTAGGAGCATCGATAATTAATTGGTCTGTTTTACTTTACAATTCTGCTACTGGTAGGAGTTTAAAGGATATGTGTTCAAAATCACTGGTGGTTGTGACAAACAAGGATTCCCAATGAAGCAGGGAGTGCTGACACCTGGTCGAGTTCGTCTTTTGCTCCACAGAGGTAGAACAGTAATGAAGCTGTAGTTTTATACCCGTTGATTTACCAGATTTTAATGTGGAATTGTGCAACCCTTCTGTTCTGCATTATCAGTGACCATGGAATTTTCTATTTGTCATTCATGACATGTGCACTGCCTTTGTTTAAGAACTTGTTATATGATTATTTTAAGCTTTAAATGATGTAATAAATGAAACTATTTCTGGAAGATTTATTTCTCTTTGTGTTTTTTGAAGATGATCCAGAGTCATATTAAGCATTGATTGTGTAAACAGGAACTCCTTGCTTCCGTGGGTATGGAAGGCGCAATGGAGAGCGTAGGAGGAAGTCTGTTCGTGGGTGCATTGTCAGCCCAGATCTTTCTGTTCTGAACTTGGCAATTGTGAAAAAGGGAGAAAGTGATTTACCAGGTCTGACTGATGTTGAAAAGCCAAGAATGAGAGGTCCAAAGAGAGCATCCAAGATTCGGAAGCTGTTCAACCTGTCTAAAGAAGATGATGTGAGGAAGTATGTCAACACATACCGTCGAACCTTCACAACAAAAGCTGGTAATTTTCCTAGTGCCTTTAAATTTGTTTTTTGTTTTTGTTTTTTTCATTTGAAGTAGCCAAACTGCCAATGGATTTGAGAGAATAAATTGTTTTATTATAATGAGAAATGAGAAACATTATCCCGTTGTATTAAATTTGGGTTTTTTTTTTTTGAGTCATAGCTTATTTTTCAATTTGCTAGTGGAATCAAGTTGTTAATCCTAAGAATTATTATCAATATCAACTGTTGATATTATATATGAATGTATACTTGGACTTTTATATGTTTTACACATTAGCTTAGCATTTTGAAATCAAGTAGCCAACATGGTGAAATATAAGCTTCAAATCAATGATACAAATCATAACAGCGATGATCGCAAAAGAAAATAGTGTCTGTTACTACAAAAATTCAACATACAGTAGTTGTTTGCTGACTTAACAGCGCAGCAACATATCCTCCATAAAAGTAGTGGTTGTTTTGCTGTTTAAACACTGTAGCATCATGCAGGATTTATCACGGTAAACTATTCTATGGTGTGGTGTTGTACTAATGATCAGAATTATCATAGGTGTGTTGGATTTTGTCAGGTGGGCTAGGGACTGGTTTTCTTGTAGTAACCATGGTGGTAATAGCTGATTGTGAAGAAGATTTAAAATCAGACCAGTGACGTAAACCAACCCAAAATAAAAATCCTTGAAACCCAACCCAGGCCCAAATTTAGGAGACCAATAAATGCCTGACCCCTAAAACAACTAATTTTTCAGATTATAACCTGCAACAGAAACCTGTTCAATGACAATCCCTTGTCAAACACAACAATGCTTGTCACCAGTGACAATGACATGTAATGTGCTTTTGTATCTTGCATTGATAATAACGTGCCGGGCATGTAAATTTTTATCTGTTTTTTGGTTTATTAGAAGTTATCACAGTCATAATAAAAGATAATTACGTTTTTCTTGACATCATTCCTTGGTAAACAACAATTTAACTGATGGCGCTAAGAAACTGCCTTGAGCTAAGCGTGGTGGTTCCCTCTCCAACATCCAATTAAAATTAAATGGGTCATATAGTGAATGTTAATCTCAATAATGGACTTTTGGTTTCAGGGAAAAAGGTGAGCAAAGCTCCAAAGATTCAACGACTTGTCACTCCATTGACCCTGCAAAGGAAGAGGGCAAGGATTGCTGATAAGAAGAAGAGAATTGCAAAGGCAAAATCAGAGGCAGCTGAGTATCAGAAACTTCTTGCCTCCAGATTGAAGGAGCAGAGGGAACGCCGCAGTGAGAGTTTGGCAAAGAGGAGGTCCAAGCTTTCCAGTGTTTCTAAGCAGCCTGCCGCTGCATAGGCCAGCTGCTCTCACAGATATGGTGAAGCTTAATCTCATCATAGTTTTGGTAGTGTCACTCCATGATGGCTGCTTTATGCTAAACGTTTATGGTTTTTCTATTTAAACACACTAGAGTATATTCAATGTTTCTTGCTGTTGTATTTGAGCGACCTAATTGAAGAATTTTGCCTGCTTGAATTTTGTATCCTTTCGAGTCTGTACTATGTAGCATGTCAGTATTTTGTGAACTTGAATATATTTTACTCTTCATTTTATTTGTCTATTCAGTGATTAATATGAACGCAGCCATTTGTTTCAGTTATTTTATTGGGAAAACTGTATGCTAGTATTACCAAGACTTTATGTTTGATTCATCACGACATATTGTCTTTCTAAATGATGATCATAAATTACAAGCTCAGTGGCTGAATGGTCCATTTATATGTAAGCTTGGTCGAATGGTCCATTTATATGTAAGCTTGGTCGATATCTAAGCTTGGTAGAATGACATTTATATGCAAGCTCACTCGAATGGTCCATTTACAAGGAAGCTTGGTTGGATGACCAAACGACTCACGAGCTCAGTTGAATGGCCAAATGACTCACAAACTCACTTGAATGGTCAATCCACTTGCAAATTTTACAAGTTGACAAAGTCCGACCAAAAAATTGATCATGAGCATTCCTCATGTTAAATCAAACTTCCAAGACTGAAGGTGATTATGTACATACCCAAATTTGCTGAGTGTCACGACCTAACAAGAGTTCATTAAATCTTGATAGTTTTATTATATCTTTTAATATTCATTAAATGTAGGGTCTAAGATCCTATAAATACACATGTATTTTTTCTAGAAAAGACATTGAAACTCCTATTTGCTATTTTACATATAAAGATCTAATTATTTTATTGACTTGAATGTTAGAGAGTATTTTGTAGGTAGATTTTTCATCACTTTTCAACTTTAGGAACATATATAAAGATTTCTCAATCTAATCACCTTTTGTCACCTGTCCTGAAAATCACACTCCAAATTATGATAAAACACATGAATATTTAAAATTATACAAGACCCATTACTTTTGTAGTGCTACATTCACATGTGGATTTCAATGATTTATGTGGAAGAGAATGGATCGATGAATCTATGAATCCTAAAAGCTTTTTATGTGGAATCGATATGGTCATATAAAAGTGATCAAAGATGATTAAATCTGATACTGTACATATGACTTGACTTGAAGAGATTAACTTTAACCAATCTCTTTACATAAAGATACATGGGACTTCAACATAAAAAATGGTAAACCCTTATTTCTTATGATGGACTCAAATGAACGATAATTATAAAAAGTGAATAGTCCATCATCCATATCGATGGCAAATCTCCTAGTAATGGTCAAGCATTTTTAAGAAGAGTGGAAGTCATCCTTGAAGATGGTATCAACTCTACCTTGTGGATCACTTTAGGCCATTGTATTCAGCCATGTAGTGTAAGTTTGTTTAAGGCTTGTATTAAGGCCTAATTAGTATAGGGTTTTTCCTTAAGCTAGACATCCAAACCATGTGGAAAGTATGTGCCATGTGTTATGCTTCCATTGGAGATGATCTAGCTTTAGTAGTGGCCACATGACACTTTAAGAATGGAGAGGATTGTGCTTTATGAGTGGTCACATGTCCTCTCCTCATTGGAGAGGATTGTCCACTCTTTAGAAGGTCTCATTTTCGACCAATGAGTGCAAATGTGGGAGATAATATTTTTAGGGTTTTTAGGAGACACCCTTGCTTATATATAGAGGTCTCTCCTCTCTTGTAATCATCTTGAAAGTTTATTAATGTTATGCTTCCCAAATTTGGCCATACATTTCCTAGATTAAGATTAGAGCAACCCTATAGGCCCTTCTAGTCACCTTCATCCTTGAGTTGGCTTAACCTCTTTTAGAGTCACCAAATACTACACCACCATCACCATATCTCCTAGAGGTCGTGAGCTTCTACACCATTCACACCTTAGCTCATCATCCTTGGACCAATTACCACCACATTTCTGCACCACTCATCCAAGGAAATAGTACTCCATGCACATCTCCTAGCTTTGGCGCAACCTAATTAGTAGATTGCTATCATTTCTTATCAAGAGCCTTGATTCTTCAAGAGCTAAGTTTCCTTGGTTCCATACCTATCTTTGCTTTTTTTTATGTGTTTTATGTGTTATTCTTACTTGCATTAACATGTTACCATTTTTGATGTTTTTATGGTTCTACTTTGTTCTTCCCTTTGAACCATTCAACTTTTCCACTAGATTTTCCGTGTGTTTATATTGTTTATGTCTTTTCTGTTTTTGAGTCATTCCTTGTTGTTTTGTTCGGTCTTGTATGCTTATTTAATGTCATTTTGATTTTTGAATTCATCCATGTTGTCTAGAGTAATGTTTAGTCCTTTACATGTCTTTATTTCCAAGTTTAACCTTTGAAAAAACTCACCAAAAATACATGTTTGAGTAATTTTCAAAACTGTTTCATTTGAGTACCTTTGAGTGTTTTTTCTTTACACATTTGAGTTCATAATTGTTGTTAGATCATCAACAGGTTCATAGAGTTAAGTTTCATATGTCATTTTTGAGTTTCTTACCTATTTTGATTCTAGTAGGATTTTTCTAACATTTTATGTCTAACCTTATACAGTTCTAAAAGCAAATTTAAAATCAAATTTATGGTGTGTAGTGTTGTCTTTTATGTTCAGGAAAATTAGAAGAAAAAGAAAAGATAAAAGAGCAAAAAAGAAAAAGTAACAAAAAAGTACAAAAGCAAAAAGCAAAAAGTAAGGTATATTCCATACCACCATCGCTACTTTTTGGTGTGCATTTGTATGTTGATTTGTTGGTTGTTTTGCCTCTGATTTTTACGTCTATATGATATGTTCCAGCAGTTGGTCCATGCATTTGAAGCTGCAAAGAGTGATCTAGTGCCCCATGTGCTCAAAATTTTCTAAAGGACCAAAAAAACATCTTTTCTACTCTAGTCATTTTTTGTTTTTGTGATCTATTCTAGAACATTTCTTCAGGGATTTATTTTGTTGTACTACACATTTATTTCTAAACCCCAATAAGTCTAATTTAACTACAACTGCACTAACACACATCAAAATATTCAAAAAAACATTTATATAACTAAAAACTATTTTTAACATTTTTTGTGTGTCTCATGCTAAATAAAACTAATTATAACATATTGTAGTTAAAATATCCTATTAAAGTACAAAAATTAATTAAAAATCCAATATTAAAGGTGAAATAAGGATATAAATATGTACTCATTATACTTCTATAGCTAAAAGGGTTTGGTTGAAAAAATAAAATCCATATAAATCTACTAGTGGTAGTAAAGATGTGAAAAGGAAAAAAATTCATATGTTTTCTTATTATACTAGATTAACTTAATTAGTGACAAAATTGAATACTTAGTTAAAATATTTGTAATTATTGTTAATTAAATACCAATTTAAAGTTTAATTTATAAATCAAATATAAATCTTTTATTGATAACGTAAATTATTTTAAATACTAATCATTTTTATATTAAAACTTAGTATCTTATTATAATAATTAATTAGTTTTAGTCTTTAAAACTCATTACTATTTAATAAACTTTTTTACTGTTTGAATATATATATATATATATATATATATATATATATAAAGATCTTATCTTTTATTATTTTGATGAGGACCTTACAAAATATCACACTACCACTCCTTATCATTATTTTGATATATTTTTTTCATTTTGTTCATTTTGTTGGTCATATTTCGCCTTAACTTTGATTTTTATTAATTTATATGTTAATGTAGATGCGCTATGATGTGGAGAGGAAGATCTTATAGTATACGACTGGCAAGAAATATGAAATAAATTTATTGAAATTCATATTGGAGAACAATGGGAGGTTTGTTTTTTATTATACAATTTTTTTATCATCAATAATTGTTTTTTTTAACATATTAATTTATTTAATAGTTTATAGAAAAAAGAAATAGATTATATATATATATATAAAAAAAGAGGTCTTCACCGTTTGGTTTTTTTCTTTTAAAGGTTGTCATTTATATGAAAAAGATGTAGGAAAAGTTAAGATATACTAGACAAAAAATAATAACGGTTAGATTGAATGTTTATGTTAAAAATGATAATTATGATATAACTGTTTTACTTAATAATATATCAACTTTATCAACGTAAATGTTATAATTTGATTGTAACTTGATCTTGATCTAGTAAGTTTACACCGAACAATTTAAGCCTATAATAATCTCTTCTTTAATAGTTTGTTTACTGGAAATAATTAATGTTAATTATAACAATCTCTTCCTCTTTTTTCTTAGTAATTATCTTTTGTTGGAAATCAAATTGTAAGATTGGATTTGACATCATTATAGGATTGAAACACTTATTGTCAAAAGTTGTAGTTGATTGTCATAGTGTAACTTCTTTTACTTAATAGTACTGATGTTCAATCGGTATATTTTCTCAAAACACTGTTTATATTGTAAATTTTAAAGAGAATTAAACATTTATCTAGACATGTTGTTTAGGGTTAAGACCATAACATGTTAGAATAATTGTAAATCAGAAATAGTTAAGATCATACTAGTCGTGTTGACTAGGTGAATCAGGAGTAGTGAGAATATTCGTTGTAAACTTGGAGAGGTAAAATTTGTTTAATCTTGTTAAAGATTAGTAGAACCCCTTAAAAGTTCTCTTGTTTAAGATTTTTTTATTTCTTTTTGTAAATCTTTTATTGTTACTTGTTGACTTGGACCCTTAAATCTATTGTTCACTCACAAAAACCTGGACGTAAGCAGTAATAATCTTTAGTAGCTCCTTCTAAACTTTCACTAGAATTTTCTTGTTCTATTTGATTTAATTCTAATTCACTATCTTCATCTTTTATTGAACTATTAAATTCCTCTAGTTTAGAATTAATTAAAATAGTTAATAAACTTTCTTTTAATTTTTCATCTTCTATTTGATTTATGTTTTATTCTACCCTGCAACTATTAGCACAATGTCCTGGTCTATCACATTTTCACCACACATTATCTTTTTTCTTTAATTTTTTATATTTGGGTTTTCTTGTAACTACATATTAGGAATAAATAGTCCGATACTTATGATATTAAGAGATATAAGATTTAAGAACTTTAATGATTTGATAATTGCAATATTAGAAAGTAATCTACATGATGGCCCTGCTTTCTTTAACTATTATCCAAATTTTTCTTGTAACTACAGATTAAGAATAAATAGTCCAATACTTATGATATTAAGAGATATAAGACTTAAGAACTTTAATGATTTGATAATTACAATATTAGAAAGTAATCTACGTGATGGTCCTGCTTTCTTTAACTATTATCCAAATTTTTCTATGAATATTAGAAATAATAAAACAAGTAATGCAATAAAATTATATGTGCAAATTTCAGATTAAATTATAGAGGAATTACCAAGTCCAATACAAATAATCTATAGAATTTATTATAAAGTTACAAAGATAGATTATAATTATAAAGTTTTAAGATCTTCACCAAAAGATGAGACAATACTTGTAGAAGCTAATATTAGAAAATCATTTAAAAAAAATTAAGTCATGAAAAAGTAGTAAGTAAATTTCCTAAAGAATGGATTTTAGAGAATGTAATAGAAGAACCAAAACTTTATAATACTCAAATAAGAGAGATAATGCAAGAAGGTACATATATTAGATTAAGAATGAATAAGTAATTGTAAAATTAAAAGAAATTCCCAAATGATAGACAAATGACAACCTTTTAGACATCCAGTTGATAGATTCATACTAAATTTATATCTAAGAGGGTTAAATAACATTACACCAATTGTAATTATGATTAGTTTTTTAATTAATTTTAAAATTTTACAAAGTAATAAATTTTAGTTTTGAAAAAAAAGTTAGTAATTTATTTTGAAAAATAAATTACTAAACAGTTTATTTTTTCTAATTACAAACTTTAAGTTAAATAATAACTTCAACAAATAATTATCTAATTTGAATTTAAATTTAAATAATGGAATCCGTTTTGGGAACTAAATGGAGATCCATGAAGGGAGTATCAACTTAAGCTAAGGCTATGAGATTGGAAGAAGAAGAATGGATGACTTTCAAGCTTATTCTTGCTTTTCCTTAAGCCTTAGAATACATTTGACCTCTCATAAAGAGCCATGGTAAAAGAAGATGGAAGAAGAAGATGGAGCTTGAAGGATTTTACTCTTGTGGAGAATCACTTACTAGTCTTCTTTTATCTTTGTAAATATGTAAAAATTTCATTTAGCTTTGTTTTAAAAGCTTAGTAGCTTTTAGAGTAAAGTAGTGCACCATAAACCTTGATGTAGGTGAATATGTGCTTAAAATGGGTCATAGGAAGCCTTTGGAACATGTCAACATCAAGGAAGACTCCTATACATTGAACTTGGATGGTAGTTAGGAGAAATGCTCCTAGACATTGAACTTGGATGGTAGTCAGGGGAGAAGGCTCTCATTCATCCCCCCTTGTCATAGGAAGCTTCTAGTTCCTTTCTAGTTCATTAAATACTAGCCTACTCCTTCACCTATAAAAGGAGAGACAACCTTGTATGATTTTTAAAACTATTTTGAATGCTAGAGCTTCTTTGCCAAAATTGCAAGTCTCCTTCTCCTTAGTTCTCACTCTAAGAAATGTCTTTCTCTAGACTTCTTCTTACCTTCTCCTTCATGGTTGGCCTCACCTCCTAGAAAGACTTCTACCTAGACCATCCAACACCATCAACCCCATTCTCTTCATCTTGAAAAGCTTCCACACAATTCATCATCTTACATGGAGTCTATCCTTTGAAGAGCTTCATTAACACACCTTAGAGAGCATCTCTTGTTGAAGAAACATCATCAAAACAATCTCCATCATTAAATTTATGAATTTATACTTTTGTATTTTAAAATTTTTATAAAATTTTGTTAAGAATTTTTATATTTTTCTATATTTTAAATTATTATTATTTTTCTAAATAGAATTTTTTTTTAAAAAAATTCTATTCTTTTTTAATATTTTCTTCAACTATATTTTTATAAATAAACCTAAATGTTTTACTTTCATATTATCAAAATTCAACTTTACATTAAATTTCTTTTCAAATATTTCAATATACAATCATATTATTATTTAATTATATTTTTCTAACTTATTTCACACAAAAAAATTATTACATAAATTATTTTAACCAAATAAATATAATATACATTTATTAAAATTAATTTTAAAAAAATCATAATTACAATATTTTATTATCATATTTTTTATATTACCATAATCACAATATATTTAAATTATCTTATTTATTATAATCACTCTTCAAAGGTTTTATTTCCAATTAATTTATAAATACGAAATTAAATATATTTTTTAAATTTATATTCACATGAATTTATAAAAAATTATAAATTTTTAATAAATTAATTTATTATAAATAAATATATAAGACTAGAAAAAAATTGTTGCTAAGAATTCGATTCTCAAAAAACCTAATTCCAACAGGAAACAATCTACAAAATTAGAAAAAAAAAATGAGAATTTAGTCTTTTGCAAAAAAAAAAAAACTCATTAAATTATCTGTAGTTAAAATTTATACATTCAGCTGGTAATTGGCCTCTCACCAACTTAAAACATTGATTCAAGATTTAATAGCTTCATTGAGATGAAATTGGCATTAATGAAATTATTATAATAATTTAATAATATATAAAATAATACTAAAAATAATGCCTATTTTATCCTTAATTAAAAATAAAAACTTTAATCCTAATTTCCCTTCCCATTTACCCTTGTACTGCACCTCCCTCCTTTTCCCTTTGTTGTTGAAAACTTCATCAAGAAAATAAGTTAGACATAACATGTAAATAAATAGAAACGTATGACCAAACACACAATTCAAAAGGTATTTCTGAATCCGAACACACTTCCGAAATATATAATTCAAAAAATATAAAAAAACAATTTTCAGAATAAATACTCTGGAAAATAATTTTGTATTTGGAAAACACTTATTCTAATTTTATTTTTTTTACATTCAATCTAGAAATACTTTCTAAAATAGCCATTTCAAAACATAAAAAAAATCAGAACAGGTATTTCGGAATGTAATGTAGAATTCTCGAACTATTTTTCACTGAAATTATTGTAAAATTTCCTACAATTTTTCCTTTTTAATATTTTTTCATTGTATATTTTGGAAAATATTTTTAGATTTAGAAATACATTTTGAAATATCTAAGACCTTTTTTTTATTACTGGGACATAAGACTGTCGGCTCGCTTCACGACGTGCAAAAACTAATTATTTCATGATGGTCAAAAGAGTAATATTAAAAATTAAAATGAAATTATAAGTTTTTAATATTTAAAATAAATATGCAAATTAAAATAAAATATGTTGTCATACTCAAATTAAAATTTCAGTAATATTTATAATTATTTACTGGCATAATAAGTTTATATGTAAAAGAATAACTAAATATTTTATATTTTATTTCAGTATTTTGTAAAGGTTTAAACTAGTTTTTGGGCAATTTTCCGATTCATTTATTGTTTTTCTTCATCAAGTAAATTTTGTAGATTTTTTATTCTTGCCAATTCATTTGTTTCTAGTTGATTCTGTTCGATTTTTATAATAGATTGATTCAGTTTTTGTTGATTGTGGACGTAATTTCTTGTTAGAGATATGTTCTTTAGGTTTTTCTAATTTTTATTTTTTTCTAAAAAATTTGAAATAAATAATTTACTTTTATAAAATTTTAGTGTTATGCTTATAAAATAATTTTCTTTTATTTCTATATTTTTAAAATCTAAATTATAATAGTATATTTGTAAGACAATAACAAATGTCATACAACAAACGATAATGACACTTAGACAATATTTTTTTGACAACATTTGAATATTATCTACGTGTTATTCTGTGATTGGTCCATGATAGTGTTTATGATTATTATTATTGATTGTGGAGTAATTTTGGACCAATCACAAAATGATACGTAAATGATGTTCAAATGTTGTAAAAAAAATGTTATCTAAGTATTGTTATCCTTTATATAATCCGCATGATAATTGTTTTATGCTACCAAATTATGTAATTTTGCCACATTTAAAATGTGGTACAGAACACTCTTTATATGTTTTTATTCAACTTAAACTACATTATTTGAGTGATCATCCATGGAATTGATGGATCATGATTCATACATGTTTTCTTAATGTATTATTTTTTTCAAATCATGCATATTGAATGTTTTTTTTATGTTATTTTTTAGTATATCTTTTATTTAATTTTTTATAAACACACTAAATATGAGATGTTTGTTATGATTTTGCAAATAAATGCTCATTAACTTCTTATACCCATTAAATAAAAATAGTCACAACTTTTTTAAATGTTTTTTGTGATAAACAAAATTAAGATTAAAAATTAAGATTCTCACATTGTTTTCCTCTAGTGGTAGGTAAAAGAGACAACATCAATGGTGTGTACCTTGAACATCACAAATAATTAATGAATATCACATGATAATTCCAAAAAAAAAACACCATTTTAATATTTTTAGAATTGAGAATTAAATATAAATTACAAAAAATTAAAACATAAACCCACCATTACGTAATGTTTTAATCATTGATAAAGAATACTCTTTTAACATAAAGAGTAAAAGGTAAAATTAATAAAAGCCCTTGTCTTATACTTTAACATTTTCCATGATCCAATGCCTAATAAAGAAAGCAATTTCTGCAGCAAACTAAATCCTTTATCTTGGTAGGTTTCTCTCTACTATTGGGCCTTCATGGAACCTTCAACTGCACAGCCCTGTAACCCTAACAATTTTCTTCACCATGCTTAAGAACCTTAAACCTTTTCCAACATCAACCATTCTTAGAAAGCCACTTTCCTTATCTTCATAGTTCAGTTAAGCATGTGTCTCCATTGGACCATCTCTCTTCTCTCTCCTATTCATTATATCAGTAACTACTCTCTTGGCTTCTAAGGAAAATAAAGTGCACATGTTTTTCAACTTGCAATAAAAAATATCATGGACCTATCACTGCTTCATATACCACTCTTCTATAAATTTAGTCAGAAACTGTGCTGCTTGTGATAGTTTTATAAAGATTATATTTTTATTTTCCTCGTTTCTCTTATTTGACTAACAGCAGGATGGTCAAGTCTTGTAGTAGCATGTGCTTGTGTTTGGTCTTACTTAGTGTTTTCCTCTGCTTTGTGTCAACACAATCAGCACCAGAAAGTGCCATTGTGACACAGGTTCCTGGCTTCAGTGGGACTCTACCTTCCAAGCACTATGCTGGGTGAGAGGAGTGCTTTGATTTTCTCCAAACAATTTGTCTTTTTGTTTTCTGAAATGTTGACCCTTTGAGAAATCAGTGTTGACCCTTTCTAGCTTTTTGGTTGTTGAAGGTATGTGACAGTGGGTGAGAGTGGTGGGAAGAACTTGTTTTACTATTTTGTTGAATCACAGGGTAACCCTTCTGAGGACCCTGTGGTTCTGTGGCTTAATGGGGGACCTGGCTGCTCTAGCTTTGATGGATTCGTGTATGAGCATGGTAATTATTTGTTCACTTTCTACACTGCCCTTTTTACTTTTACAGAGTTTAGGAATTGTGATCTAGAAATGGTTTACAATTGCTCATACCGTAGTGTTTTCTTCACACCAGTTATAGTTGGTCCTAGTGAGGCTAATCCCTGACTGTGATGAATCATGGTCTTGAATCACATTTAATATGTCTCTGAAGAAAAACATGACAAAAACTTTTTTTAATGATTAGCTTGTACTCAATGAACTTTCTTATAAGTAGATTTGATGGCTGTTCAAAGAGGCATAGCTGAAAATATGGTTTCGGTCGTGTTATTTATTGTCCCTAGGTTTACTTTATGGATTATGTGTTTCAGGACCTTTTAATTTTGAGGCAGCAAAGACAAAAGGGGGTCTTCCCATACTACATCTCAATCCATACAGCTGGTCAAAGGTCTGTACTTTATAAACAGTGTGGAACTTAGATGGGGAAGAATGATGGTTTATTGTGTTATAGTTATCTTTTGAGTTCAGTGTCTGTAATTCATCAACCACTAAGTGGTTGTGTTTTCTTGTGATCAATTTGTATGTCATTCTGTTTTGCATTATAGGTTTCCAGTGTTATATATTTGGATTCTCCTGCTGGTGTGGGGTGGTCATACTCAAAGAATGAAACTGATTACATAACTGGAGACACAAAGACTGCCTTTGATTCACATGAGTTTCTTCTTAAGGTAATTAAGGAAACGATTGGGAGATACTGAGTGATTATTTGAATGAAGTTTGTGTTCGTCACAATGCTCTAACATATACCTTTTTTGTGTATTTTAAAACATCAGTGGTTTGAACTATACCCTGAGTTCCTTTCCAACCCGTTCTTCATTGCTGGAGAGTCCTATGCAGGAGTGTATGTGCCTACTCTTGCTTCTGAAGTTGTGAAAGGTAGTAATGAGTTGTGTTCTTAAAGTTTTGAATGATGGAGTCAGAAATAAGATGCAGTTTCTTGATCTTCCACAGGAATTGAGGCTGGTGTGGAGCCCAAACTAAATTTCAAGGTCTTTATCTTTAATTGCTAAATTTATGTTTTTTCAAACCTGTGGATGCAATCTCATGGTCATTGTGAACAGGGTTACATGGTTGGAAATGGTGTGACAGATGAAGAAATTGATGGCAATGCTCTTATTCCATTTGTACATGGGATGGGACTTATCTCAGATGACCTGTTTAAGGTGAAAATTAGCCCTTCATTATGTGACAGATGAACAATTAATACACCATTATATTAACTGCTTGTCTTTGTTTTATAAAATATGTAAATTTGATGATGTGGGACTAAACACACTTAGTCACACCCAGCACAATGAAGGTGCTGGAGACTGCAATGAGTGCAGAAAAGAAGAAGCTCCAACTAAGGCTGGTTAAGGTTGATATTGATAGCAATTAAGGAAACTTTCCATTAATATGTATTACATTTTTGGATATAAAAGCAAAGTGCACTATTTAAGACACAAGTTTGGAACCTAATCTTTTGGTTTTAATGAGTCTGTTTTCTGTTTGAAAGCTTGTTATGCTTTGTTGTCATCTACATATGTTTCATCTAATCAGTGGTACTGCTGCAGGAGGTGAACAGTGAGTGCAATGGGAACTTTTATAATCCAACCAGTGAAAGTTGCAATAGCAAGCTTGCAAAAGTTGATCAGGTGATTTAACTATGTATAAATTACAGGCATTGGAATGAGATAAGTGAATTTGGAACTCATTGATGATTCTTGCTGTTTTAGTTGGTTGATGGGTTAAACATTTACAACATCCTAGAACCATGCTATCACGCCACAGAGGCAGTGAATATTACAGAATCCTATATTAGGTTGCCATCTAGCTTCCGGAAGTTGGGTGAGACTGAAAAACCTTTCCCAGTGAGGAAAAGAATGTTCGGTCGTGCTTGGCCCCTAAGAGCACCTGTGAGAGATGGAATTGTACCAACTTGGCCACAGCTGACAAGTTTGCAACTTTCTCCACCATGCACGGTAGGTTCCATCACTACAATCTAAGTATCTATTTTTACTATTCAACATCTACTTACCAACCAATTGATTTTAATTGCTTGATTATTTCATGAAGTTCATGGCTACTTGTATAAACCTCAGAACTATTGATTCCTTACTGCCAAAAGCAAAAGAGAACTTGGAATTCTTTCATCTTTACAACAGCAAGTGGTGATTTCTGAATTAGAAATTGATGAAAATAGTCCTGAAGAAGAGAACATGCTCAACTTAGTTAGAGAAGCTTAAAGGCTAAAATTAAATACACTCTTAAAAGTGTCATCTATGTTGTTATAAAGCTTATATATTTGAAGGAATGCTTGTTTTTCAATTCAGACCAGAAATAGGGGATACTGGAAATATTTCTAACAAATAAGGGTATGCCAGATTCCATTGGCACATAATGGAATCCACAGAAAACTAAGCTTTAGCTTCTAAAAGTCATTATTATTGGGAGCTTTTGCTCTTAAGTTATTGTTAATTGCCTACTAAAAATCAAAGCTATCATATTTCTGACAACAATTTGTTTGATCCTTGTCATTTGTTATAATTTGGTTTAGAAGTAAAGTACAAGCTTGTGAAAAATATTTCCCAGTTGAAGGGACAATATATTATTGTCAATCTGTCTTTTATCTATCATATCTACTTTGATCAAAATGTTCCTGGGGGGTTCTACAAAACATGTTATAATTGGCATCATTTTTACTGTATCACCCATTCATTGAATGTTTAGCTAGTAACAAGATGTAATATTATCTTTAGGATGATGAGCTTGCAAACGCATGGTTGAACAATGAAGAAGTCAGGACAGCTATTCATGTTGCACAGGTGAGGTTTCTAGTAAGAATCTTGTTGCTTTGGATATGAAAACACTAAATTGTAATCTTTCTGATGAAACAGAAAAGTGTCATCAGTAGCTGGGAAATATGCACAGACAGAATTTTATTTGATCATGATGCTGGGAGCATGATCAGCTACCACAAGAACTTAACTTCCAAAGGTTATAGAGCACTTATATTCAGGTAAATTTCCAAATAACACTTTTTATATTTTTGGTAACTGAGAATATTCCATTGCTATAGATTTAGGCAATTCATTGTTCCAGTTGATCTTGTGAAAGAAAAACTGGACACCTTTTCAGCTTTTCCTTTAGTTTGGGATGGCATTATTTTTCCATCAATGCAATAGTCCCTGTTGTTTTCTGCCAATCTTGACTACTGAAAAGGAAAATACATATGTGAACATGTTTTAGCATAGCTACTGCAGAGTATTGTTGAATCACCGTTTACTTCATTTGAATGTCAACAAATGTGGTGCTAAATTAATCAGTTTCACAAAGCTATGGGCTTGTTCTATCTATCGCTTTCCTCTGTCTTTTAATGCATTTGTACAATGAATTTTGAGGTTTATGCCATGAAATATGTCAAAAGAAGTAAATGTTACATTCTTTTACACTGTAGATTTCCCAGCAATTGCAGAGCTTCAGGAGTCAAGTTTATTTAAGGGTTTGAAAATATAGAAAGAAAACTTCCTTTCTGGAAAATACCATACTAACATTCTGTTATTTCCTCTATTTTTAGAAAATAGGGTCTGAAAAGGAGAATGAAAACTTCTAAAGATATGTCACAATAACTAAAAGGTTCTCAAATGTTATGAGAGTGATTATGACCACATAGTGAATGACATTGCTAGTATCTGCTTTCTTAATTTGATAAACTTTTCTGGTCACTGTTCATTGCATGTGTACTTATTGTTGATGCTATCTTTGGTAAATGCTTCATGGTGTTAATTTGTAGAAAATTTAAGTGTTTCGTGTTTCTGGCAGTGGTGATCATGATATGTGTGTTCCATATACGGGGAGTGAGGCATGGACAAGATCTATTGGATACAAGATTGTTGATGAATGGAGGCCATGGTCTTCCAACGGTCAAGTTGCTGGGTATTTCCTTGTTCCATTTCTCTGTTGTCTTATCCCTACCTGATAAATCTTAAAATATTTGGAGTTAAATGGAAGAAAGAGCCTTTTTGAAACAAGCAACGTTTTATCCTTTTAAAAATACAAGAATAAAAAACATGTTTAATCAAAAAAGTACAAAAGATCAAACTTCTTCTGATGGCTTATCTTGATTGGTTGCAGGTACACACAAGGATATGACAAAAATCTTACTTTTCTGACCATAAAGGTTTGTATATACATAACATGATCAACTCATTATAATATGAAATTACTAAGCTCTTATTATATAATAAATAGGATTGATTAAGACAGATGATGTCATGTGACATTTTTAACTATATACCTTAAATTATGTAATAACTTTGTTGTTGATTGAGTTAATGTTTATAATGTTTGGTTACTTTTGGTGCAGGGATCTGGGCATACTGTTCCGGAATATAAACCACGAGAGGCATTGGACTTTTACAAACGCTTTCTCGCTGGATTGCCAATATGAGAGAGAAACAGAGGATGTAGCAAGAGTGCTTCTGATCTTCTATGTACTTCACTAATAATAATTTGTGGATGTATGTTCACAGATATTATATTTATTATCAATAATATTAAGTTTAGACTAAATGTTATATAGTATGTAGAAGTCTTGATTTTTTAATATTGTTTGAATCATATTAAAAACACTTGTTATAAGGATAGATCCCCTATGTACATCATATAGGAGTTGGGTAAAAAATTTGAAGGTTGTTTGGGTGAAATTTTTTGAGAGGATGATTTATTATATATAAATTTTAGAATAGTTTATAGTAGAACATTATTAAGATCAGAAGTTTTGAAAATTTAGGCACTAAAGAGTGCAATTTGGTTATTTGAGAATTTTAATACTTAAAAGAAATAAAAATTTAAAATATTTCATCTCAATTTGTTATTAAAATCATGCTGTTTGTTATTTTATAAGGTGGCTTCTTCCTGCACTCCACGTTTTTTCTTTTTGTACTTCCAAACTTTACATAATGCCCCATTTTACCCTTCATTATTTTGTTTATAAGTTATTTTTAATAATAAACATTGTTTTTGGTCTCTAACATTTTTTGTTTTCATTTCTTTTTAAAATTTTGTTTTATTTTCGTCTCTCTCTTTATAAAGTCATGAATTTAGTTTTTCATGAATAATACCGTTAGTTATATTTTTTTTAACATGGCAAATTGTAAGTCACGTCCTCAACTCATTTTTAAAACATGTGTGTGTTGAGACAAGATAGTCTAAAAAAATTAAATTATCTAATATTTCAGGTTTTAAAATTTAACAAATAATATCTTAGGGAAAAGAAAATATGGAGAAATTGAACATAGACATAATCTTAAGAAAACAGACTTAGAAAAATAAACTATGGAAGAACCTTGTAGATAACAAGTGTCTGAGAAATGTAAATGTAGATACAATCCTAAGAAAACATAGATATATCCCTGAGTGATCACAAGAGAGAGAGTCTGAATATGAGGCAACAAACAATATCTTAGAATCATCGACAACATCTATCAAATAGAATCATCTAGATGATTGTTCGACCAAGAGATAAAAACCAAAAGAATTAGGTTCAAATCATCTATGCGTCTAGCAAAAACACTGAAAGCTTAAAAAGACTTAAGCTCAAAAGTGTCTAAGCGCTAATCTGAATAGTCTCATCATAAGAGATCTAACATACAACATTTTTCCTGACTACAAGGATTATCAAGTGAAAACGTCTGATCAATGAGAAAAGTTCATAAGAACATCTTGTAAAACAATAGGTTTAAACAATCAAGAAGAAAAGTGTTTTACAAAGATATTGACTTAGAGGAAGAAATCAATTAAACGATATAACACACTCTCTCAGCACGAATTTTGTTAGAGAAAACATTTTGTGAATGTTTTCTTTGTCTCTAACATGCACTTCTGACTCTTGTATATGACAGAGCAGATGGATATTTGACATAGGCAAATGGAAACTGTGGAGTAGATATGCATACAGACATATATGTCATTTTTCTTATTGCTTTTGTTGTTTTCAAACGTTGTGCATTTAATGCCTTTAATGCGAGTTCAGAACAACTATAAGCTTTTCAAATTCTCTTTTGTTCTAGCAAGATTTGATAGTTTAAGCATTCTTGTAGAGATACCCAACAATTCAGGTTTCATTATTGGATGAAAACGTCATTTGGTACAAGGTATCATCATTTGTTTAGTATTCTTAGTTTGGCAGAAGAACGCGTTTGGTAAGATGTCTTTCAACACATGTTTTTATCTTTTAGTGTGTTTATCAAAAACATCAATTTGTGAGATATAGTGAAAGCTCGTATAACATTGCTTTAGCAAAGTATATCAAGAACGCGTTTAGTGAGACTCTCATAGCAGGAAATCATTTGGTAATGTGTCCACTAGGATATTAGGGCATTTACTAAAGCTTTTTCCTTTCATATATTCAGATTTAAAAATGATTTTTCACACGATATTTTTCTTTCAACAAAATTATTTTTCACAAAGATAACATTTTATCATATGTTCATTTTGTTTATTGTTATTTGTTAAATTTCAAAATATATGAGGACATTAAACGATCCAGTATTATAGATGATCTTGTCTTAACAAGGCCCATTTAAAGTTTCCCTCTTGAACATATTGAGAGCCATTTTTAAGCTTTCTTGTCTCTTATAGTCAGCTTTAAGAACATTTGTGTCCTCCAAACCGAATTACGTTGTCTTTGGATTTCAATCAAATGCTTCATGTTCACAATACATATGCATTAATGTACGAAATGAATAGATTTTGTGAAGTCGAAGGAGCTATTTGAAATCTGGAGACAAGAATTTTCGGTTTGAAGGATAGAAATGTTATGGAAGCCTATTGTACGAGACATCTCCAAGAAAGATTAAAAATTGGCTCACAATAAAAGGGGAAACTTTAAAGGATAAGAACAAATAGACATCGGAATTGCACTTTTTTAACGTTGAATTGATCCATTGACAACCCAGGTGTGTCATTCCTACAACTATATAATGTCTAAATTCACATTTTTCGTCGTCTAAATGATTTGAGGATTTCAAACAGCTCTTTCATGATCATAAAACCTATGCATAAATGTGAAAAGTCTACAAGCAAGAAAAACATAGATTTTATGAACATGAAGGAACTGTTTGAAATGTAGTGACTAGTTGTTTAAAATCTAGATCTGGTAATTTTTGGTCTCTAGATTTCAATCACTCATTCAAGGTTCACAAAATTTATGCATAAATAAGATGAGTCTAGAAGTAACAAAAACATAGATTTTGTGAATATGAAGGAGCTTATTGAAATTAAGAGATAAAAAATTAACAATTTGGAGGATACAAAAGTTCTGAAAGCTTTTTTAAAAAGAGAAACTTTAGTGAATGAGATCTGTTTATGGTGAGATATTATCTTATTTTAGACGTCAAAATTGAGTTATTCAGATATTATATTGCTTCCAGACACTCAAAAAAATTGATTCATACAACAATATAATGTCTAAAAAACTCTAATGTTAATTGACATAAGAATTTTTTTTTTAATATTAATTAGTTATATGACATCAGAATATGGTATTTTGCGATGTCTAAATTGAATAATTATTTACAAAAATATTACCATTATTTTTAACGTTGACATTTTTCTAACTTTAAACACGTTCAAGCCTTTTTTTTTATTATATATTTTATATTAGTGATCTTAACTATTCAACTCGAAACACTTCGTAGTAAAATTTATTGTCACTAAAGCGACAATCTTTAAAATCTTTTCGGAAATATTGTTTTCAGAATCATAATGAAAACTTAAAGTTTAAAACTTTCCAAATAAAACTTCTAGTCTTGCCGTAGTGGAAATGGTACAAGTAGCTTTGCAACAAATAAATAAAGTTAATTTTTCCTTTATTTTGATATATCTAATCATTTCATTTCATTTAAAAGTTAAACCCAAATTAATTTAAATAACCCTCAAGAACAATTTTTTATATAAATAAAACTAGGTGAAAACTCTGAATTCTGAAACTTTCAATGTCAAGTAGAGGGAACAAGGGACAAGACTAAAAATAATGTTAGTTCGTTCGAGAAAGTTTCAAAATAAAAAAAAAATAAATTGGAGAAAAATTAAACACTGTTTAAAAATATTTTAACCCCCAAAATATAATTTTTTTTAATTTCTAAAACTTTTTTTCTTAAGATTTAACTAGTGTAAAATTTTCATTTTAGTTCATTTAATATATTTTAGGCTTTTGTGTATAAGATTTTGTTCATTTTTAATTAGCCCTTTTGAAAATTGTTTGATAGGGACTAAAAGCTAACTGTCTATATGTTGTAGGCAAAAAAAAAAAATTAAAAATACTATTCATGGAAACTAGAATAAAATAGCAGCAATAAAAACTATTCTTTTATAGGTATTAGAAGTCAAGAATAAGCATTTTATGAAATACTTTTTTACAATATGAATATTCATAAAAAAATTGAGAACAATGTTTAATTCCAATGTAACGAAATAAAAACAATGTTGCATGTAGTTACCATTGCCAACTCACACCGATACAATAATTTCTAAGAATCTAGTCGGTGCCATTTTCACAGTGACAAGAAAACCACATGGTAAGACAAAAGTAACGTATCAGATGCTATGTCACTGAAAAGAAGGCAAGAATTTGAACACAAATAAACTAGTATCATAATTTGATTACCATAGCTCATACAGAAGCTATTATTGCAGATTTTTATGAGAAACAAAGAGTAAGAAACACCATCAAAGTAAGAAGGAAGTATGAGTATCAATGAAATGCAAAAAATGGCTTCAAGTAGTGTGCCCAAATGGCACTCTTCATCAGTCACAACCAAAATTGTCAATAACTTAAATCCTATATGCCAAGCTACCCAACAATTAACTCTCAAAGGGAAGTTCGTGATCATACACAACCAAAGCAAATCAATTCCTGGAAAGTTTATTTCTGTCCAGATTTACAGTGGAACTGATGTTGATCCTGGTAAGTGCACCTTCTATGCAGACAACATTGGTGCACAATCTTTTTCAAAAGGAATAGTCTTTATGAAAGAGTTTTTGAAAATAAGCAAATATTACTCCAAAAATGATGAACCAATTGTGTTATTGGATATGGTTGGAATAAATATCTCTGTAAGTTATAATTAGTCTCTGTATGTGTTAAAAGTAAGATTATGCAGAAGTTAAAAGTCCTGCAGTACATAAGCTAATTATATTTTATGGAGAAACTGGTTTTATATTTCTTACTCTTCTCTTCTATAAGTCCTTATGAAAAAGTTTCTCTAAACATGTTCATAATAATTGATTAATTCTGAATATAACTTCAAATTTTAAATCTATTATCTTTATAAAGTCATACTTCAGTCTTGGTAAATATTTTATTTCATTTCATCAATCTATTTACAAATATTTTGTTCTTTGTGAGATGTTTGGAAAACATACCAGTAGTTAAAAAGTGAATGAACTTTGACTTGTATAAATCAGTAAATTTCAAGAAATTATATTTTTTTTTACATGAAGATTGGTGTCTATGTGCATAATCAATAAAAAAACTGAGGACAGAAGGTTGCATCCTGTGCTTTTCTAAATTCATCTCACCAGCTCTTGAAAATGAAGGAAAAACTGAGAAAAAGATCATGATATTTAGAAAAACGAAATGTATAAACAAATCATCTTGATATCTATGAAAAACATGAATACTAGATTCTAACTTTTTACTTTAGAAAAGAAATTAAAAGTTGATGACAATTATAAGGGTGAAAAAAAAAAGTAATTGTTTTTCCTTTACTATAACTTGTTTGAATTACATGGTTTACTATATTTGTAAGATATGTTTTGATATAGGGAACATATTATGTTTACAACTTTGTGTCGAACTGGACAGAGACTGGTAAAGGAAAATTGAGCGAGAAAGCACATTTCAAACAAGGTGAGAGCATGAAACACAGTCATGATGCACAAACCACGATATATAAAATTAAGATACATGTTGACTCAAATTTTGGAACTCCAAGAGCTTTCGTTATTCAAAACAAGTACAAGAAGAAGTTCTTCCTTCAGTCTGCATCTATTGAGACTTCTAGCAACCGCATCATTCACTATGATATCAATTCATGGATATATCCAATAAAGAAGACCAAATCTGATAGGCTCTTCTTCTCAAATAGAGTATGTTTTATACTATTCTCTCATCAAGTTAATCATTTGGATCATATAAGTGACACTACTTAGAACTAGTCCCTATATGAAAATAAGACCTTGAGCTTTTATCCTTTTATGTCCTTATCAGTACATATAGGTACTGATATTACTAAGGATGTGTTGATTTATATTTTCAATATTTTTGAAGTATTCAACATGTAACTAAACAAGGTTGCTAAACCGTTGGTCAAAGGTGTTAGACAAAGGGCAGGGTATGTAGTTGAGTTAGAGATTCAACAAGATGTAAACAAAACAATATGAGAAAACATTTCCCAATTGTTTCTGTTTTTTGGTTTCGGAACACTTTGTTGGGAACAATTTTCTAAACATGATAGATTCTGAATGAAATATTAACTGCTAAGTAGTGTGAAGTTGTTTCAGAAAACAGTTTTTATAACCAAAAGACAGTCAATTAGGCACTAGGGTATGTTTGGACAAGTTAGTCCATAAGCACTCTTAAAAAAAAGTGAAATAAGTTTCTCTGTATGCTAAAATTAGCTTATGCAAGCTCTCTGATATTTTCTTTAATTCTTTTAACTTGTGCATAAGGTAGTTTCAGAATACGCAGAAGCTCATTTCAGTTTTTGTCTTCTGGAAGTGCTTTTCGAGAAACTTGTCTGATTAGGTGCTAAATCTCTAAAGTTTTAGTGTCCAAAAAAGAGTCATGTAGTGGCTAAAACATATTTTCATGCAGGAACTGATTCTGAAATGAGTGTCAGTTGTAGGACCAAATGATTAGTTTAATCTTCTTTTCCTGATAGTGGCAATTTTATGTTGCATGAAAGTGCATAACTTTGTGGTTATGATAGTGTTGTCTTCCAAGTCAAACGCCAAGAGCATTAGTGGAACTAAGAAAGGAAGAGCTTGATATATTGAGGGGCAATGGAATGGGAGAAAGAAAGGAATGGGATAGAATCTATGACTACGACTTCTATAACGATCTTGGTGATCCTGAGAAAGGTCCTGAGCACCTTAGACCAGTCCTTGGTGGCACAAAGTTGTTTCCATATCCACGTAGAGGAAGAACAGGTCGAAAACAAAGTACAGCAGGTACTTATTTTACTTTCCCTTTAAATTCAGTTCAAGGTACAAACCTAAATTGGCATAAACCATCGGAATTTCTGCTTAATAACATGCTTTAATACACTTGGTTTAAGGTTGGTTAAGCCTTACAAGGTACTGTTGAATCAAGGGTGGATGCACCACCATTCCTTTCTTACTTCTGAATGTTCGTTGTGTGCATTAAAGCTAAAATATAAATGGGTGCAAACCTCAATTTATAAATTAATTTTGTAAATTTGAATTAGACTTAAAGTTCACTTCTTAACATTTGCATACTCATTTTAACATTTCAAGTTTCATTACCTGCTTTGGTACTTTATGCCTTGCATTTGTGATTGGAGGACCTCAGTGGAAAATGAGCCTAAGTAAGAAAATAGTCCTTTGAAATTAAAGGGTATGTGTTAAATTGTGTTTCCAATTTAAACTAGTAGCATTTTGAGTTAATTCTCATTTCTATTTTCACGTGTCTATGGAAAATATTAGGTCCATCTAGTGAGAGCCGCCCACAACCAATGAACTTTGGCATATATGTTCCATCAGATGAGAGATTTGCCCCCAATAAATTGAAGGAGTTGAAATCAAATTGTGTCCATGCTATGGTACATTTTTTGTCACCAAAGGCAGAATTATTACCACAGAGAAATTCTGCAAACTTTCAATCATTCGAAGAGTTACTTGAGATGTTTTCTAGCAATAGGAGCCAAATAATAGAGGGGTGGATGAAAGACAACTTAAAGAAACTGATACCTGTTGCGTACTTGAAAGAAATAACTATTGCAAACAAGGAAAATCATGGACAATTGCCTATCCCTCAAATCATATCCGGTAAAGAAATCTTGATACCCTTTATTTGTATATAATATTTCAGTTAGCTGGTTACAATGTCAGTTGATTTAGGACATCAGTTTGTGTGGTAAATAAATCTTAGATTGAAAAGTAAGATCTGGAAATTTGTAACCTAGTTAAATTTCAAGAGTTCTCTCCTTACATTGAATTTGTCAAAGATACTACTAGTTATGCTAAGTTGTTTCATGAGATTGTTTTGTGTGATCTTTTGCTCTTCAGAAAATGAATTGGCTTGGAAAGATGATATAGAGTTTGGAAGACAAATGCTTGCAGGAACTCACCCCACCAGAATACAATGCTTAACGGTACTTAATACACTTATGAACTAGGATTTAGAGCATCTGCTATGGTTTATGATGTATAAAGTGTTTCAAATCACCTATTCAATTCTTGGGGTCTTAAGAGCGTAGTAGTCCAAGTTCTACAATTCGTTTGGGACTTGGGCAACCTGGGTTATGCTACGGGACAATTGATGAATCCTACAACAATCTCCCCAAACCAATTGTATTACTAGGAATCAAACTCTTTAATTGTGACTAGACCTATTGAGAATTAAATTTGTGACCATACTCTTACCACTAGGTTTAAAGTTATAATTGATGATCAAGTTCTACTTGAAGAAAATAACAACTAAAGTATCAGGGATTCGATTCTGACTTAACCCATCTAGCATATGCCACAAAACAATTGATGAACCTTACAATATATAATATTGTTTCTTACAGTGGAAACATAAAATCTCTTTAACTCAAATAGAAATTGAGTGTCGGTGAAAAGGTTTTTTACATTGTCACCTAATCATGGATTGTCATTTACAGTAAAGTTATTTGATGTTTAGAATATTTTTTCTAAAGTCATAGAATGATTTTCAATTGTTTTACTGTAAAAAATAGTAGTACATCATGGGTCAACTTGCTCAGTTCATGTTCTAATCGAAACCACCTTTTCTTGACTTTGTATCTTTTGAACCTTTTAATACTCTGTTGCAAATAATCTGTCGCAGTTAAAGAATATTCCTAGGACCAAAGACAAACTTATTGAATCTAAATTGTAAAAACAAATGGCAAATACTCTACTGTGCTTGTTCTCATGTGTAGACCAGCCAAAGTTGTCAAATCAAATTTGTAGAATGAATTTAAGTTCAGCTTTAGCATGTTGGTCACACTTTACCACTACAGTAACTAGGCCTGGGCAAATTTGTTAGTTCTATATCTGTGTTATGAAAATGATATTCAAACTTCACATTTTTGGCCTCATTATTATTGGTTTCAATTTTGCTTTCAGACATTCCCACCTCAGAATAGATACGGAATACAGAGTTCAATAAAGAAATCAATCATAGAACAGAAGCTAGAAGGATGGACACTTTCTCAGGTAAGTAACCAAAGTCTTGAGGCTTTGGCATTGAGAAAATAAACTTGTTTTTTGTTACTTCTTTTGGAAGATACTAATCAGATTTTAGTCATAATTCTTATTTACTTTTGTTAAACTTCTATGAGCTAATAAATTAGAAAATTAAAATGCAAATTGTAAAACTTAAGCCCTTTTTCAAACAATAAGTATCATAGTTCATATATTTGCCACAACAATCATTTGGAGTTTATGTCATATGAAGAGAAGGCTTCCTTAATGAAACACGGTCTCATTATGAGACATGAACAAATCCACATAAGAGACTAGAACAAAAATTTGTTGGGTCTATCAAGGAGGGAGTTCATCGAGGAAACACAAACACCAATGACATCTGAGTCTAACTATATAAGGAATTAACACCACTCTCTACCAAAAACCTTAAAAACCTTAAAGCAATCGGTTAATGAGTCTTTCACCTTTAGTGCTCTACTTTCTCATTTCTATCCAATATAGGACTTAGACTCACACTTGGATTCCCAACAAAATTACCAAGATGAAACACCAAATCTAATCAGAGAATACTTGCAGTAACTGTAGTACTGTATATAAGATTTGTTCATTATATTTATAGTAGTTAATGAAGCAAACAAATTTAAAACAACTTGGCTAAATTTTTATTGGCTAAATTTAAGTGTTATTTATTTCTTGTCCTCTTTCCTTGTAAAATTGTGTAGGCAATGGAGCAGGGAAGAATATTCATGCTGGACCACCATGACTACCTTATTCCATATTTGAACAGAATAAATGCAAATGGGGTATGTGCTTATGCATCAAGGACCCTTCTATTCTTAAGGACTGATGGCATGCTTAAGCCATTGGCAATAGAACTTAGCTTGCCAGGTCCATCTCCTCACCTTGAAATCCATAGGGTTTTTCTTCCAGCCAAACAGGGAACACAAGCAGCACTTTGGCAGCTTGCTAAAGCTCATGTATTGGCTAATGACTCTGTTTATCATCAACTAATTAGCCATTGGTGAGTTGAAATCTTTCTGCAATCACAGTTACTAACTAAATTTTCATTCTGCATAGATTCTTGAAAGTAATCTGTTGCACACTAATTTCTGTACTTTTTTTTTCTGCATCATCTCAAAATGTCAAATCAAGTGACAGAGATAAGAAAGAAAGGAAAAATATTTTCTTTTTGATAGTTTTATGATTAAGTTTGTAAAGAATACAAGTCAATAATCATGTTTTAAGAATCCTTGTTCTTTTCCAATAATGGTTTCTAGAATTCTTGTTGATTCTTTTACGCATAAGAATAATCCCTAGTGGACAATGAATATTTCAAGTATGTCTGAAATTAAATACAATGATCCTTTGTATATTGTGGAAACATTTGCCTTCAAATGCAAAAGAAATATTGTTTTGTTTGAGAAAATAATGAACTACAAAGAAATTCAGTACTACACTTATTCTGTTATCACCTTTGGTTTGGAATTTAAGTATCATGCAATGAAAACTTATGCAGGTTATGCACCCATGCAGTTGTTGAACCATTTATCATTGCCACCAAAAGAAGGCTAAGTGTTATGCATCCAATCCATAGGTTGTTGAATCCTCATTTCAAAGATACCATGCACATAAATGCCTTGGCAAGACTCATCCTTATAAACTCTGGAGGAATTCTCGAGAGAATATTATTTCCAGGTGAAATCTGTATGCAGATCTCATGTGACCTCTATAAAGAGTGGAGATTCATTGACCAAGGACTCCCAGCTGATCTACTCAAAAGGTAGATTACATACCTTCATTAAGAATTGTTCATGAGCACACATCAACCGGATATAAGATTAAATTATATTACGAAATAGACTTTAAATCTAACCACAAAACTATCTTGTAAAGTAAGATTTGTATCCATTTATATATTTTAAACTGGTTTTATCATTAGTCGATGTAAATCTTACCTTGAGTTTTGTAATTTTGTAGCAAGAATTTAACTAGAAAAATTGTGAAACCTCTAATTATGACTGAGCATCACCTACATCTAGCTTTTTTAACACAAGAAAACTTTAACCAATCTTGCAAACAAAATAGAAAATTGCATATGTATCAAGTATTTAAATGATAGTTAAAAAATATAAATTAACAACACTCCCTGTACGACACACTGTTGTACAAATCAAACCTTGTGTAAAATAAATACACAAGTTTTAGTCCTTATGTATCCATATTAGTATACATTGGTCCATTTTGTTGCACTGTGTTTTCTAAAGTCCTAGTCCCTAAAGTATATGTCCTTTCAGGAACTAAAACTTAAGTTTCTTATATAGAAGGACTGACTCTTAAATGAGGCATAAAAATGTATAAAGAAGGTTAAACTATTCACTTGGTCCCTGTAGTTGTCTCATTGTCTCTCCAACATTTCTTGTAGCAGTTTTACATTGTCATTAAAGTTTTCTGCGGTGCTAACAACTGGGGTGAAAACTCGACTTTTATGCATAATGTAGAGGAACTAAAACTTATAGTTTTCTCATATATAGACTAGAACATAAAACTGGTGAATAGTTTAATCCGGGTGGGAAAATACAGAGGTTCCATTACTTTCACCTTGATGCATGAGCTAATCCAACAGCAACTAATTTTGCAGGGGCATGGCTGTACAAGATCCGGACATGAATAACCCCACAGGGATTCAGCTTCTGCTGCTGGACTACCCCTATGCCACTGATGGACTTGAAATATGGGTAGCCATCAAAGAATGGGTCAAAGACTTTTGCTCATTCTTCTACAAAGACAACGAGGCCATTGAGGGTGATGTTGAACTGCAAGCCTGGTGGTCAGAGATTAGAACTCAAGGCCATGGTGACAAACACAATGACAGATGGTGGAACCAAATTACAACACTCTCAAATCTTGTGGAGACACTAACAATCCTCATATGGATTGCTTCTGCCAAACATGCATCTCTAAACTATGGCCAATATGCATACAGTGGCTACCCTCCAAACCGCCCCACACTATGCAGGAAATTTGTTCCTCTAGAAGGGACAGTGGAGTTTGGTGAGTTCCTCAAGGACCCAGATAAGTTTTTCCTCAAGATGCTTCCTGATAGGTTTGAGATGAGTCTTGCAGTGGCATTGGTGAATGTTCTCTCAAGGCACACTTGTGATGAGGTCTACTTGGGGTGCCAGCAATCACCAGGGTGGATAGACAATGAAGTGATTCAGAATAGGTTTGCTGAGTTCAAACAAGAACTAAAGGAGATTCAAGCAAGGATCATGCAAAGGAATAGGGATCCCAAGCTTAAGAATAGACGTGGCCCTGCCAACATTGAGTACACTCTTCTCTACCCTGATGCAGCTACTTCTTCTGCCTCAAAAAGAGGAATCACAGGAAGGGGGATACCTAACAGCATATCAATTTGACTTCTTGTTATAGATTACCAAGTTTTCATTGTTGATGGATAAAACTTATGTGTATTTCTTTAAAAGTTTTTGCTGTTGTTATATCATTAGAATTGAAGTTTCATTTTGATAACTTACTAAGATCTTTAATGCTAACTTTAACTTTGGTTAAAACTCTAAATTTGATGGTAAGCAACACTAAAAACAATTCCGACTCTGCATCTAAGTTTTGTTTCTTGGTGATATACATCAATGCCACGGGTTAAGGAACTAGTGGTAGCTTTAAAGTGGTTCGAAAACTGACTTGTTAGTTGCATATTTTTAGGAAGATTTCATATATGTTTCAGTTTGAATTATTCAATTTGATTCACGTAGAATTTATCTATCGTTGTTAGTGGATTAGTTATTTTCTACTTTTAGCTAAGTCATTAGTAGTGGTTGTTAGAATAAGGAGATGTTATCTCTTAATTAGTTCTTTCTGAATAAATTTAAATCAAGTTGTATTTAATAAGAAATAACACTTTCACCCAATATATTTATATGTTTTTCATCTTTAAACCAACAATTGAAATCTAGAACTCTTTATTTCTTAATGGACATGTAGAATGGAAGAAGAATGAAATTTATTGAACTAAAATAATCGATTATATTAGTGTTTAAGCACATTAATCGGTTTCATCTGTTAGTTAGGATTTTTTAATTTTTATTTTAAGATGATGGATTTATGGAAAGTTGTGGAAGAGGATTATTTTGTTTAACCACTACCGAAAAATCCTACCATGATTCAAATCAAAATTCATAAAGAACGAAAAAGAAAGAAGAAAAAGACAAAGATGTCTTTGTTTTTTGGTGTTATAACATTGATCTTCACAAAAGTTATGACCTTTAAGTCACTCAAAAAAATTTGTGAATTTTTGAAGAAAAAATATGAAGAAGATGACAGAATAAAAAACATGCAAATGTTGAATCTAAGGAGGAAATTTGAATTACAAAGAATGAAAGAGTCAGAAACAATTAAGAAATATTCAAACACATTATTGGACAGTGCCAACAAAATAAAGTTGTTGGACAACAATTTGAGACTCCAAAACATCTATTACTTTTAATTCATACACCTTCACTCAAATATAGTTATGACTTTTAATTTTTTTTAATTCGTATTAAATTCACAATCCTTTCGTATTATTTTCTAAAAAAAATATTATTTGAACAAAAAACTTTCAATCACCTAAACAAATAAATATTGTATTAATTATTTAATATTTTTTTATTCTACTATTTAAAATAATTTTTATGAAAATTTATATTATTCATAAATATAATTTTATATTATTATCACCATTAAGCATAATTTGATAATGTTCATTTTATAATCATTAAAATATTTTTTTAATCTATCACATTAATTAAATCTTACACAAATTTTAATTTTATTTTTAAATTCATTTTCAATCACCTCTAAATATCTTAAAAAAAAACATAATTTATTTTGAAAACCACTTATTCCCTCTTCTTCAAATCGTCCCTTAAGTAAACACACCCTAATAAAACCTTAATAAAGTGTGTTTGGAATTAATCGTAATGCTACGAAGACAAAGATTGATGTGAAGACTTTGACTTGTTAGAGTCTAGATGTAGCCAATCTGATAACCAAGTTGATAATGATTATAGTATAACCAGTTGTAAAATGATAAAATATTGGTATATTTTATCATGTTTATGTCATATATTTAAGCACTTATTGTTATTTATAATATATTTTCAGTAGTTTTAATTTTTATTATTATTTTATACTTTTCTTTGTTTTTCTTCACTTGAGAGAAAAAAAAAAGGACGGAAAGTCAAGATTTTTTTTATTCAAAAGCTAAAATGTTGATTTTTGCATATGAAAACATTCGTTTATCTTATCTTTTATGAATGAATACTTATTTAGAAGTATACCAAATAGGAACTAAATGCCATTTGACTTGGAATGGCTATCTTGAAAATTTTCAGAAATAATCATAAAATTGATAAGCTTCAACTACTTATGTTCATTACACCAAGTGAGTTTCATTTCAGACAAGAGTGTTTTCTATAGTAAGATCAATTTTATTTATCACGTTTAGGAAACAATTGCTCAACCAGCATGGCTATGTTCCATAGTATCATTTTCTTCATTTCTCCTTTGACTACCCCAGTTTACTACAAATAAACAAGTTTTCATGCTTTGTTATGAATTCAGCACTGATTATTTCAGATTTAAGTAGAAACATAGCATGAGAATATGGACACAAATACTATTCAGCCATACAATAAAAACAAAGCATTGACCATGATATTGAATAACTAAGATTTCTTCAGATTTAACAGCCAATACCAAACTTTCTTTCTATCATTTAAGCACACACTACTTAGACAAGGAAATAAAACATACTCAAACATAATTTATGAAAGTGCTTATAAAACATTTAAAACTAGACATGCTTAGTTTGATGGGAAGGCAGAACTGAGGAAGTCCTCATCCTCACAGTGCAAGTTGTTGGACTCCATCAGAAATTCAATTTCCCCACTGTTGAATTTCAGAAGAAAAGCCAATCTGATGAGCTTAGCAAGCTCAGGAACATGATCATGATTCTCTTGCAAAACACCCTCTGATATGGCTTCTGAAAAATATGTAGCATATTTTAGCAGACTTGCATCTTCACTTTGCCAGTTCATTTGGGTGAAAAACTTGGAGCTTTGTCTTTCCCACCGTACCATTCTGTTTGCCTTTTTGAGAATTTTGTCCCCTGATGACAATGACAAAGTGTAACTTGCAGTGACTGCACCCTTTGTCTCAAAGAAACTCAATTTGAGCAGATCTTGAACAGCTTCATGTCTCTTGCTTGGTTCCATTTTAAGACTAGAAGAAGAAAGGAAACCGAGAATCAGCTTAGCCAACACCTTCACATTACACATATGACCAGGATCAACTTTTTTGAGTTCAACACCGTTGATCAAGGATGACTCTTCCATGCTAATAGATTCAGAGATATTTCGAGCACCAATTTTTCTGTACATGTTAAACCACTCACACCTGGTCAATGGTGCCAAGTTCTGAGGATACCAGACAAATACTTTCTCCTGCTCAAAAAGCTTCTTCATATGAAGGTTATCAGGAATGAAAACATCATTCTTGTTTAACAAAAATATTTTATTGTTGCCAGATGTTGCAGGCAGTTTCACCAAGCAATTAGCTAGTTTCTTCTCAGATATTGTGGACAAATGTCTGAACATAAACCACCAGAACTTAAAACATTGGTCAGGTGACAACTCTTCCACTGAACTCTCCCAATCGTTCCAAATATTGATGTAATCATCAAGGGAGGGCATGCTACGGACTTCCAAGGCAAAGGAGAAAAATGGAAGAATTTTCTTTTCATACACTTTATCCAATACATAAAATTTTGAACCAAAAAGATTATCCTTGTCATGTATGATGCATTGTTCAGAACTGACCCACTTAGCACTTTCTGGAATCCAAATTTTTCTGGCAGCTTTATCTTCAAATTTCCAGCTGTTTTCGCTCAAGTACCTATACACATGCACAAAGTTGTAATAATCAGACATGTTGAATCATAGATACCATCATAGGCTTAAAATTTTAAAAAGAATATAGAAAAAAGGGAATAATCTTCTTGAGAGAAAAAGGATGTACCCATATGTTTTCACAATGGTGTCATAATCAGAGAGATTGTTAAGGTGATTAGAAATCAAGGGGCACCCTTTCTCAACGTCAGTGGTTACTCCAATTGCATTGAGTTCTTTCTTGTATGATGCAATTTCAGGTCCATGAAAATTTTCATCAATGAAAGGCCCATCTGTTGGCTTGAGGTACGTATTCCACTTAGAGTCAAACAACAAACAGTTATCTGGAGACCTATAACCAGCATGTGTTTTCAACCAATTTCCAGACAATCTGTTTTTCAGGCCATCTTCAATTTTGAAAACACCCACATGCATTTGAACGCGGATGCATTCCAGCAAGGAAAAAACACTTTCAGTAGTAATGGTGGAGGGATCTGAAGGAAAATTCAAACATTTAAACACAAAATTCACCCCGTCTTTTACATCGGTAACAACACCAATGCTCTTCAGCTCTTTCTTGTATTCATGTATTCCCTCACCATAGCATTTCTCACTGTCATCAATGAAAGGGAGACAAGAAGCTATTGAAGAGATAGCTTTCCACTCTGGACCATATAAAATGCATGCTCTTGGAGACCTATAACCACCAACCCTGGTCTGCAACCATTTCTCAGTACGAATGATGTTAGAAAATTCAGGAGGAAATTTGTAATCAGTTCCCTTCAGCACCCTACAACATGAAAGAAATGACTTAACATTATGTTGGTTAAATGAAGCTTGTGATGCCTTCTGTTTGAAGAGATGAGCAAACTTTTCGATTGCCTCATCGAAGTGAATAACCACCCCTATGTGCTTTAGTTCCTCCTTGTAAGAGAAAATTTTCTCTCCATAGAATTGATGATCAATTATAGGAAGACCATCGAATACCTCCAAAATGCAGCCCCATAGAGGGTCACGCAAGAAACATTCAGAAGGAGTTTTGAAACCCATGATTGTCTTCAAGCACCTTGCTCCCTTGAGTGAATTTATGCGTTTACTAGAGCCACGCAAAAATTTTATACATTCCATTAACAAAACAAAAGCCTCAGCTGTCAAATTGGCCAAATCTGAGGATGATTTTAAATGGTCAATGACCACTTGATAGTTTTCATCAAAGCCAACTACCACACCCAGCAACTTCAACTCCTCTTTGAACTTATATATGTCCTCACCAAAAACATCCTTATCAATGAAAGGGATAGAACTAACTTGAGATGCAACTTGCCAGTCTGAATCATTCAATACAGATCCTATAGGACACCTTAGACCATGAGATGTCCGTAGCCAACTTCCCTCTCTGATGCAGTTGACAAACTGATCTAAGGGAAGATAATTTTGCCTCAGATATTGGATGAATTCAAGCATCAAAAGAATATGATTTCTGCTTAAAGTGAAAGAAGCTGCACGCGACATTAGCTCTCTTCCAATGAATACACACGCTTCCTCACAGCTGAACATCACCCCAACTGTTTTCAACTCTTCCTCGTACTCAGATATTTGATTCCCATAGAAGCCCTCGTCAATAAGTGGAATGTCAACAAGAACAGAACCCTTCTGCAAAATTCTTCCTAATGATGAGCCAATTAAAAATGACTTTGAAGGTGGTCTCCAATCATTGACTGTAACTTTAAGCCAGCTTCCTTCTTTTATGCATTTCAAGAACTTCTCTGGCAGATTCCCACCCTTACGCTTCAGATTTCGAATCCAATCCAGAAGCAGAAAGGCATTTTTTTTGGTGAGTGGGGTTTCCACAGAGGAAAAACCAGCATTTGGGGGATATATATTAGGTATATCAGAAGCATCAGCATATTTTTTTAGGAACTCTATGAGCTTCCCATAGCCTGTATGTTGGCCTGCACAATCCAATGTATGCAAATACTCCTTTCCCAGCTCAACATAATCCTGCTTTCTCCATGGATTAGATACAATCAACTCTGCCCATTTGCTCTCACTTGCAGGCACAAGAACCCCTTTTCTGCATCCAATCACATCACCATACTTGTCCACAAGTGGCATTGAACTACACAAACCTTGAACCTCACCACTTGATAAATATGTCTTTGAGAAAGAGTGGTATAAGAAATGGACATATTTAATGGCAAGCTTTGAGTCATTATTTATAGAACTACAAAGGACTCGTGCAAAAGTGTGCATATTCACAGTAGCGACACTAACTCGATTTTCTAGCCATTCCAACAATGTCTGCCTGCGTGGTGACTGAAAGATGGATTTCTGTGTGACTTGCGGCATAAAGAATCGAGAGGTTTTGCACGAAAATTCATTGTTCCAATCAATCATCCAAGAGCAAGGAGAAGACGGACTTGGATCTGCTAGGACTACTTGCTTGGCCCCAGGATGGCTGCTGCATTGGCGAAGAGTAAAATGGGACAAATTATTATCAGAATTCACATACTTTATTAATGGAATGTCCATCATATTGGAGCCTGTGAATATTGACCAGTTTTTAGCAATAAACAGTAAAAGCTTCAGATAAAGAACTTCTGATGCTCCATCCACTAGATTGGAACTCTGGATGCACTTTGCATACCAATCAGTGCCGACTTGTTTTATCCCTAGAAAGCAGAGAATGTGATCATACTCACTTCTATCAAATGAAGAACTCAAGATTTTTCTTTCATTGTGTGATGACAGATTATGCAAATATACTTTTTCTTCCCAAGCATCAGTCAAAATGTCCCAGAATTCTGGCAGTAGTCTGCTAACTTCACACGGCTTATAGAAGTGCTTCTGCTCCTTGTATGTCTCAACAGGTACAATGTTTTCTCCAAGAATTTTTTCTTTGATTTTCTCCCTGACATGATTTAACTTTTCAAAAGGAGAACTATCAATGGGAAGGAACCTGAAGATGGGTGGCAAACTGGATATTGGAGCTTCATTTGAAGCTCCTATAACAAGCGTTCTGAATGCATCCATAAAGGCAGATGGAACACATTCTAGTATCCCTTGATTCCACTTGTTGTCCAAGAGAATTGTTTCCCTTGATGAAGCCAGAACAAAATCAGCTTGAATTATAAAGGGAAAATTTGTTACCATTTCTGTAGGAAGAAATGCATAGACTCCTGGTAAGCTCTTTCCCCTATGAAGCCTCTCCTGATTTGGGAAGGCTAATGTTACCGTCCACTCCTCCACATCCATTCTCCTTTCCACCACATTTTCCGACCTCACAGGAAACTTCTGCTTCCACATATAGTAGCTGCATTCCTTTTCAGACTCACAATTTTCCTCAGCAGAGAGATGCAGTGTGTATGATTCTGCATTCATGTTTTTCCTAGTGCAAAAGTTAATCTCGCTAGAAATTGACACAGCATTCACTGTATTCAGCTTGGGGTCCTCATTATCTTCCCTTACAGACAGGTGTCTGATTTTTGACAGGAAAAGCATAACTTCCGGATGAATATTGGAGAGCTGCTGCTTCACAGGATTGACCTTGTCTGGCTTTAGAGGTAAGATAAGTGTGGTAGTTGGAAGAGAACCGGCAGCACCACGATATATCTGCTTTATGTCATCAAGAGTTGGCTTCTCTTCAACCCATTCAGGAACTATATACCCAATGTCACAGTGAGGACAAGGTTTCTCACTAAACCGTATCTGATATCCATTGCTAAATATATAAGGATTTAAAGTCAGCAGAAATACGCTCTTGAAACCAATACCTGCAATTTAACCAAAGGATATTTTCTGTCAAAAATTCGCATCTTTTTGTTTCACATGGTTACTTTAAAGCAGTGTTCTTTTGAACTTTATTTAAAAGCCTTTTCTATCATATAAATCATCCTATTTGTTTTAACATGGCTTTTCACAAGATATACAACACTTTATTGAATAACATGTTTAAAAATCTGAGAACTTTGTTATGCATAAAAAAACACAGTCCCGTTTGCTAACTTAAAAGTTGTTCCCAAAACACAAGTATAACCAAAAGCATAATCAGTTCAACAAACAACAGAAAAACGGTAAAAATCCATCAAGATGAGGTCCTAAAAGTGAAGATATGTCATTTTTCTAGCTAAATGTTATGTATGGATGATGTGAAATGCAATGCACAAAAACTATGCACAAGAAACACAGTCCGGTTCGCTAAAGCAATGTGAAATGAAGCATTTGTTACATTTTCTTTGGCAATATCAGGTACAAACATTCTCTTCACAAAATCAAATTACTAGACAATGAATTGATTCAGGCTAGTTATATGCATGCATGTAAGTCCAACACAATTGATCAATGAATTTAAATACCATAAAATTATATAATTAAGCAAGCACATTAATGCATTCCATTCTTGTAACAAAACCAGAATAGTATCTTGTTGAGACATGTTGGATTGATAGTGTACCTTTTTCACCAATGTAACCACTACTTCTGTTGCCTTTCTTTGTGGACTTTCCAACACTGCAGATAGATTCAATATTTTCAGGAGAGAAACCCTTTTCATTGTTGAATATTAGCAAAGTGGCTGGAGCAGAAGTAGCTGTTATATCCTTAGAAGTTATGATGAACTCAAGTGATGGGTTCACTCCATCAGCATACTTGTTATCTTCAGCATTCTGTGAATATGACAAGAAATTTTTGATGGTTAATTAGTCACTGTAGTTGAATGATACTAATGCATTATTCCTGTTAACAGTAGTAGTAAAAGTTAGATATTATCAACAGCTAAATTTCTTTTTTCCCTCACATTTAATTTATTTCTACTGCATATATATATATATATATATATATATAAAGATATAACAATAAAAAAATGTATAATGTATTACAAATGTGGAAGATTTAAGAAAAATGAAAAATTCTTTAACACAATTTAAGTGAGTGAAGAATTTAAAGAACAAATAATGATAATATTATTAGAAGAATTGTTTAACACAAAGGAAGATGCAGTATTAAAACCTTAATGTGAAAAATCAGATCTAGAAGAATGTACTAATAAAATAAATACAATAAAAGCATAAGTTAGCCTTAGAAATGGTAGATAAAATAGAATACGAATAATAAAAATATTAACTAAAAGAAAAGAATGATATTAAATAGTAAAGAAAGTAGCCGAATTCAATGAAATTACTAAATTTAAAAGATATGATTTTAATTACTTTAGGAATGGTTCTATTGGATATCAATCAAAGCTTCGATTAGTCCTAAAGGAGTGATATGTTATGGTAATTTTAAAATTATAAGTAAAATGAATTATATATCTTATGAAGTTAAATATGTTTTAAGTTTTTTAAAATTAGTTATTCTATATTAATGTATAAAATACAGTTAAATTTTGTTAAATTTTTACTACGTGTATAACTATGCTAGAGTGGACATTTTTTATTTACCACGTAGATTTCTCATTTTAAAAGAAAAACCCACTTTCAAATAAAATAGAGAAACCCACTTTCGAATAAAAAAGTTTACCTGAGTATCTCCGTTATACATGTAATAAAAAATTGAATAATATTTCTTGCATTAATATAAAGTTTAGAAAAATTATATGTAAAATTTCGATTACTTCAAATATGTAAATTTTACAAGACCAATTTTTCAGTCCTACCTTTTGTTATGCTTGAAATTAAAACTTATTCTTCTTTTTATTAGTATTCTTAGAGCATTGTTGATCACAGTGAAAGACCACAAGATTCGACGATTTTAAAATTCACAGACCAGATTTATTGACTCGGTCCTGAGCAATTGGAACTAAAGAAAATTATAAAGAAAAGTGGTCCAATTCCTTTTAACTTTTTGCTATTCATGATTTCCCTTTCTTTATAAAACAATATTGTCTTTTCTTTAATTTATTGTTTTTGTTAGTTTGATGATTATTATTTTAAACAGTTTAATTCTCATGCATCATAAATAATTTTTAAATGCAAATTAAGAAGAAAATACCATTCATTAAATTAACTTTTAAAGAAAATCATAATAAAAGTAATAATTTACAATTGAATCATTACATAAAGCTTTTATTTATGTATATATATTTGTGGTGTTTCAAAAACTAAATAGTACATAGATATTGAATTTATTTTTTAAAGCATAAGTAAAAAGAGTTTTGGCATATCATTTAACTTGAAACCAACATAAATTATTTTAAATCGATTATTACAAAAAAAATAAAAAATCAATTGTCTATATCAAAGGATGAACACGAATAGTCTATACACATATATACGTGAGACTTCCATAAAATATATCCAAAACATTAAGATAAAAGAAAATAATGCTTTCAGAAGTTCAAATATATAAGATGATTATATTGTGAAAAAAAATACTTACTTGAATTAGTTCCATGAGAAAATGAACATCTTTGGCATAAAGTTCAGTAGAGAGGTTTTTGGTTGCTTGGTGCAAGTCCTCACGCAAAGGGTTTAGTTCCCCTCCAATGGAGAACTTCGTCCTTCGAATCTTCTGAATGTGTTCCTTTGGTGTGACCTCCATAAGGGTACCTCTGCCCTAATGTCTCACGAATGGAAGAATACTGAGAGTGTGAGTGAGAATCTGAGAATGTGAGAATGTGGGGGAGAAGAAGAGTAGCATAGGTCTATTTAAAAGCTCATTATAAACAGCAATGACGAATGGACTACTTCGTGGAGAAGTAAAGTATAATATTTGAGTTTTCATTAAATTTATTATCAATTATTATTGTACGGCTAAAGGCTACTGTCCTTCTGATTTTCCTTTGCCTTTCCTTATACTTTCGACCAGACCAATCAGAAGATTGCAATATGTTCTCAGTTGCATATGTACTGTCTTCTGTTTCTAATGTAAATTGTAATAAAAAAAAATCTAAATATTTTTAAAACATCTTTAAAATAAATTTATATGTCCTAATAAGATAATATTAAATATTAGAAAATTAAATTAAATCTCATTCATAAAATAAAATAAATACCTTAATTAAAAAATGTCAGGAGTTAAATGTATGTTGGTTTATTTTTAAGATGAATTTGAGAAAGATTCGGTAAATGAATTTGAAAATAAAATGTCGTTTATTTTTTTTAAGATATTTGAAGAAAAAAGTAAAAATATTTAAAAATAATTTTTTTTAAATAAATAGTGGATACTTTCTATTTCGACTAAGAACTAAGATCCCTTGTTCAAAAAATCCAAAGTTATAAGATTGGATTGTTTCCTTATTTAAATTGTGTTATTCGTTCCTTTCCTTCTTCTTTAAGTTCTGTGGGAAGATATTGATTAAAGACACTTTTATCTTCAATAATTTTAAATACAAACTTTACATAAATAATATTTAATAAAAATAAATAACAAGTACTCTGATTATCTGAATTTCCTGTTAAATCAATTATAACTCCCTCAACAGCTATCTTATTAAAAATAATTATTTATTTATTTTTCTAATCCATTAATATAATATAACCTTCAAATCCTCTCCATCTTCGTTACTTCAAATCATCTTTTTCATTTCTTAACTAAATATAATATCTTCCTCATCAATCATGAAATTATTTTATTTATTTGATAAACCTAACCAAATTAATAATTTTATTCGTATTATATTAATAACGTGTGAAAATTATTATAAATACTTGTCATATTGTTGTACTTCAGAAGAAAAGTTATTTAAAACTTGCAATATTGCAAAATAAAAATTTAAGAACAGAATTTTATAATCATTTTTGTTTCCAAATTTATCCTTGGTGAAAAGTATCTTGTAATGTTGAGATTTTCTCTTAAAAGTAAATAAAGAATAAGTATAGAGAAAATATTGAAACTTGGTCAACAAAAAACCAATATGATCATTGAAAATATTTATCTTTCCAATATCTTGACTTATTGAAAAAATGAAATCAACATTAAATATATTTATACAATCCATATAGACATTAAATTAATATTTTTATTGAAACAATAATTATTTGGGAAATATAAGAAGAAAAGTTATTTAAAACTTTCAACATTGCAAAATTAAAGTTTAAGAACAGAATTTTATAATTATTTGTTTTCAAATTTATCCTTGGTGAAAAGTTTCTTTCTTCTTTTTAGTGTTTTGAGATTTTTTTTAAAATATAAATAACTACACAAAGAATATTAAAATATTATCAACCACCAATAAATATGATTATTAAAACATATTTATCTTACTAGGATATTGAATAATCCTAAACTCTAAACGTTGATTTATAACCAGTCTACAAAATCTTAAATCCTTTTATAAATTTTGTTATTGTTGAAATAGAAAAAGAGTTCATTCCTCGATTAATACTAATTATATTATACATTAATCTAGAACGTTAATTTATATTTTTAATAATTATTTAAAAAATATAATAACAATATAATCAATATTAATATAATCATAAATAATAATTAATATATAAAGTATCAAAATTTAATTATAATATTTAAATAACATACTAAAATATTAAATTTAGTTATAATATATAAATATAATTTTAATAAATATAAATTTAACTGTCAAATAATAAAAATATTAAAAAGTAAAATATTTATTTTTATTTGTATTGAGCCGATAAAATTTTTTTTTTGGACTTAATAAAATATTATTAAAATCATATCTTACTGCAGTACGCGCGAATATAGTATCACATCGTTTGTCAGAGGTTCATAAGGAACCTGTTCGCGCTCTTTTTCTACTCTCAGCAAAAGGTTATCTTGATCCACGTATTTTTCAAAAATAATTTACTAAAAATAATATAAACAGATATAATGTCAAAATTGAGAAATAAAAACATATTACAACATAGAAAACGGTAACACTTTCATAGTTTAAACTTGACCTTGAAAGGATTCCGATTAAAAATATTAAATTTAATTGCTGAAATTTTAAATTAATTTTATTATGTTATTTTAAATTAAAATATAAGTTATAATAATTAAATACTAATAAATATTTTATTATTACCAGTGATAATAAAAATTTAAGCGTACGTATGTTAACTTTCTTTATAATAATAAAATTATTACTGTTGTTATTCAGTAAAAACACATTCATTATATATATATATATATATATATATATATATATATATTTAATGATAACATAATATAATAAAATTATAACTATGAAACTAAATATAAATATTTCTTTTATAATTTCGTTTTAGATAAAAAAAAATTTAGTTTATAGATAATATTAATTATAAATAGTTATTTTAGTTTAAAAATTGTTGAATTCAAAAATATGGTGGAAATTAAAAATATGGTTAAATTTTAAAAAAAAAATATAGAGTAAAATTGGTAAACGATTGCTTATTAAAAAGTAAATTTGGAAAAAAAAAATGTGTAACAAAAAATATGAATCTTCTTTATATGATAGTATAGATATCATAAAATTAAGTATAAATAATTTTTATAATTTTATAGTAATAGTTTTTATTTATTTTATAGATACTTTTTCAATTAAAAAAGGTTAATTTTAAAAATATAATTAGATAAAAAATGTAACATCCCAAAAATATAGTAATATACTATATTAAAGTGTCATCAGATATCTAATATAAGAGAACAATTGTTGACTAGAATGTAAAGTATAAACTTACAGTTATCCAAAAACAACTATAAATTTTAAACTTTATATACAAAATGCTAAACAAAACTATGTACAATACTATTATGAAGAAAATCAAGCGGCATCATCTCTTCCATTCAATGTCTGCTCTAGGGAAATCACATCTTCCTCTGTTCACACCCACAGGATGATCATAGCAAGGGAAATAACACAACAACATACAACAACATAACAAACAAAAGGGTAAGCTAGATAAACAAGACAATTTCATATTTATATAAATATATATACTAGTTAAACATCAACTCAGAAGAGTATAATAACACACCAATCATTCTATACATACCATACCTTAGACAAGACTCATCCAGATTAAGTATGAATGTTGAACTATTGGAAGTCTGTGCACTTCTATGATAAACAATTGGCCCACCCCAAGCACTATATAAGGTTAGTCAGTTTCAGTTGCCTAAGCTAGATTCAAAGCTTATAAACAAGAACCTTCCGCTACTATCACCACATGCATCACTACTCTCTACTTAAGAATGAATGATCATTAGAGTGTCAGAATAAATCACCATTTCAAAGCTCCATTCATTCATACAACAATAACAACATCAACCAAGGCATTACCATGAAATCTCACCCTGAGTCACGAATTTACGTCCACTAAACATACTTCAAAGGTATAGAAATACCAATTCACAAGAATTAATAATCATAGGAAACAATAAGTACACTCATAACATTTAACAAATCAAAACAAGACACAAAGTTACCAAAGAATTACATTAAAATTTAAGATACAAACAAACCTGGAACTAGTCACTCAGCGACCAAGCTCCCTAGGCGACCATAGAGTCCTCTCACTCAATGACCTAGCTCGTTGTGCGGATACACAGACGATGGACCAGACCCCTCAACCTCTCGCTCAGCGACCCAGCTCGTTGTGCGAATAAATTGACATTAATCCCATACCTCAACCTTTCGCTCAGCGAACCTACTCGTTGTGCGAATAAATAGACAGTGGTCAAGACCTCCCAACCACTTGCTCAACGACATAACTCGCTAGGCGAATCCAGACATAGTTTTCCAGACCCCTCAATCACTCGCTCAATGACCCAACTCTCTAGGCGAATCAAGGACAATGGTCCAGACCCTTAGTCTCTGTCTAAGCAGAATAAAGTTAATAAGTAGAAAGCGTGTTTGGTCACTTTTTAAATTAAAATGGTCAGTTTTTTAAAAGTAAATTTTCTAAGAGAAAATTTATCAAACAATTGATGTGCATATAATAGTAAAGAGTGTAGGGAGTAGAAAAATCACACAAGTAACTTTTATACTGGTTCGATTCAAAAGAATCTACGTCCAGTCGTTAATCACTATAAAAAGCGATTAATAGTTTCACTAGAAATCAGTTTCACAAATTACAATAAAAGTGAATAAAAATATGATTATAACACCTTTCTTCGACGAACGAACCGGAAGAATGAACGCTCTCCCAACTCGAAGAGAACCGCTCCGTCTATCGACCAACTACACATGAGCTTCTCCTATTCACGAGACTAGGAAGAGCACCTTGCCAACTCGAAGAGAATCGCTTCAATTATCGACCAACGACACGCAAGTTTCTCCTATTCATGAGACCAGGGAAAGTATTTTGAACTAGCTTTTGAGAACTTCCTCAGAGAAGACAATTTGTATTATGCTAAGACCTTAGTTCAAAAAGTTACTTCTGAAGATCTCAAAAGACCAATATATAGCCAACTAGTCTGAATATGAAAAGTCAAGTCCCAACTACCAATAATAATCAATTATTGTAAGTGATAATCGATTATTCAAGTCCGTTACAGGTTTTTCAAAATAACTTAGGCAATTTTCAAAACAGACTTGTGATAATCGATTATTTGGAGTGATAATCGATTATTCCAGAGCAATACAATTTTTTTGAAAAGCTCATGATAATTGATTATTGCTCCTTATAATTGATTTTTTCATAACAGTACCTAAAATACAAGTTTTACATATTTAAGGACATTCCTAATACATTTATATTCTACAAAGTGCTTTTAAAAAGATTTCTAATATCTTCTTCAGGTTAAACTTCTTGTAGCATCATCAAAACCATTTACTTCAAGATTTACCAATGCTCTTTATTGGTAACATGATAGGTAGCCCTTGCCACAAGGATCACCTAGACACCTCCTGATCGTCAAATGGATGACTTAAGAGTAAGAAATCTTAGAGAGATGTGAGAGGAAACGAAGATAATAGTGTTTTAGAGAGATAGACAATATTTTAGATAATGAGACAAGTTTAGAAAATTCTATTTATATTATGAAATTATTTTATAATAAAATACTCGGTCTCATTATTTTAATATACCTACCAACTCTAATATTCTAATTTCTAGATTCTTAAACAAAATGGTAAAAATTCAAATAAACGATGACTGAAAATAAAATATTGATAAAATAATTATTTTAATTTTTTAAGAAGAATATTTTTAAAAAATTAAAAATAAATATAGATAAAATGAAAATTTCCTTTTATATATAAGTATAGATAATAAAAGAAATAATAAAAATAATAAATATAATAAAATGTATTTATTTGATCTTGAGAATTTATTTTATCATATTTTTATAATGAAATATGATTTTTTATTGATTAAAATTCATATTTAAATTTAAATTTGATTTTAATTTTAATTTACAATTTTTATTTTTTTAACATTAAATTATTTAAAAAATATATTTTATAAATTATATTCTTAATGTATTAATATACAATCAAATTTATTTTATGCCATCGATTAAATCTACTACAAATTTCTTTACCAAATAAATTCGATAACACGCCAAAATTCAATAATAGACATCACATGAAAATTTTATTAAGAAAAATAGAAGAAAAATTAAAAACAAAACATCGAGACACCAAACCATGATAAAAAAAATTACACCTTAGTAATCATAGGAAAATAAGATCTATGAAAATTATTCTAAATATATACATGAAAACCACTTATGTTGTTCCCATAAATAGAAGCTAAGATGACTAATTTATCTTTATAATGATTTCTTCACAAGGAAAATGACAAACTTTAAACTCCATATTTCACTCATTAGTAGCACCATAAATACGACCAATCACTAATTTAGCACCATGAATCATAACAATAAACTCATAAGTAATATAAAATATATGAAACTTCTACCTAAAAATCATAGTCTACTAAAACTCACCAATGCTTATTAGAAGTCTCTGTTTTGGAGGGTTTGTTATTAGCTTTCTTTAGTGGTTTACTCTCCTTTGGGATTTCCTAGTACCAACTACTAGATCACTGATTATTGCACCACAATTGAACCTAAGTTGCGCCATAGACTCTTCCATAGATTTAACCACAAGTTGAACCTTATGTTGCATTGATGGTTTCACCACAGGTTGTACTACAAGTTTTATCATAGACTACATCACCAAAATAGACTGAATCATAGAAATTGAATCTTGAGAAGCAAAAATATCACCCTTGTGACGATAATGGTGTATGTTTGCATCAATTGTTTTTTCACCACTAGAACTAGCTTTGACATCTTGTTATTATCTTCTACAATTTTAGTAATCATGATCATTTATTTTACAATTAACAAAATAGAGACAGTTTTTCATACTTTACATCAACAATAAACGTAAATCCTGACCTTTTTATCAAAATTTGATTAGGTAATTTAAATAATAAAACAACACCAACTAAAACACTAGACAAAAAAATCCACTAGACTTTTTCTTGGTGTAATCATATACAAACCTTAGGTTTCTGAGAAACGAAATTTAATTTTCATATAATGTTATATAAATTGAAAGTACATATAAAACATTTAAAACTACAGAGAAGCTTAGTTTGATGGTGATAGGTTTCTGAGAAACGAAACCTATCCTACTCACTCTCCAAACCCCAAACAATAAGAACATCGATAGAAAAGAATAGAGTTTATGTATTATTAGTGAAGAATGTACAAGCAACAATGGTCAAAGGCCAGACTTTACAAAAGAATTCTCCTTTTTTTTAACAAAGAAACAATAACTCTGTTAGTTAGGCTTCTAACTCACTTAGCCCTTGTCTTTCTTCTCCTCTCATATACTTCCCAACCCGGGAAGGCAGAACTGAGAAAGTCCTCATCTTCACTAAGCAAGTTGTTGGACTCCATCAGAAATTCAATTTCCCCACTGTTGAATTCCAGAAGAAAAGCCAATCTGATGAGCTTAGCAAGCTCAGGAACATGATCATGATTCTCTTGCAAAACACCCTCTGATATGGCTTCTGAAAAATATGTAGCATATTTTAGCAGACTTGCCTCTTCACTTTGCCAGTTCATTTGGGTGAAAAACTTGGAGCTTTGTCTTTCCCACCGTACCATTCTGTTTGCCTTTTTGAGAATTTTGTCCCCTGATGACAATGACAAAGTGTAACTTGCAGTGACTGCACCCTTTGTCTCAAAGAAACTCAATTTCAGCAGATCTTGAACAGCTTCATGTCTCTTGCTTGGTTCCATTTTAAGACTAGAAGAAGAAAGGAAACCAAGAATAAGCTTAGCCAACACCTCTTCACATTACAAATATGACCAGGATCAACTTGTTTGAGTTCAACACCGTTGATCAAGGATGACTCTTCCATGCTAATAGATTCAGAGATATTTCGAGCACCAATTTTTCTGTACATGTTAAACCACTCACACCTGGTCAATGGTGCCAAGTTCTGAGGATACCAGACAAATACTTTCTCCTGCTCAAAAAGCTTCTTCATATGAAGGTTATCAGGAATGAAAACATCATTCTTGTTTAACAAAAATATTTTATTGTTGCCAGATGTTGCAGGCAGTTTCACCAAGCAATTAGCTAGTTTCTTCTCAGATATTGTGGACAAATGTCTGAACATAAACCACCAGAACTTAAAACATTGGTCAGGTGACAACTCTTCCACTGAACTCTCCCAATCGTTCCAAATATTGATGTAATCATCAAGGGAGGGCATGCTACGGACTTCCAAGGCAAAGGAGAAAAATGGAAGAATTTTCTTTTCATACACTTTATCCAATACATAAAATTTTGAACCAAAAAGATTATCCTTGTCATGTATGATGCATTGTTCAGAACTGACCCACTTAGCACTTTCTGGAATCCAAATTTTTCTGGCAGCTTTATCTTCAAATTTCCAGCTGTTTTCGCTCAAGTACCTATACACATGCACAAAGTTGTAATAATCAGACAGATTGAATCATAGATACCATCATAGGCTTAAAATTTTAAAAAGAATATAGAAAAAAGGGAATAATCTTCTTGAGAGAAAAAGGATGTACCCATATGTTTTCACAATGGTGTCATAATCAGAGAGATTGTTAAGGTGATTAGAAATCAAGGGGCACCCTTTCTCAACGTCAGTGGTTACTCCAATTGCATTGAGTTCTTTCTTGTATGATGCAATTTCAGGTCCATGAAAATTTTCATCAATGAAAGGCCCATCTGTTGGCTTGAGGTACGTATTCCACTTAGAGTCAAACAACAAACAGTTATCTGGAGACCTATAACCAGCATGTGTTTTCAACCAATTTCCAGACAATCTGTTTTTCAGGCCATCTTCAATTTTGAAAACACCCACATGCATTTGAACGCGGATGCATTCCAGCAAGGAAAAAACACTTTCAGTAGTAATGGTGGAGGGATCTGAAGGAAAATTCAAACATTTAAACACAAAATTCACCCCGTCTTTTACATCGGTAACAACACCAATGCTCTTCAGCTCTTTCTTGTATTCATGTATTCCCTCACCATAGCATTTCTCACTGTCATCAATGAAAGGGAGACAAGAAGCTATTGAAGAGATAGCTTTCCACTCTGGACCATATAAAATGCATGCTCTTGGAGACCTATAACCACCAACCCTGGTCTGCAACCATTTCTCAGTACGAATGATGTTAGAAAATTCAGGAGGAAATTTGTAATCAGTTCCCTTCAGCACCCTACAACATGAAAGAAATGACTTAACATTATGTTGGTTAAATGAAGCTTGTGATGCCTTCTGTTTGAAGAGATGAGCAAACTTTTCGATTGCCTCATCGAAGTGAATAACCACCCCTATGTGCTTTAGTTCCTCCTTGTAAGAGAAAATTTTCTCTCCATAGAATTGATGATCAATTATAGGAAGACCATCGAATACCTCCAAAATGCAGCCCCATAGAGGGTCACGCAAGAAACATTCAGAAGGAGTTTTGAAACCCATGATTGTCTTCAAGCACCTTGCTCCCTTGAGTGAATTTATGCGTTTACTAGAGCCACGCAAAAATTTTATACATTCCATTAACAAAACAAAAGCCTCAGCTGTCAAATTGGCCAAATCTGAGGATGATTTTAAATGGTCAATGACCACTTGATAGTTTTCATCAAAGCCAACTACCACACCCAGCAACTTCAACTCCTCTTTGAACTTATATATGTCCTCACCAAAAACATCCTTATCAATGAAAGGGATAGAACTAACTTGAGATGCAACTTGCCAGTCTGAATCATACAATACAGATCCTATAGGACACCTTAGACCATGAGATGTGCGTAGCCAACTTCCCTCTCTGATGCAGTTGACAAACTGGTCTAAGGGAAGAGAATTTTGCCTCAGATATCGGATGAATTCAAGCATTAAAAGGATATGATTTCTGCTTAAAGTGAAAGAAGCTGCACGCGACATTAGCTCCCTTCCAATGAATCCACTCGCTTCCTCACAGCTGAACATCACCCCAATTGTTTTCAACTCTTCCTCGTACTCTGATATTTGATTCTCATAGAAGCCCTCGTCAATCAGTGGAATGTCAACAAGAACAGAACCACTCTGCAAAATTCTTCCTAATGATGAGCGAATTAAAAATGACTTTGAAGGTGGTCTCCAATCATTGACTGTAACTTTAAGCCAGCTTCCTTCTTTTATGCATTTCAAGAACTTATCTGGCATATTCCCACCCTTACGCTTCAGATTTCGAATCCAATCCAGAAGCAAAAGGGCATTTTTTTTGGTGAGTGGTGTTTCCGCAGAAGAAAAACCAGCATTTGGGGGATATATATTAGGTATATCAGAAGCATCAGCATATTTTTTCAGGAATTCTATGAGTTTCCCATACCCTGTATGTTGGCCTGCACAATCCAATGGATGCAAGTACTCCTTTCCCAGCTCAACATAATCCTGATTTCTCCATGGATTAGATACAATCAACTCTGCCCATTTGCTCTCACTTGCAGGCACAAGAACCCCTTTTCTGCATCCAATCACATCACCATACTTGTCCACAAGTGGCATTGAACTACACAAACCTCGAACCTCACTACTTGATAAATATCCCTTCGAGAAAGAGTGGTATAAGAAATGGACATATTTAACAGCAAGCTTTGAGTCATTATTTATAGAACTACAAAGGACTCGTGCAAAAGTGTGCATATTCACAGTAACGACACTAACTCGATTTTCTAGCCATTCCAACAATGTCTGCCTGCGTGGTGACTGAAAGATGGCTTGCTGTGTGACTTGCGGCATAAAGAATCGGGAGGTTTTGCAAGAAAATTCACTGTTCCAATCAATCATCCAAGAGCAAGGAGAAGACGGACTTGGATCTGCTAGGACTACTTGCTTGGCCCCAGGATGGCTGCTGCATTGACGAAGAGTAAAATGGGACAAATTATTATCAGAATTCACATATTTGATTAATGAAATGTCCATCATATTGGAGCCTGTGAATATTGACCAGTTTTTATCAATAAACAGTAAAAGCTTCAGATAAAGAGCTTCTGATGCTTCATCCACTAGATTAGAACTCTGGATGCACTTTGCATACCAATCAGTGCCGACTTGTTTTACCTCGAGAAAGCTGAGAACGTGATCATACTCACTTCTATCAAATGAAGAACTCAGGATTTTTCTTTCATTGTGTGATGACAGATTATCCAAGTATACTCTTTCTTCCCGAGCATCAGTCAAAATGTCCCAGAATTCTGGCAGTAGCCTGCTAACTTCACACGGCCTATAGAAGTGCTTCTGCTCCTTGTATGTCTCAACAGGAACAATGTTTTCTCCAAGAATTTTTTCTTTGATTTTCTCCCTCACATGATTTAACTTTTCAAAAGGAGAACTATCAATGGGAAGGAACCTGAAGATGGGTATCAAACTGGATATTGGAGCTTCATATGAAGCTCCTATAACAAGAGTTCTGAATGCATCCATAAAAGCAGATGGAACACATTCTAGTATCCCTTGATTCCACTTATTGTCCAAGAGAATTGTTTCCCTTGATGAAGCCAGAACAAAATCTGCTTGAATTATAAAGGGGAAATTTGTTACCATTTCTGTAGGAAGAAATGCATAGACTCCTGGTAAGCTCTTTCCCCTATGAAGCCTCTCCTGATTTGGGAAGGCTAATGTTACAGTCCACTCATGCACATCCATTCTCCTTTCCACCACATTTTTCGACCTCACAGGAAACTTCTGCTTCCACATATAGTAGCTGCATTCGTTTTCAGACTTACCATTTCCTCAGCAGAGAGATGCAGTGTGTATGATTCTGCATTCATGTTTTTCCAGGTGCAAAAGTTAATCTCGCTCGAAACTGACACAACAGCATTCACGATATTCAGCTTTGGGTCCTCATTATCTTCCCTTACATACAGGTGTCTGATTTTTGACAGGAACAACATAACTTCAGGATCAATACTAGAGAGCTGCTGCTTTACAGGATTTACCTTGTCTGGCTTTAGAGGTAAGATAAGTGTTGTAGTTGGAAGAGAACCAGCAGCACCACCATATATCTTCTTTATGTCATCAAGGGTTGGTTTTTCTTCAACCCATTCAGGAACTATATACCCAATGTCACAGTGTGGACAAGGTTTCTCACTGAAACGTATTCGATATCCATTGCTAAATATATAAGGATGAACAGTGAGCAGAAATACACTCTTGAAACCAATTCCTGCAATTTAACCAAAGGATATTTTCTGTCAAAAATTCACATCTTTTTTCTATTATATAAATCATCCTATTTGTATTAAGGTGGCCTTTCAGAAGATATTCATCACTTGATTGAATAACATATTTAAAATTCTGAGAACTATGATATGCATAAAAAACACAGTCTCGTTTGCTAACTTAAAAGTTGTTCCTAAAACAAAAGTATACCCAAAAGTATAATCAGTTCCACAAACAACAGAAAAACTATAAAAATCCATGTTGATGAAGTCCTAAAAGTGCATGCATGTAAGTCCAATACAATTGATTAATGAATTTAAATACCATAAAATTATATAATTAAGCAAGCACATTAATGCATTCCATTCTTGTAACAAAACCAGAATAGTATCTTGTTGAGACATGTTGGATTGATAGTGTACCTTTTTCACCAATGTAACCACTACTTTTGTTGTCTTTCTTTGTGGACTTTCCGACACTGCAAATAGATTCAATATTTTCAGGAGAGAAACCCTTTTCATTGTTGAATATTAGCAAAGTGGCTGGAGCAGAAGTAGCTGTTATGTCCTTAGAAGTTATGATGAACTCGAGTGATGGATTCACTCCTTCAGCATACTTGTTATCTTCAGCATTCTGTGAATATGACAAGAAATTTTTGATGGTTAATTAGTCACTGCAGTTGAATGATACTAATGCATCATTCCCTCACAAGATTCGACGATTTTAAAATTCACAGACCAGATTTCTTGACTCGGTCCTGAGCAATTGGAATGAAAGAAAATGAAAAAGAAAATTATAAAGAACAGTGGTCCAATACCTTTTAATTTTTTGCTATTCATGATTTCCCTTTCTTTATAAAACAATATTGTCTTTTCTTTAATTTATTGTTTTTGTTAGTTTGATGATTATTATTTTAAACAGTTTAATTCTCAAGCATCATAAATAATTTTTAAATGCAAATTAAGAAGAAAATACCATTCATTAAATTAACATTTAAAGAAAATTATAATAAAAGTAATAATTTTTTTATGTATACATATTTGTGGTGTTTCAAAAACTAAATAGTACATAGATATTGAATTTATTTTTTTAAAGCATAAGTAAAAAGAGTTTGGCATATCATTTAACTTGAAACCAATATAATTTTTTTTAAAAGCGATTATCACAATAAAAAAAACAATTTTATATAATAGTCTATATTAAAGGAAGAACATGAATAGTCTATACACACATATACGTGAGACTTCCACCAAATATATCCAAAACATTAGGATAAAAGAAAATAATACTTTCAGAAGTTCAAATATATAACATGATTATATCGTGAAAAAAGCGAAAATGGGTACTTACTTGAATTAGTTCCATGAGAAAATGAACATCTTTGGCATAAAGTTCAGTAGAAAGATTTTTTGTTGCTTGGTGCAAGTCCTCACGCAAAGGGTTTAGTTCCCCTCCAATGGAGAACTTTGTCGTTCGAATATTCTGAATGTGTTCCTTTGGTGTGATCTCCATAAGGGTACCTCTACTCTAATGTCTCACCAATGGAAGAATACTGAGAGTGTGAGAACGTGAGAATGTGAAGAGAAGAAGAGTAGTTTAGGTCTATTTTGTTAGGATAAAGAAGAATTCAAATATGATGAAAAAAAGAAACAATTCCGTGAAAGTCATGAAAAATTTAAATTGTATTATAATAAACTAAAATTTTAAAGATTTTATTAATTTTGAGTTTAGTAATATTTAGTTTGATTTTAATAAAAATAAAACAAATATAAGTAGTTTTGATTTTAAATTATATTATCAGTTTTTATTATTTATATTTAATTCAAATTTTATTTATGTCTATTTAAAGATTATCAAAATTTAATGAAAAAAATATGAGGAGTCAAATTATTTGAATCCGTCACTTTCTTTTACATGTTTAAAAGCTCCTTCTGAATTTTCTGTTTCTGATTTTCCTTTGGCTTTCCTTGTACTTTCGATCAGACCAATAAAAAGATTGCAATATGTTCTCAGTTACATATGTACCTTCTTCTGTTTCTACTTTTATTTGTATAAATTATATATGTACATTGTAATACAATAAATCTAAATATTTTTAAAAAATCTTTAAAATAAATTTATACGTCCTAATAAGATAATATTAAATGTTAGAAAATTAAATTAAATTTCAATCAAAAAATAAAATAAATACCATAATTTTTTAATTAAAAAGTTTCAGGAGTTAAATGTATGTTGGTTTATTTTTGAGATGAATTTGAGAAAGATTCAGTAAATGAATTTGAAAATAAAATGTCTTTTATTTTTTTAAGATATTTGGAGAAAAAAGTAAAAATATTTAAAAATAATTTTTTAAAACCTTCAAATCCTCTCGATCTTCCTTACTTCAAATCATCTCTTTGATTTCTTAACTAATCCACTAAATTCAACATAGTCAACTCCCACAATTCCATCTTCTCCAAGATCAGCAAAGGAGAAAGAGAAAACATTCTTTTATATATATATATATATATATATATATATATATATATATATATATATATATCCTAGCTTGCTAGATGAAGATTTTTGCATTTATATGCTATAATGTAGGATTACTAAATATAATATCTTCCTCGTCAATCATGAAATATAATCAATATATGATATTATTTTCTTACCAAAAAAGACTCAATAATTTTACCCCACGTGACTATAATTGAATAGTGTTGAAAATATTTTTTAGATTGTTAATACATTTTAATTAAATATAGTTAGTTAGTATATTATTTTATTTATTGATAAACTTAACCGAATTAATAATTTTATTGCTATTATATTAATAACGTGTGAAAATTATTATAAATACTTGTTGTTTCTGTATATAAACGAGTGAGATCGAGAATAAAGTTGTCAAGTAACCCGATTCGACCCGACACAATCCACCACTGGTTGATCATTTATTGAGTCAACCTAACCGGTTCATTTATTAGCGAGTCGAAAAAATTTGAACCTGACCCGACCCATTGTGGGTTAAACGGGTTAGCTCATTGGTTCACTTAACTTTTTTTTCACCCTTTTCTTCTGAGATTCTTATAACATGTTACTTTTATCGATCAAATTGAAACAGTAATAATTGGACCAATTGATATAAAAGATACTAAAAAAACTGAAGAATCTAAATTATTAAGTAGCATGTGTTTATTTTGTATTTATTAATATAAAAAAAATTAAAGAATCTTAGTTATCATGAGTAACATGTGTTTATTTTGAAATAATTAATATAAGAAAACTGAAAAATCTTAGTTACATGAAGAATGTTTTATATATAGGATATTTTATATGATTTTATATTGCTATGATTGTGAATATTAAACAATGAAAAGTGTTTGATGAAGTGGTTAACTGATTGTAAAAATATTATATTTTTCTGTGTTATTAATTATTAAAAGTATTGTAAAAATACTGTATATATACGATGTTTAAATATTGTAAAAATATTGTATATATAGGATGTTTAAGTATCGTAAAAATATCATATATATTTAAATATTGTAAAAATATTGTATATATAGGATGTTTAAATATTGTAAAAATATTGTATATATTTTTCTGTGTTATTAATTATTAAAAGTATTGTAAAAATATTGTATATATAGGATGTTTAAATATTGTAAAATATCGTATATGTTTAAATATTGTAATTGTATATATAGGATGTTTATATATTGTAAAAATATCATATATGTTTAAATATTGTAAAAATATTGTATATATAGGATGGTTTATATGATTTTTCCGTGTTATTGTAAAAATATTGTATATATTTTTCCATCATATCTCAAACATTAGGAGTAAATCAAAATTAACTTCCTAAAATACAACTGATCTTTGATTGTGAAATTTTTAGTGGAAAGACAGAGAGTCTGGTGATACAAACTTGTTGATAAATCTCGTGTAACAAAACCACATATCCAACTAACGAGAAAAATAATTAGAATTTAGACGATAATACAAGAAGAAATGTTTGATTATACTTTCCCTAAAATAATATACCTCTTTCCCCAACTTTGTCTTATCTTCATAACCATAACTGATGACACTCAAGCACTAAACCCATATCCAATGCACATTCACTCTCAAAATAAAGCACCCCTCACAATACACTTTATTATGGTAAAAAGCACATAAGCAAACGAGATTTGAAAGCTATAAATAAAAATCATTGTTTACCTGAGATATTTGAGAGGACAACAAGGGTTTCACGAAGGGGAAGGAGAGGGTATGCTGCACGAAGGGCTCTGCTAAGACGAGTTTGTTGTTGTGCTAAGGGGAAGGGTTTGATTTGCAGAGGGGAACTTAGGGTTTGATTTGTAGAGGGAACATACAATAATCCTAGCAAACATACACACACTATGCATGATACCTGGGTGACTAGCTGATAGAGCTGTCAAAATGGGTCACAACCCGCGGGCCAACCCAGTCCACCACGGGTTTGGGCCGGGTTGGGTTTGAAAAAATTGTATTTTTTTTATGCAGGTCAGATTTCAACCCGGCTCATGCAGGTTGAACCTGTGATGGGCCGAGTTGGCCCACCAACCCACCTACCTAATTTTATTTTATTAAAATTTAATTTTAATTTTATAAAAAAATATTTATTATTTTTTTTGCTTGAAAAAATTATTTTAGTTTCCTATTTTCAAAACTAATTAAACTCCGATATTGGGAGTGAGATTTGTTTAGATTTGAATTATAGAAAGTTTGTAATTTTTATTTATTTAGAAAAAATTGTAATTAAGTGAGCTAGTGAGCCAACCCATTACCCACCAACTCGTGGTGGTTTGTGTCAAGTTCGAATTTTTCTGGCTTGCTATTAAATGAGTCGGGTTGAGTTGGTTCACTAAGTGACCAACTCGTGGTGGGTTGGGCCGGGTCGGGTGGCCCGTTTTACAACTCTACTAGTTGATGAAAGCTAATTTTTCATAGAAGTAAAGTGTTAGGTTATCCTTCTTCTTGTATCTTCCTTACCATGGCTCTAGTAAGAAGTCCATTGTGATTCCTTGATGGTCTTCCATCAAACCCTCCCTCTTGAAAATGATTTGTCCTCAGATATGCTTCCTCTTGTTGATCATTTCATGAGAGGAATTAAGTCGTAGATGTTAAAAGTAGGACTGACACCATAACTTTCAGGTAGGTCTAATATGTATGCATTATCATTTATCTTTTTGACCACTTTGAAAGGACCATTTCCTCTTGAACTAAGTTTGAATTTCGTTGAGATGGAAATCTTTCCTTTCTCAAACGAAGCCAAACTAAGTCTCGTTCTTCAAAATCTATTTTCTTTCTCCCTTTGTTGTTATATTCTGTATATTTTTTAGTTTGTTTTTCAATTTGAGTTTTAACCTTCTCATGTAATTTCTTGACAAACACCGTTGTAGATATACCTTCTTTATGAAGAAAATAAGATGATTTTGGAAGAGGTAGTAAATCAAGAGGTGTAACATCCCAAAATTTGAGAGTCCTGAAAACACGACAAAATTATTTTTTTTTCTTTTGTTTTAAACCAAAAATAAACTGAAAATTTTATCAAAAGAAGACTTATTACAATTTTAAATCAAGCAAATAAAGTATTAAGTAAATTGCATAGATAAAATTTGAGGATTTAAAAGAAATTTAGTTTCCTGTAACTTCAAACATAATTGTTTATATCTCAATTTAAATAAGTAAAATATCTATTACAACTTATACATCATTTTCATAAATTTCTAAAAATCCTTATACAATTTCCATCGTAGATTTTCCGGCTCCAGAATCATCTACATTCTTATCTGAGCTCTGGTATAACATACATTATATGATCATTGCACATGTAGACACACAAACAAAAATACAGAAATATATGGGTGAGCTAACTTTTACAACATATACAAAAGTAGTATATCACATATAGCTTCCAAGCAAGCTAATAAAATCAACTATATCAACTCCAATTAATTTCTCATAATTTACGGAATGTACACTAGAGAGTCTTAGGAATAAAACTTTCATTTAGTATAATCAATCAGTATCATTAACATCACAACAATCACAATTCTGCAATTCGTTCAACCAACATAAACAAAACATATAAAAGTCATCTAACATTAATTCACCAACCACACATACCCATCCAAAACTAATATACCCATTCAATATCATAACATAACAACACCTAGTAACTATACACGAACTCTTACCCTAAACATACCATAACTAAATCCTGTTAAAAGCTACACTTCATGTTTTCACTTCTCTAATATTGCACTATCAAAACCAACGAAAACATAATAGAAAATTATATAATAACAGATATATCTTTACAATCCATTCGGAAAACAACATTGCAGAACTAATAGTACCTACACATCAACACTTAAAGTTCGCAAAAGGACAATTATTTATTTGACTAAGTTCATTCAACCACATACTCCTTCCCCTATTAAATCTGCCACATACAACAGCTCATGACTCTAAGAAATCCTCAATTAGGTTCAATAATATTGAACCTATAATTCCAAACCAGGCACATGACCTACACACCCAAACTATAGTAATACATACTTGCATTATAACAATTTTTTACTCATCCAATCCTTTTCTCAAATATATGACTACCAAGCAAGGTAATTCACATTGCAATAGATTAAAAATAATACTTTCTTAAGTCTGGAGAGAATATATTAGCTTAAACATAATGAAGACACCTTCTTACTCTTACAATCAAGAGAGTTTATCCTGTATTAAACTAAAGAATCATTCCAATCATTCAGATTATCATCCCAAAACCTCCACACACTAAACATGTATATTTCCAGCAATTCACGACCTCTTTAGCACCAATATTAAGCCAATTAACAAAGTTTACACATATATTCGTAAGATAAGTTGTCAAAACAAATTTATGCATATCAATCCAAAAACTTAATTATACGACCCGAATTACCAACTTCTTAATTTGATAACCACAAAATCAAAACCCAATACATATAACCCTTGTGTAATTTTTCCATTTAATAGAACGAAACCCAATTGTTATATCCATAAGACACAAAGCACAAAGAAATTTTGAAGCATTAATAGCATCCATATCATATCCCCAAGTAAATTCAAGCCAAGATAGCTCCTCATACCTTGCTTGGTTTTCCTTCACCACTAAAGTTAACTTTTCTAGGTTCTCTTTCTCACCAAGCTCGCCCTTCTTCGCTCCGACGCTCCTCCGCTGCCTCTAAACTTCCCTTCATCGGCCATATTGCACTTATTCTTAAAGTACCACTCACTAACACTCGAACACAACCTCACAGGTATCCGTTTCACAACTCCTACCCTAACCCCCTTTTTCTCCCTCAAATTGCGCCCTAAAAATTAGCGCTCCTCCCTTCGCTTCTCGGCCCTTGCTCCCCCACGTTACAAGAGAGCAATGAATGCTCCTCATTCACTCCAAAAACACTCCCCCAATGCCCTAAGGTTTGAGGTGTTTAAAGCAAAAAAGAAAAAAAAAACCGCAACATAGAGGATGAACGTGCATTCCGTTTTCGAATTGAGAGGAAAAATAACCCTCATAGTCCTCTATTGGTCAAAAGCTAGGTTAAAAAAATCAACCAAATAAAAATTGAATCCTCTTTGTTGTGCCTACAATTCGAATTCAGGACCTCCAGATCGCACACAACACAATACCACCAAGCTAAATCATTTTTTCTAATTATATAACCATTTAATAACCTTTTAACATATTCATATTTCGTATATATCATATTTTAGATATTCTTAATGCTAATCACTATATATACTCATCACATAGTACTTGTACACAACTTTTACCTCACTACCACATGGTATTAAAATAAACATTATCTGAAGGATATTCTAATAACTAACACATACAAAGGATGGTACAAATTTTCTGGGTCTTATAGTTAAAACCATAAACAACCTCAAAAGGAGAAAGATTAATAGTTTTGTTAACTACTCTATTATAAGAAAATTCAATGTGAGGTAGATGATCATCCCAACTTTTATTATTACCCCTTAATATTACCCTTAATAAGGTAGATAGAGATCTATTTACTACTTCAGTTTTCCCATCAGTTTGTGGGTGACATGTGGTAGAAAATAGAAGTTTAGTTCCTAGCTTTTCCTATAAAGTTTTTGAAAAATGGCTTAGGAACTTAACATCTCTATCAAACACTATGATTTTGGGTAAGCCATGCAATCTCACTATTTCTTTAAAGAAAAGTCTAGAAATATAGCTAGCATCATCTACTTTGTGACAGGGTATAAAATGTGTCATTTTGCTAAATCGATCTACTACTACAAATATAGAATCTACTACAAATATAGAATCATTACCTCTTTTGAGTTCTTGGCAATCTTAGAACAAAATCTATGCTTATGTCCTCCCAAGGGGTATTAGCTATGGGAAAAGGTGTATAGAGTCCATAAGGCATAATATTTTACTTCACTTGTAAACAAGCTATACATTTAGAACAATACCTTTGAACATTTACTCTCATGTGTGACCAATAAAATTTACTTTTCGAAATGCTTAGAGTTTTGTCAACTCCATGATGACTCATGAGTCCTCCTCCATGACTCTCTTTAATAAGAAGCTTCCTAATGAATCCTTGGCACATATTTAAAATATGATAGTTTCAAAATCTTATCCAATTACATTATTTTGTATAATACTAATTTAGTTTTATACGTTGTTGCATTGTAGAATTCTAATTGGTATTGAAAGTGTAAACATATGTAGAAATTGTATGAGCATGAAGCCTTTCTAAATATGTTGAATGCCTGTGACTGCAATTGGATGATCCATTATTAACACAAGAAAAACAATGCAATAATGAATCTGACTCAAGTAGCATGAATTCTATTAGGCTTACAATGGATACTTTTTGCCAAATCATCTCCAATATCCTATTCATTGCTATCCTTTATATTAGACCCAAGTTAGTATAAAAGATGAAACAAAAATTATTGCTTTCTAACAAATCCTGTGTGGAAATGTCAGTGTTATAAGGCTTTTGCACTTCATTCTAAAGATTTCTTATATTGTTAACAACAAGCTCAACATTTTTTGATAAACTTTCTGTTTGTTCCTCAACAGTCTCCAGAAGGGAGAATAGCTGTCTGCGATATTGCTGACATAATCGATCTCGGTACTCAAGTTCCTTTGTGAGTTGTTGAATTATCCTATCCTTTGACTCCTGCAAGTAAGCAAAATTGTTAAGATTTCATAAATGCATTAGTTTAAAATGCAGAAAGAGAAAAATGCTGGCTGAGTAGATGTTAGATGTTGATACTGATGTTTCTGGTGTAGTATGAGTAAAATCCTTCAAATGTTTCAGGTGTCTGAAGTGTTTGAACTTTGAAAATATGTAAGGAAAGTTCAAGTGAAGATGCTAAGATAAAAATATGTCAACTGTTCTGCAAATTTTCACTCAATGCAAATTATAATTTTGAGTAACATTTTGCTAGTGATTCAGAACTGATCTTTTCTAATAAGGAAAAAGTTCACCACTGTCATCAATCTCCTAGTGTGACACAAGAGACTGCTGGAGATATCCTATAGCAACATATACTTATGTATAACTTCACATCATGTTTGGACATAATATAGAAAATAGGAGCCAAATACAAATGGTACCTAATACAACTGGCAGATTCAAGGCATACATATACTGACACTTGAATTCCTAAAAATCTTTCCATTAAGAGCGAGTCTATTCTATATTAGTACATTCCCCCTCAAGCGAAAACATTCTACCCACCACACTACCTTCAATCCGAAACATTAAGACAATATAGATTTAGGGATCTTTTTCCTCTCAACTTTTTTATTTCTATTATGTGGAATTTAGACTCGCTTGGATGCTTGGATTCCTGACAAATATGACACTAGAACAACATGCTCTTGAGAAGCATGGAATTAGAATGAACAAGTCTTAATTCATTTTTTTGACCCAACAAACCTTAATTCTGAAAAAGTAAAAAGAATGAGTAGCTAAGATGAGATTTTTTACATTGTGCTAAATTAATCTTGTCAGCATTCTGGATGATAAGAAAATGAAATGAAATAAGAATGAGCATACATCAATGGTGTTCAATCTAAAGAAGTTTGGGGATACAAACTTCTAAAGCAATCTTTAAAATAGCCTCACTTGTGTGACATCAAGAAGTACACTCAACTCTGCTGCTGGTCAAATATAATAGTTACTCACAAAAAATGTTGCCTAAAAGAACAAATAATGAGAAATAATTTTACTTCTTTATAAAGAGTAACAGATCTGTGATTTACTGATCTTTACATAACAGATAAATATAGTAGATTTGGCTATATGTAATGAACTATGATAGCAACAACCTTTCATAATATTCAAGATTAAAGACTACTACTTCAAAAGTTAAAGGTGTGCAAACAGGAATTACTACTCTAAAGGACATTTCTTGTCCCAATTTACAATAGATTAAAGAAAATACGACTCCGTATTCAATTTTAATATCGAGATCAGGAATTGAAGAAGATAAAACTCACAATCATTTTACTATATGAAGGAGAACCAGAAGCATTTAGTAGATGACTGTGCTCCTTCACAAATTTAGTAACCACCCACTTCCCACATTTATTAACTTTAACCAACATCATGGCTTCACATCCTTCTCTTATGCTAGTCCTTGGTTTATGAACAGGCTTGGTTTTATTTCTAACCCTCACATGAAAACCTTGCTTATTGCATGAAAACCGGCGTGAAATGATTCGGTTGTCAACCTCAGAACGATGGCAGCGATCAAGGCGAACAACAAACCCTTCATGTTTTGCATATTTCTCATAAAAGTTCTTAGAAGCTTCCTCTGACTCAAATTCCATACCAACATGTGGCTCCCCAATAGAACTGCCTTCAAATGCAGCTGATATTTGATCAGTAGAATTTTCAACTGTTTCTGCCACAGCTTCCAAATCCACTAATAAGACAATTCAATGAAACTATTCAATCATGGGCTTATGTATTTAAATCTTGCATAAATACATTTTCAAAAGAAAATTCACTGAAGCAAAATTCTATCTTCAAATTTCAACCACCACCACCATCAAAGCCTTATTCCAGTAACTAGGTTTAGGTACATGGATCACAAAGTTGCATTAACTTTGGTTTAAGACAAGATTTTTAGTATACTATTCATCATAAATCCCTCTCAACAACTTTCTCAATGTTCTTCTTCATCTCCCTCCCTGACTATCTTTGCTCTCCTCAATGATGCTTCAAATGATTTTCCATCCAATTTTAACAGTTTGTTTAATTTGTAGCTACACTAGAGAATAACCAAAACTGAAGACAAGTGCATTACTAAAAAATTGACAATATGCAGCCCCAAACCAAATTGAGCTTACCTTCAACAAAATAAATGGAAGGTATTGAATCCCAATATTTCAAAATCTCAACAAACAGTAACAAATTGCCATTCTCTGAACTTATCTTACAAAATTACACAAACCCATTTGCTATAACAAAGTTTTCCCTGGTAGAATCAACCGTACTTAAGCTCTAGCGAATACATAAAAAAAGAGGGTGTGGGTGTGTGTAGGTTGAAACTCCCCACATACAAGAATTTTCCTGAAATCATACCCATAAGTGAAAATGTGAAATTTTAATGGCAATGAAGTGAAATGAATCAATCACGAATGAATAAGCTTACTTGGTAGGAATTAACACAGGGATGTGTGCAAGTAGGGCTAAATTGGTGGAATATAATGAGAAAGTTGAACAATGAAAGTAAATGTGTTCAATGAAGGAAGAAGAATGTCATGACTTTTATGTTTTTTCATTTGTAATAAAATCATTTTTTTGGCTTAATGTTGGTCATTTTTGGATATTTCTAATGTTTTTAAGTTTTTTGTCTTTAAAAATTTAAGTGATTCTCGAAATATTTTTAATTTTTATTTATAATATATTTAAAATTAAATCTATTGATTTTTATTAAATATTTTTTATTAAGTGGTAATGTATTAAGTGAACCAACGCAATGTGCAAAACCAAAACATAACCACTATATAAATAAATAAAATAAAATAAAATATCTTTTAGACTAGAAAAGAAAATAAAAAAGAGAAATAAAGCTAAAAATTCAATTGTTTGAAGAAAAAGTGAAAAGAAAGTAAAAAAATTGTAAATAATTTAAATGATATAATATTTTAAACTTTTATACTAATTTAATTAAAAAATAAGTTATAGTTTTTTTAAATGATTTAATTTATTATTTTAACGATTTATTTTGTTATAATTAAAAAATATAAATAATAATGATAACTAATCATATTAAAACTATAATTGATTATGTTACCCACAATATAAGTTAGAAGAATATTAGTACTTTTATATCTCTTAAAAAGTTGCTAAGACCTAATAACTGCGTAGGAGGTATTATCTTTGACTTTAGTGTAATTACAAAATTATTTTTTAATAGTTCCTGATGTCAAAATATATTTACTGAATCTTTTATATATATATATATATATATATATATATATATATATATTTTCCTAACTTGTGTATGTTTGTTTTTCAGTTCGTACATTTTAGGAATGTGTATTGGATTTTAGTAGACAAAAATATCTTAATATATCATAGATTTTAAGTTTTAAAATTAAGGATATTTTAATAATTTTTATTCTCAAAACTAAAAAAAATTAAAAATACTCCAAAACCTTTGTTCACCTCTCTCAATCCTCTCAACACTTTCTCTTTCATCTTTCTCACCCTAATTTCTGTCATTCCTACTCTAATATATATAAATTGATTATACATTACTTTCCTCACAAATTTTTTCAATCACTAATATTTTTTTCATTTTTCGTATTTTTTAAACTTTTTCAAATCATTGTTTTTTCACTATTTCCTTCTTTCCTTTCTATTACTCTTGACAAGGAAAAATTATGAGAAAAATAAAAAGTCTAATATTAAAAATTGATAAAAAAAAATTAAATATTAAAATATGTTTCAGTTTTTATTTTATATTTAATTTTTCAAGTTTATGGTAAATTTTTAAGTATTCTATATTAAATTTCTATTAATTTTGTTTTTTATATATTATTCTAAAAAAAATATAATTTTAAAGTAGATACTTGTCATTTATTTTATTTTTTTATAACTGAATGTGATTGCTATTTTATCTCATTATATTTCTTATTTTTCCTTCATGTATTAATAAATGTAAGGTTAAATGATTTATATAAAATGATATTTTGGTTAAAGTAAAACAATGAGTGACTTTTATTTCATAAGCTTTTAATAAAAGTAATAAAATTTATTACAAATAATTTATATAAAATGATATTTTGGTTAAAGTAAAATTACGAGTGACTTTTATTCCATAAGCTTTTAATAAAAAACAATAAAATTTATTGATTAAAATAATAACAAATGTGTTTAAGTAATAAGTACAATGTGTATTGCATTAAATATTAATATCATTTGTAAAATTCTTAAGAATGTTATAGATCCTTAATGTCTTAGTTAGATTTCATTACATAATTTTGTTGTTCACATCCTTAATTAAATTATGGTCAAATGTGTTTACATGTAGTTGTGGTCTAAAAAAATTCTTAAGAATTACTAAAACTATAATGAAATTTGTTTAGTTTTTTGGTATTTTAGTCATTTTTTGTTTGTACTTAATTTTTTTATTTTCTTCACATAAATTTTCTATTTTGTCTTTTTCTTCAACTTGTACTACTTTCTCGTTCTTTCATATTTTTATTGGGTTCCAACTTTTTCTTTTTCTTCTTCAAGTTTGATCTTTTACTTATTTTGGGCGAGTATCAATTTAAAGGTTAAATCTTCTTGAATCACATTTTTTTTCATTTCATGGTTTTAAAAGAAGTTATTTTGAACTATTATGCTGTCTTTCTTAGTTTCAGTTTTTAGTTTTCATAGTATGGGTTTATCGTTATCATTTGGACGGGATGGTCAGGGTAGGCTAATGGACAGGCTGACAGGATGGACAAGTTAGCCAGGATGGATGAGTTGGAGAGGATGAACCAAACTGACTAGATGACCGAGATGGATAGAATGGACAGACTGATCCATTTATCTATGCTGGTATGAATAGTCAAAATGGACAAGATGTCTTGGCTGATAGGATGTCTAGGATGGCGGGTTGGTGTGACGACTAGGCTAACGGGATGGTTAGGCTGATTGCGATGGACAAACTGATAGGATGGACAGGGTGACCAAGTTGAACAGGATGAACCAAATTGATTGGATGACCGAGATGTATTGGATGGATGGACTAACAAAATGGTCGAGATTGACAGACGGACTGATTTGTATGGGTTGGGTTAGATGGCTGGGCTGGACAAGCTTGTCGATCCTACCTGGCTGGCTTGGATGGCTGGATGGACAAGTTGATGATATGATTAAGATTGTCAAAATAACTTAGTTGATCGTGTTGGTAAGAATGAACAAACTTACGAAATAACCAAGATAATAGAAAAAAATCAAACTAAAGAGATAGCCATATGAACAAACTCTCCATAAACTTGATCCTTTTTATTATCCTTTCTTAGAAAAAGAAAAAGTGCGTACACATAAATCTAGTGTTAGGTTAAAAAGTTATGCGCAATGACCTCCATGAATTCAACTTAAGTGAATGGATAAATTATTTTTTGTTGTTGACGGTTGACGCATTATTGGGGGAAGGGTAATTGATTCCATGACAGATTTTAAACCTATAAATTGATTGGTTAAAAAGTTGAAAAATCTTGTTAAGTTTTGTATATGGTGCTTTAAATGCATATCACTTGCAAAATGGATTTAAGAGCCCATTGGTCATGCTTTAAATCCAATACATGCTTTGATGGCTTTATGAATTACTACAATAATGTCACTTAATGGTGTTGGACTTGGGTACACACATATATTACCGTACGTCTATTATTTCTCTATAAAGTCAGCTTAAATAAGTTTCAGATTTTCAGTTTTAGTGCCTAATAAATACATTTTTTTAACTTTGCATGCCTGATAAATTAAACACTTTAGTTTAAGTATTTTTTGCTGCCTGTGTCAGTTATGTTATTCATGTGATAAAAAAGTTGAATCACATGTCTTACAATTTAGAGTGTTAAAGAATGATATGTATTAATTTTTATTTTTTTGTTACATGTCTTGTTATGATAAATAAAAACTTGAAATACCAAAATGAAAATATAAAATGTTTCAAAGATCTTTTAAAAAAAAGACTAGTCAACATAATAACTAACGAAATACAAATAACTACCTTTTCATGGGCTTAAATAATTTATTCGACGCTTAATTTAAAAACTAATAATATACTCAATACTATAAAAATGAACTACATGTAGAGTATTTGAAACTTACGGCGATAAAATTTGACAAAGTATCCCTCATTCCTTGTGTTATTTTATGTTCCATGACCAATTTTAGAATCAAACAGGTAGCAACTAAATTTATGTTTTACTTTTTTAACGAGTCGAATGTAGTCTTCGTTCATATATATATACATACACATTATCAGTCTTTGATCTCCCCTATGAGTGTGATGTTATAAAATAGATTAACACGAAAGTATAAGAACTAAAACAAATTATTTTTAAGAATAAAAGAAAAAAAGGTTTATGTTATTCACTAGAACATAGAAACTTTCGCCACCAAAGAAAAGCTTCAAACCTGGATATATAGCTAAAAAGAAAATAGATTTACTTGTGTGTCACTGATTTGAACACTCGATTCCAAATAATTACAACATTTTGCACAAAATTGGAAATTGTAACAGCATTCTAAAATGATGTACAGGCAGCAATAAAAAGAAAATTTTACATAAAAACTCCAAGGTCATAATTTATTGAACTACTAATCTTTGTAAGTGATCCAGGAAGACCTCAAAGCTAACATCATCAGTGAAGATAATATCTCCTCCAGGATTATAATTTTCGGTGCTGTAAGTCGCAGAAGGATTTAACTTTGCCAGTAAAAATCGAGCCTGCACATACATCAACACACATCTTAAATTACTGTGAAACGAATGGAGCTACTCACACTGAAAAAAAAATATACTAGTATGCATATTCCAGTTAGTTCACCGCATATGAATCACACCAATTAAATTACAGTTATATTCAAATTCAAGCTCACCAATAAATAAGAATTATTCTTATCATACATAAACAATCTATAGGGAAAACTTTTAAAAGAAACTGACATGTAAATTCAGTTTATTTTTTCATTGCCAACGGATCTCAAGGAAACCCACATGCACAAGGATTACCTAAATAATATTTAAACATCTATAGGTATCCAACAGGTAAAACAGGTAACCGCGGCTTAAAAAGATCCACAGGTTTTTTTATTACGGAAATCCGGCGGATAATGAGACCAATAATAGATATGGTTTTTTCATACGGTTTGGATATTGGGTAAATACTGTCTATGCTTGACCCGACTTGTCCTCAGTGACCTATATTAAATGTCATTAATTGGATAAACATAACATGTAAGTATTGCAAAAAGTAATTTATTTCAGATAGTGGCAACTTGTGAAATTCATGCAATCTGGGTAGCATTGCAAAATACTACCATGAACTTTAAAATCACTAATGAAAGGATGAAATGGCAAAGTCAGAGGCCCTATCCAGATGAAATCTCAGGGAGAATGACAAAATATTGAGGATACTTGGAGTTCTTAGCCGGTGTACATGCATACAAGTTCTGAGTGAAACACAAGAAGCAAAATTAAAAGAAAAAAATTCAGAACAATAATTCTGTAATGACAGCATGGTTATTAACAAACAATGATAGGGGTGACTAATTAGCAGTAATGAAAAACAAACGGTAGCAGCAAGAAAGCAAGCCAATTATTGTACTATAAGGTGATCAATGGCAAAAAAGAATAGAAAGTAACCTGAGAGCCATGCTGATCACAAATGACCAGGCGAGGTACAGGAAACCTCTCCTTTATTATTAAATCTGCATCATCATGAGGAGCTCGTAGAAATTGAGCAAATGCCTGAAAAATATAGCGACTTAATCAAATAAATTGTCAATGTGAAGGTAAGAACATTGGTGATTTAGTGCAGTTCTAGACATTATGACATCAAGAAAACACTGATAGAAGCTTACTAAGACCTGGTACAGGTGTCCAAATACCAATTCAAATTACCAGGTTGGCTTGATATAACACAGGCCATAGCATGGACTTCTCACCAAATAATTAATACAAGAATGATAAAATTCAGAAAATAAAATGAAGCCCATGTATTATAAAACGGATGCCTAACTGCAGCCAAGGAGCTGCCAGATTTGCTAAATCTTTGTAGTAGCTGCAAATATAGCCCTATACCTGAAAATAAACTTAGCAGCAAGCCCAAGCCCCTTACTGAATTTAATTTTAAATCAATATGATCTATAAAAGCCCATAATGTACAATATTTTTCCCAACACTGAAATTAAAAAAAAAAAATACTGACAATGTGTTGGATACTGTAATTCCCCAACAAAAACCTCAGATCAAAACTAAATAGAATAATTATTCTCAGATTAGCAATAATATGATCAAAGAATACCTGATGTTCCGGTTCATTATGATATCCAGCCTTACGCCACTGAGCAATTGTTGAACCATGAAAAATAACAACAGTGAAAAATGAATCCAAAAGGAGGATCTTATCAGCCGCAATGGCAGCAACATCAAGAAGTGCCGGTTCTGGACCAGAATGGAATGAATAAGAAATCAATGAAGGCTGAACCATGACAACAGAATTAGCAACATTTTCACGGTTCAGTATCATTCTAAAGTAAGCAGTCTCGTCTGGGCTGTTGTTAAAGACCTGTGATAAATATAATTAGGGAAATAGGTAAACACTTAAGTACAAATATTGGTGCACCAAATATCACAAACTTACAAAAATCCAACACTACAATACCTGAACAAATTGAGAGCGTCGGAAATGAAACATAAATTGTGGGAATATTGACAACCTGGGAGACAAACTGAAAGAAGATGGTGTGTCCTTTTGAAATTCCCCAAATCGGGAACACACATTAATCAATGCCTTGTCCAACCATCTGATAGGATCAAATTCAGCCTGATTCCAAAATTACATCATTACAAAACATGACAACATAAAAGAGCAAAACCACATAAGCAGATCAGTGAGAAAGAGATGAGCAGGTTCTCAGTTCTCACAACTATGGGTGTTTCATGCGGCAAAGAGTACTTCTGAGACTATTGATCATTTGTTATTGGACTTTTCAACAATACACAAGTATGATGGATTTTTCAATTGGCTATGCATCTTCATTCTTTTTCATGAAAGAAGCAAATGAAACCCCATGCCATTGGCAATGCAAGTACTTACATATATAGGCACACATGGGTTCTTAATTTGTAACCTTTTATCTTACATTAAATTGTATTAAGCAACAAAAGAATGCTCTTAGATCAATGTTTTGCTTCAGAGGAATGGGCTAATAGTAAACATGCAACTAAAACTGAGGCTAAGCAAGTGATGAATCTGGTGAATGATGGCATATTTTGGAAATCAATCACATATTGCCTAAAATGTGTGATTCCACTTGTAAAAGTGTTGAGGCTTGATGGGGATGCAAAACCAGCCATGCCATATATTTATGAATCAATGGATAGAGCAAAGGAGAAAATTAATGAAATTTTCCAAAAGCTAAAAACAAGGTCTAAAAAAGTGTGGAAAATTATTGGCATTAGGTGGAATTTAAAACAACACAGGCCTCTCTGTGCAGCAGCCTATTATCTCAATCCTGGGTAAGCTAATTAAATCTAAATTTGTCCTACTAAGTAGCACTATCTTCTTTTTTCACATCAACTTATTTTGTATTGTATCAGATATAACTATGACAAAAAAATTTGAACTTGAGATGAGACAAAAGAGTAGAAAAGAGAAGGGGGAAACTTATGATCACATAAGTTTGTTGGATATTGAATTGGATGATGAATGGATCACTGAAAAAGAAAATCATTGTTTGACCTATTGATTCCTCATAGATGGATGTACATTAGTGTTTTGATGTTGAAGAGGGAGCTTCAGGCAAATGAACGAATATAGGTAATTATTTCTATTTAGAATTTTTAGAAGTTCTTGAAAGTTCAACAAACTAGAACTAAAATTTATTTGGTTTTCTTTTTCTAATATAGATCCTAGAAACTTAACTGCCAAGACCAATAAAAATGGAAAATCCATGGTAGACGAGGAAGAAATTGACTGAGTGATATAGATCTTGGAGAAGAAGAGGATGAAATATGAATATATGAATGTTTTTTAATGTTTAGGAAGGGGAAGAACATTTTTTAATGTTTATAAATCTTACGATTAACCATACAAAACGATTCATGATTCAAAATATGAGCTACCCGATACATAATTTGTATCTTGATTCAACTACCATGCTGATATGAGACCAAATGATAAGATCAATTCCTGTCCAAGAAGGAGATAGTGTAATTGAATTAAAGTGAAAGTTCAGTAAAGAAAAATAAGAGCATAAGCTCCCTGATATGGAGGAAATTCCCTAGCCCAATGCAATGCATAACAAGAAAAGAAAATTGTACAACACAAGAATATTTCCCCTCCCTATAAGGAAACAATATTATCTTCTTATTTCTCTCTGCTCTAAGTATTTCCTGACTTTCCTCACCGAAGCATTCTTTCAGTTTGGACCTGTGGGAATAGAATTCTAGGACTTTGGACTTGGGAATGGGAATGCACCCAAGTGAGACATAACTCTCAAATTTGAAAGAATAATATATTTCTTCTGTTTTTTAATAATGAGGCCATTGTACCTATAAATACACGAGCCTCCTGGTTATTTTAGGAAATATAAACAGTAAATTCTAAAAAAACAAAATCCCAGTGATTATGGGATTATTTCTAAATACATAATCCTAGTATTAACAGCAAGATACAACTGTAATAAAGAATAAAATTATAGCAAGAATAAAACAAAAAGAAAACTTCCTAATACATAATAAGAAGCACGGTTTTGACAGTAACCAAGGAAGAAGAATCAACAGAGAAGAGGTTCACAATCACTAGATGATTTGGCTGGTTCACACAAAAAGGATGGACCAGGAATACAGATCAGGCTCAAGCAAGCAAAAATGAGTTTGGTGGAATTATTAGCAAAAAGGCCAGAAAAAAAAGAACTGCAACTGAATTGCAGTGAGGAGAAAGTCACAGCCTAGATGTGGATAGAAGCACATCACAGCTCACATGACCACGGAACTCCCAGGGATAACAATGTTGGTCCTATTTGGAGGCAAGAAAAATCATAGAATAAGAGGTCAGTTAGGAATAGTGCTGGAAAAGCACCTTGATAGGAAAAACAAAACGCAATTGGAATAAGGGCCACAGTCAATAACAAGAGACAGACTGGAAATGAGAGAAGGAATACAGTTTCTAGAAAAAGGGTTTCACCAATGGACAACGGGTGCACTGGGTATTCATGTACTAAGATTGATTCTCATCAAACTCTGTATACAGTGCTGAAAGAGACAAAACATTTGAATGAATCCATGTGACTAATTCACTTACTGGAGGACTCTATTATCATGGGTGACTAATGAAATTTATAAGTTAATGACCAAATAAGAAGGATAGATACTCCTAAAATCATGTTGTATCCATATCGGTACACATGAACCCATACATATATGAACCCAATACTCATTGGGTACAGATTGATTCTAATCAAACTCTGCATACAGTGCTGAAAGAGACAACATTTGGTGAATGAATCCATGTGACTAATTCACTCACTGGAGGACTCTATTTTCATAGGTGACTAATGAAATTTACAAGTTAATAACCAAATAAGAAGCATAGATACTCCTAAAATCATGTTGTATCCATACCGGTACATATATGAACATACTCATTGGGTAGTTACGTGCCAAAAATATTTTACAAAACAAATAGGTACTTAACTAGGGTACATATGCGTACTTTTATGGCACATATTGGGTCGTACCCAAGTCCAATAAATAAGAGTAGGCTTAATCCTAAAGAAGTCATCATTGTCTTCTCGTTATAAGAGAAACTGAAGCATATATTAATTTATTCACTTTATGAAAAGAAATAGGATTAATCCAAAAAAGAACTGAAGATTTAATTTTAATACTGATAGGATATGTAATGTGTATGTTAGGAGGAAACATTAAAAAGTAGTTGTTAGTCAGGTTGCCAGGATGAGTGAGTTTTTCTAAATATAGTTGGGGGGTCCTTGTATGCGGGGGACTTTTGGATGTTTTGTAGAATTGTTGGAAGGATCTTTGACAACCTGTTTGAAGGGAACATTGTCCCTTGGATGCCCTCATGCTGCACTTGTTTCCTAGAATCAATAATACAAGGTTTAATCAGTGAGTATGGGAATGTGCATTCGTTTTCCTGGTTTCCTCTATCTAGAAACCTAACAAATACACACAAAGCTTCGCCCCCCATCAAAAAAGTGTAATAGTCATAAAGAGAATGAAAGAAAAATGTGCGATATTGGTGGAGATGAACAAGATCCATGTAAAGGGGCTGCAGTTCTTGAAGTTGCTACTCTTTTAATGAATTAGAGTTGGTAGTCTTTATTATAAAAAAAGTGGGAAAAAAAAAACATCCAGCACTCACCTCTGTTTCCATTTTGAAAGAGACTTGACGAGCCATGACTATTGCAGCTGCTTCTTGGTCAAATCCAGCAATCAAGTCCTACAATTTAGACATAATTGTTATAGAAACACTGAAATCTTTCATAAAATAACAACCTAATGATTTTTCTATAACATCAAGAAAGAAATAGAGTACTCAAGTTACTTGAAAAATTATCCCATGCAACATTGAACAACCAAAAGCACTGGTTATCCCACACAAAATAGACATTGAAAGCCATGCATTTACTAGATATATGGCAAAAGTATTCTACAAATGGCTTGAGCATGGTTATCCCACATAATAGACATAGAAGACCCCGCATTTACTAGATATATGGCAAATGGCTTGAGCAATACACCTACCTCATGTCAAGTTAGCTTTTAGAGGTAAGCGCACAAGGTATCAACACTAACCCAACCTTGATAATGGGATACCAGCAAATATCCAATCTAAAAAACTTTATGCTCCAAATATACAATTCCAGGAGCAAGGAATGTGTCAGGATCGCACATCATCTTAGCATTCGGTCATAGTATTCCTTCAAATGAGTTGGTTAATGCTCACCCCTTCTGGGGGCTTAAATTGAGCTCACATCGTCTATAACACATGGACATAATACACCTTAGCAGTAGCTTCTTTGGGCTACCTTAATTGCAGGATTGAAGGGGCAGTATGTATTAATCTCAAATTGAATAGTGATATGAATTAAATAGTGCTTAAAAGACTTCCACAATCCCCACCTTACAAGTTAATTTTTTGGGCTTCAGTTAGAACCTAAGTCCAAATTCTAAAATTATACAAGAATCTATCCTAGATTTTGTTGGACTTCTTAAATCAAGAAGTCATATTAGTAAGAAACTCACAGAACAATCACGCTTCTCTGAACATACCTCTCTTATTCAATGAAACAAGAATACAAGTGAATTGAAAACAACCCCCAAGGAAGCCCGATCTCCCTCCACTGGACTAAGTTCCAGTCAACAAACAATTTACTAATCTCATAATGTCGCCCTTTACAATTAACACCTTATTTATACTCCCCTTTCCCTCTAACTAACTTCTAACATAAACTCTCTATTTCCCGCCTTTATTTTTCCTCACCTATACATATACTTTTATTTCCCTATCAGATTTGTTGTCGGGCCAATTGTACTGCACTGTTCCAAGCCCATAGCCGCTAGTCATGAAGGATGAGTCCAATTCAAGACAAAAATCTGACTCCAGCCGACAGCCACTGCTGGCTGCCGCCGACAGCAAATATAGTGTTAGAAAAAACTCAAACCACCTGCTTTGATACCATGTTAAGAAGTGAACTTTAAACCTAACCCAACCCTACAAAACTGGCTTGTAGATAATGTTTGCACCCACTTATATGATATAAACATGCCTTATCTCTCCAGTTGACGTGGGATCTCCAATACACCCCTCACGTCGAACTATATACATAAGTGTGAGACTAAACCCTAAACCCTAAACCCTAAACCCTAAACCCTAAACCCTGGGAAATATTCAATATAAGATATATATAATTAAGGATATATGCTAGGATATATATGGGGAGATATTTATATATAGGGATATTTATATTAAATGCAAATATATTCTAGGGAAATATTTAGTGAGAGATGGACGGGAAATAATTAGTATAAATAAAGTTAGAGTCTAGAGTTAAGTGTATGCTTTTGATTTATGAGTTTTGTAAAGGAGGTTATGCTTCAGGATAATTGACGGAGGTTATGCTCCAAATTATTGTTTACTTGTGTTTACCCAGATATTACCATCAATAAAAGATATCAATTCGTTCTATTCCATTCTTTTATTATTCTTTTGAGTGTGTGAGAGATTGATTTCGTTACGTCTCCTACTCGGTCACGTAACAATTGGTCCAACCTGCCGGATCGAAGGAAGGAGTGTAAGGCCAGCCGGATCAAAGGAAGGAGTGGAAGGCCAGCCGGAGCAACAATTGAAAAGGAAAGAAACGTGAGGGATCTGTCCTATGAGGAATATGAAAAACAGAGGAAAGAAGGAAGGTGCTTTAGATGCGGCGAGCGGTTCGGTCTTGCTCACCACTGTTCAGATAGGAGCTTGAGAGTCACAATATTGGCGGAAGACGAGGAGGGAGGGCCACCACCCGAGCCTCCAAACCTGAATTGATGAAGAGCCATGAGATCAAGCTCTCCGATTCCAACCTTGAGGACAAGGTTGTTTTGCAGCGGGGCGTAATGTTAGGGTGTAAGGTGGGAGGATATTCGGTATAAGTTAATTAGAGTAAATAAATATAGTATAGGTTAATTAGAGTAAATAAATATATATTCCAGGGAAATATTCAATATAAGATATTCAGTATAAGTTAATTAGAGTAAATAAATATAATATAAGTTAATTAGAGTAAATAAATATATATTCTAGGGAAATATTCAATATAAGATATATATAATTAAGGATATATGCTAGGATAATATATGGGGAGATATTTATATATAGGGATATTTATATTAAATGCAAATATATTCTAGGGAAATATTTAGTAAGAGATGGACGGGAAATAATTAGTATAAATAAAGTTAGAGTCTAAGGTTAAGTGTATGCTTTTGATTTGTGAGTTTTGTAAAGGAGATTATGCTCCCAATTATTTGATGACTGAAGGAGGTTATGCTCCCAGTTATTGTTTACTTGTGTTTACCCAGATATTACCATCAATAAAAGATATCAATTCGTTCTATTCCATTCTTTTATTATTCTTTTGTTTGTTTTGAGTGTATGAGAGGTTGATTTTGTTACGTCTCCTACTCGGTCACGTAACAGGGGTTGACGAAAAAGGCTAAATAAAATTTCAGTGTGGGGCCATCGAGACATGTACTCCAAGAACTTAAGAGCCCACACCTTGCAAGCCAATTTCGAAGGGTAAGGTTAAGCCCTAAGCCCGAACACTAAAAAAAAGCCATAAATAACCCCTCATCTTTGTGTAGCAGTAAACTAAAAATGGTGACCGATGCATGAGGTATCCACATTGTTGGGTCTAGGGTGGCTATTTTGATGATTAGATTCTGCGTGACCTCAAAGTAACAAAATCAGATAACTTTATCATGGCCTCTCCCTCATAAAAGAACTGTGATAAGTCCATTTACAACAAAACTGACAGATGTATTGACTATATATATATATATATATATATATATATATATATATATTCTTAGATCAACAAAACTGAAGAGAGAATCAGAGAAAATGAACTGAAAATTTTATTATCACATAACACCGAAAATATGAATACAGAAACGTATTTATAGACATTGCTTACAACAAAACTGACAGATGTACTGACTAACTCATTAATAAAACCTACAAGTGTACATATTGACTTATGTATGATGTCTATATAAACTGTACAGACCAATTTATTTCTACTAACATATATATACACATATATCATATATGGCCAATATTTCAGATGAAAGGAGCACAGCAACCCAATTGCATATCATAAAAAGAAGCAACCTACTTCCTAAATACCAACCTATTGAAACACTGTCTTAACTTCACTTCAGCTCCAAAGCCTAGACTTGGCACTTATCAATCAGCTAAACAAATTACCCAAAACCAAAAGCTTCCAACAAGGAAGCTAAGCAAGGGAAGGAATATAGTGGTAGAAAGAGTGAACAAAGGCTTTGTTTTGCAGGTATAACGAATCAAAAGGTTGCAGATAAAACCTTACCTGTATACTTTCGGGTCCAGCAATCCATCTACGGGACAGTGTCGTAACCCGTAATCTCATCTGCCCTTTGTTATTCTGATAACTGAAGCAAAACATCTGTGATGAGTGAGAAATATTTCAAGTACGTTACCATAACAGACAAAACATTACTCAAAGGAGGATAGAGACGGTGTTCATACTAAGTCAAGAATTGGAAGTAAAATTGATTGCTTGTGGCCTGAATGGCTGCATCAGGACTTTCCTTCCTCACAACATCAAAAAATAGGCACAATGATGTGGATTTGTCGAGGCCACACATCTTCCATGCACTTGTACCCCCTTGACCAATAACAACATCTGAGCATAATGGGCCTTTCTGCAGATATAGATAGGTAGATAAGCATCTATGTTGTGGAGGTAAGTAGTAGAAAAGAGGTGAGACATTCTAGAGATACCTTTTCAAGAGATGCACAAGGGCCAATAATACCCTGGATTTTCAAGTCCTTAGAGCAGTTTATCTCAAATATTCCACTGCAAAAAATAAAGTTAAATAAGAAATGAGTCAATATATAGAGCAACACATGACAATCAGAACCATCTATACTAACTGTTAAGAGTTTAATTTATGTTTTAAATGGGAACGATATACATTTGCAGTAAGGTCATGGAAGACATGACACAGACACTTCGACTCATGCAGTCTTCAAAATGTAAAACATAGGGACACGGATCGATATATTAAATCATTATGAATCATTTAATTTAACAACCAATATCTATATTCTCAAAATCATCTATAAACAAGGTTAGTTAAATATAAGAATCTAAACATGTTGTCATCTAATACAAAAATGAACTTAATAAGTCTATATAATATCCAAAAAGTGAAAAGTAGTGATCATATAAGATTTGTTCCTCATTTCTATAATCATAATACAAATTTATGCAATAAGTTTACAAGTATATGGGTTTTCAGAAAATCATTGTATTTTCCCTTGTTAACATTGTGTTGGAACCTGTCAAAATTATGTCAGAGACAAACAAAATGTCTTTCAAATTGGACACTTCTACGATACGTGTCCTATGAGGAGTGTTGTGTCCTATGAGGAGTGTTGTGTCGGTATCGGATACATGTTAGACACAGGGGCACACCATTTGTGAACCATGTCCGAGCTTCATAGTTTATGGTCTATTATCCAGCACTAGATTGGTGTCAAAGCTTGGTTCTTCTAATATATAAAAGAATGGAGCTGATTGAATCAACAAGTCAGCAGCCAAGAACATGCTGATTACCAAAATAATATAATTAGGGATTCGGTACAGCTAAAAGTGTTGATCAACTCCTTCACTGTTATTCCTTTTATGTTAGAAAGATAGACTACCACAGACCAAGTTAAACTTGTAAGAGAGTATTAAAAGATATATGAATTGGATGGCTCCGAGGCTAGATTGGTGTCAAAGCTTGGTTCTTCTAATATATAAAAGAATGGAGCTGATTGAATCAACAAGTCAGCAGCCAAGAACATGCTGATTACCAAAATAATATAATTAGGGATTCGGTACAGCTAAAAGTGTTGATCAACTCCTTCACTGTTATTCCTTTTATGTTAGAAAGATAGACTACCATAGACCAAGTTAAACTTGTAAGAGAGTATTAAAAGATATATGAATTGGATGGCTCCGAGGCTAGTAGTACTAGTGCTTGACCAAAGTATTAGTACTAATAGTAGTTTTAGGTAATGATATTGTATTACACCACCACTAATATATCCAATGCTTAGATACACGGATACATTCATCAAGCCAGCGTATCCGTGTCTAGGATGTATCTGACACGGATACGTTTAGATACATTTAAAATACGTGTTTGAAAAGAGTCAGCAATTAAAAATGAAAAAATTGCTCAAAAGTTAACAGTGATGTTGCTTATTGGTGTACAGCTAATAATCATGTTTTATGAATTTGCATTGTCTTTTGGGTTAAACCTTGATCCGCTAGAAGACTTAATTACCCATGCTGAATAAGACATCACGTCCCAAATCCCACACTACCTCTTTTTCCTAAACCAAACCTCAAATATAACATTCAACTAATATATACAACTGTAACGGTCGTAGTACTCTATCCACAACAGTCATAATATTTTCTTAGTCATTCTTTTTCTTTTTCTTTTTATTCATCACCTTTATTTTTATATTATTCCAAGCATTAAACATACAAAAAATATTTAAGCCTAGGATAGGCTCTAATACCATCTTAAGAAAGTAAAATTTAAACCTAATTCAACCTCATAAAACCAACTTGTAAAATGAGATTTTCATCCACTTATATACTATAATTTTCCTTTATTGCTAATTAATGTGGGCTCTTCAATACACTTCCTAACACTATGGACTAGATACTTCAAGTGTGGAACTAGGGGAACCCGATGGCAGGTGACACAAGACCCAACAAGCTTGACTAAGATAGGCTTTGAATAACTCTATTATCATCTTAAGAAAGTTAAATTAAAGACTAATTCAACCTCACAAAACTGACTTAATAAGGTGAGATTTAAACTCGTTTATACATTATTATTTGATCATATCTCTAGTCTATGTGGGCTCTTTAATAACAAATAAGGAAAATCCACACATCAGAGAAAGAAAATGAAAAAAATAAGACTTACTTTGAAGATAGACCCAAATCATAATCACCCGATTGGAAAACACGCTTAAGTGAATCCTTGAATACCGAATGACCAAAACTTTCAGCAAGTACAACAAGGCCTCCAGTCCTTTCAACAGCAGTTTTAAGTTCAGCAATTCCTACCTGGAGAATAAAGTATACACAAGAAATTTAATATTTTTCAATACGTGAAAATTGTACCAAGCAAAACAACCACAAACAAAAATGTCAAACATCTACAGAAATAATAACGCTTTTGTCAGCCAATATAGTCCAACTAAAAGTATAAAGCTTGCATCAAATAACTTGACCAGAAATGAAATCAGATAGCAGGTCAAAAAATTATCAACTATTTTTTATTTTACCCATAAACAAACCAGGGATTTCAGAGTACAGGAATTACGAATTTGGACAGTCTAATTATTAGTGGTGAGAGGCACTAGAATTATGTCTCATTGGAAGGACTGCCTCCAAGTATCATCCACCTTCATTCAAAAATAATGATTGAAAAAATTATTTTTCATATAATTAGATCTAACAAATAAAAATAGAAGAGAAGATTTCAGGCAAGACAGATCAAGAATACTCATAAAAAGTAAGAAATCAAGGGAAGAGAAAGAAACTTGGTAAAAAAAAATATGTTTGTGGGAAAAAATATAAATATAATCATTATACTCTATGTTTCACTACAAGAAACACTCAACATATTCTCTTTTGTTAATGCCAAAAAAAAAAACATTCTCGTTGTTTACTGATTCTAGTTAGTTCTAAACAATAATATAAAATGAGTGGACTGGTGTAAAAGACATTTCCAGAGAATTTTTTCTCGTTGAAGCACAGAATAAATATCAATAGCAAATGCTAAAAAAATTGTAGCCGGTAATTTAGCAATGCTCCTAATTCTAGGCTTTTGCGTAGAGTCTCAATACTTGTTTGAGTTATACCAAGATGTTTATATTAATATAGAACACTTAGCCAAAAATTGTTATCACATGGACAGAGAGTACTTTTTTGGTTAACAGTCACAAATGTCAATTTCTGAATTGTGATCTTCAGTTATGAATAAATAAGAAAGGATCAATATCTCTTTCTTTATCAATATTTTTTCATTTATATAAAATGTTTTATAATTTTTTTATGTATCAATAACTTATCACATATTAAATTTCGAGAAATTGTTGTGTCCCAATATTTATTTGATATCAAGCCCATGTAGTATCCAGACTTTATAGGTGGTTTTGGCAGAAATAGAAGTAAAGAGACTAAATTTATATGCAGCATGGATCTTTTGCTCCTATTTCGAGTATTTGTTTGAGCACAACACTTATATTTTATGTTCAAAAAAAGTTTGAACTCAACAATTATTATCAAATAAAAAGATGCAAGGAGGTTATAGCATGAAGATTCGACATAAAGAAAAATCTTCTGCATCCGCCACTTTGGAAAACTAAATATATTAAAGAATGGGAAGAAGTAAATTACAAGTTATAGCATCGTCACAAACTCTTGATTACAATGGATACTTGGAAGTTAAATTGTTGTTTAAATATTCTAAGTTTGGCAAAAACTTAACAGTGAAGGTTCTTTAGGGGGAAACAGAGACAAACAGCGGTTAACTTATACACATGTAAACTGCTGTGTACAGACCAAAAAAAGGTGAGTTGATAAAAGTGAACATTACCTGATCAAGAGCACAAGCAAAGAGATCTAGTACATGTCCTTGATGTACAAGCTGCTTCGCAAGTCCATCATAGAATTTCACGCATTTATGGTAATGTGGCACAGAATCTTTATCCAGATCCTTGTGGGATCGAATGGGTTCAGAAAGTTGTTTGGATACAATCTGAAATATACAATAGTTCATAAGAGAGAATCAGCTCAATGTCATAAACCAATCAAGTAAAATGGAATTCATTCTAGCCTATGATGCAAACTCCATTTTACAAGGTCAACAAAATGGACTCCAAGTTAAATACATTACTCTGATGCAGGCATTCAAAACACCAAGATCCATTGTACATGCCAATTAGAAAATGCCAACATAGCAAATGCATTCAAAGCTAAATATTTGTGTTTAGATACTAAAGAGGAGGGGGGGAAGTACAACACTCAATTTTACTAAAAGATGTCATAATAGAGTTCCTTCAAAAATACAGTCATGATAAGAAAAATCTATGTCTGAAATATCATCCTAAGGAATCTTTGAAGCCTAAACTTAAAGTATAATTATCAACCTCAACACTTTCTTGCTGAAAAGGTTCCTTTACTACCAGCCTAAACACTCCATTGATCACACAGGCTTCACTTATTAATGTTCACTCTAATAACACACAACACTAACTAATTATAGAACTCAAATTTTGCTACATGCACCACTACAACGGTAAATAACACATTGACAAACTTATATATAACTACATAAGTTGCATAAGAGGCTCTTACAGGAGCAGGTCCTTCAGTAGCCGGTCCACCAATAAATGCCATTATTCTCGCAGCAGAACCAGGGACACATGCCCCTAACAAACTTGCTGCGATACTCAGAGCTGTGCTGGTACACCGAGTTGCTCTCTGATCTGCGGGCACTGCCCAAGGATCTTTCTGCAGCTCCTCCAAAACCTGCCGACCAAACCACAAGTATACCACCCATAAGCTAACACAAAATACACTCCAAATTCATTTCATTTCACTACAAGAAACACTCAACACAAAAGTTAACACAGAAAACACTCGAATTCATTCCACTCCGCTACAAGGGAAACTTATCAAACATTACCATATTGAGGGTGGAGTCTACACACAATTTAGCACATAAAACAATTATACACACACCAAATGCATTTCATGACACTCAACAAACATTCCCAAATTGAAAGTAGACTATACACACAAATTAACACCAGAGGCCAGCACCTTAAAACAGTCTATGAACACAGTTTTGACCACAATGTCCAGGTGTTTGGAGTGTCTGCCACCACATGGCATTTGCAATTGCAGCTGGATCAGCCACATGTGTCTGAAATTTCAAAAAAACACCGTGCAGGTGACAAAAAACACTTCCACAAATTCATTTCATTCCACTACAAGAGACACTCAACAAACATAACCGAATTGAGAGCGCAAAGAGTGCACACACACATACACGCAAAATAAACACCAAATATACGCAATCCGAATTCATTTCATTCCACTGCCAAAGGCATTCAACAGGCATTCCCAAATGAAGAGTAGCACCCGTGCGCACACAGAAATTAACACCAAACATACTCCAAATCAACAACCATTACCGAATTGATTGTGAACTCGCACTCGGACGCCGGTACGAGGAACCGCGAAATGCTGTCCGCGGAGAGCCCGTCGCGCGCCCCAGCAACCACACCAACGGCCGGGCGGGGCTTCTTGGCGAAGAAGCTCATCTGTTCGAGGAGCTGGTCCTTGGTGACATCCTTCGATCCCTTGAAGACGTACGTCTTCGGCAACGCACCAAACCCTAACTCGTGAACATGCACGAACGTCCCGAAGGTGATGAGCCCAACGAGCGAATTCTCGGGGAGGAGCTCGACGGCCTGCGCGAGCGCGGAGCGCAGGAATCCAATCTCCTCCTCGATGACGCAGGTGTCAACGACGAAGAGGAAAACGGGAGGTACGGCGGCGGAGGCAGCGGACGTAGCGTCGGAGTTATACTCGACGGTGGTGTACTGCGGGAAAAGCTCGGCCGGGAGGGATTCGTCAGATATTGAGGCGTAGTGAGGGGGAAAGTGGTTGCGCTGGAAGCAGAAGGGACAGATCCAGATCTTGGCGGCGAAGTCGACGATGCAGAAGGGATTGAGAACGGAGCGGCACGTGCGGCATCGGAGAGGCGTGTAATTGAGGACTGGCATGGAGGGGAATTGCTTTATGGGAGTGTAGACAACGGAGACCGGAACGACGCAATTTAGGGCGTCTTGCTTGGTTCCTGGGATCACGTTCCAGGGCATGCGCACGCCGTCTTGGGATTCGAGATCCAAGAATTCGGCCATGGTGAGAGGATCGGTTAGAGGAAAGAGAAAGAACACGAGAGAGCGATCCTGGTGGTTATGGCGTGTCTCTGTCGCTCCCACTCAAACGGCTTTGATCACAGTATCAGTGAAAAAAATAAGCATGCATTCAATATTGAATCAAAACAGAGACCCAATGGTGACTTCTGATTGGTTGGTTAATGCACTGTACTAACCAACATACTTTCAGAGAGGAGTTTATAACGATTATATAAAATAAATTGAATAATATCAAATATTATTATTATATTTATTAATATTATTACGTATTTAAGATTTTTATCTGGTCTTTCCATGTCTTATTATCAAAGAATTTATAAAAAGAGTTTATAAAATATGTTCATCATTTAGAGCTAATTCTAAACTAATATACTCACTCTTATATATTTTATGTATTTTATTTATTATTGATTCATTTGAGTTTTACAACCTTATTTACATATAAATATTTGCTGTGGCTCGTTAATATTTTATCAGAAAAGTTTGTTTATTTACTGTTAAAAACTTAGTCTATGAAATCCAAAGACTTCATCTCACCATTAGTTCGGCCCAGCATAAAGAGTTCATTTAAAGGGCTTTCTTCCTACACCTTCAATTTTTCTTCTTTAATCTCCAAATTTTTCTAATCCCTTAATTGACCCTAAACTTTTTTATTAGGGTAAAAAGCCATTTTCTTTCTCCTTATATTTACCCCATCCACCAACACTCATCCCTCACTTTTTTCCTTAGCCTAGGCGCTCCCATCTCAACAAGTCCCCTTTTCACCCTTTCTTTCTTTCTCACACATTACAACTCATCTCTCCCACACATCATACCTCATATTTTCACCCACTTTGATCTCTTCTCCCACACACCTTACCTTTAAAGCAAGCAAGATTGTGTCACGAACAATTAACTAGATGCATTAGATTTAATTAATATATATATATATATATATATATATATATATTGGGGATAACAATCATGAAGACGAGAAATATTTTGTTGAATAAATATTTTGTTGAATGAATATTTTGTTGAATGGGATGTTGAAATCCATAATTGAACATAGTTGAAATCCATAGTTGAATGGTATGAAACGAATTAGAGGCTTTAGAGTTATGGATTTAAAGATTTAGGGTTGAGAAATTATGAAATATATCAAATTTTGAAATCTGGTTAATAGAGTAATGAATTTGAAAATTGTACCAGATTTTGAAATTAGGATTGTATCTTATAAAAGTGTATATGTATATCTAAAATTTTAATTTTAATTTTCTTTTAATTATTTTTAATGGCTTATGGTTTAGTTAGTTTTTTTATTTATTTATTTAGTTCTTGTTTTATTTATTTATTTCCTTAAAATTTAGTTATTTGTTAAGTGTATTGGTTTTAATGTTTTTTTGAGTTTGTTTGTTACAGAAATGACAAGAACATACAAACCGGACTAAGAGTTTTGCACAAGATGAAACTAGAAGAAGACCTACGACATTTGCTCGTAGAAGGGATCGTGACGGTGAAGTTGGAGAATCTTCAACATTAGTTGGTCCTAATGTTGATGAGCATGAGAAGAATGTTATTGAGCAACACAAGGATGTTGTTCACCAAAAAGATGAAGTAGTTGGATATCTTGGAGGTCCACATGACACTTCTTTACTTGAGAGCTATGTTGATCACGTTGTGTAAGCATTATGGGAAGGTTGAGTTAGTAATGTTCTTTTTTTATGGTTGATGACTTATTTAAATTTTATACACAATTATTATGTGTAGATTAATGGGAGGTAAAGTTGGTCTCCCATGGAAAAATATTAAATAAATTTGGAGCATGTCATCTTGTTATTCATAATTATATGTTGAATTCTGATTTAATGCTTTTATTTAATATTTTGTATGATTATGTCGATAAGAAGTTGATATTGTTGAGAGATGCTGATAAATTTATATGTAAATATGTAAATGTATATGTATATATAAAATTTTAATTTTAATTTATTTTTAATGGCTTATAGTTTAGTTAGTTTTTTTTTAATTTTATTTATTTTTTTAGTTCTTGTTTTTTATTTATTCTCTATAAATTAAATTATTTGTTAAGTGTATTAATTTTAATGTTTGTTTGAATTTGTTTGTTATAAAAATGACAAGAATATGAGGTGTTTCTATAAATCGAACTGAGAGTTATGCACAAGATGAAACTAGAAGAAGACTTACATTTGCTCATAGAAGGGGTCATGATGGTGAAGTTGGAGAAACTTCAACATTAGTTGGTCTTGATGTTAATGAATATGAGGAGGATGTTATTTGTAACGCCCCAATTTAGGGTGTCACAAATCATATTTAGACTAAGATGTTTCAAAATCCTCATAACACGAAAAATGGTGCCAATTAAAAATTTCGACATTTAAATCTTGCGAAATTTAAATAAAGTTCTAACTTCACCAAAAAAATATAATCCAATTACAAAATTCCAAAATTAAATAATTAAATCAAGAAATAAACTTAATCCAATTACATTATTTCTAAAATTTGATAACCCAAAACTTTAAATAAAAAACTGCTCCCCAATCTCGCTTCTCTATCATGCATCTGGAGTATCTGCTACATCCTCTACTCCAGTATAACCAAGGGTCATACGATCATCACAAGACACACACACAACCACAAGCACAAACAAATATGGGTAAGCTACCATAACACGACCAGTAATAATAAAATATGTACATGACAAGTAAACACAACTTAATAACAATCATTCACTTTTAAATATTTGATGTATTTTATTTATCATTAATTCACTTGAGTTTTACAACCTTATTTACATACAAATATTTGATATGTCTCGTTCATATTTTATCAGAAAAATTTGTTTATGTACTGTTAAAAACTTAGTCTATGAAATCCAAAGACTTCATCTCACCATTAGTTTGGCCCAGCCTAAAGTAAAGAGTTCATCTAGGGCTTTGTTCCTTACACCTTCAATTTTTCTTTGATCTCCAATTTTTTTCTAATCCCTTAATTGACCCTAAACTTTTTTTATTAGGGTAAAAAAAGTCATTTTCTTTCTCCATATATTTACCACATTCACCCATCACTTTTTTCCTTACCCTAGGCGCCTCATCAACAAGTACCCTTTTCACCCCTTCCATCCTTCTTTCTTTCTCACGCACTACAACTCATTTGTCTCCTACACATCACACCTCACATATTTTCACCCACTACTGTGATCTCTTCTCCCACACACCTTACCTTTAAAGCAAACAAGATTGTGTCACAAACAAGTAACTAGATGCATTATATTTACTATATATATATTTGGGATAAAAATCGTGAAGATGAGAAATTTATAAATATTTTGTTGAATGAGATGTTGAAATCCATAGTTGAACATAGGTATGAAACGAATTAGAGGCTTTAGAGTTATGGATTTAAAGATTTAGGGTTGAGAAATTATGTAATATACCAAATTTTGAAATATAGTTAATAAAGTAATGGATTTGGAGATTGTACCAGATTTTGAAATTCGATTGGAGGATTATATCTTATTTTCAAAATCAGGTTAAGAAGCATACAAGATTTTGAAATCATGTATATATAAAAGTGTATATGTATATCTAAAATTTTAATTTTATTTTTCTTTTAATATTTTTAATGGCTTATGGTTTAGTTAGTTTCTTTTTAATTTTATTTAATTAGTTCTTGTTTTATTTATTTATTTCCTTAAAATTTAGTTATTTGTTAAGTGTATTGGTTTTAATGTTTTTTTGAGTTTGTTTGTTATAGAAATGATAAGAACATGAGGTGTCTCTACAAACAGGACTAAGAGTTTTGCACAAGATGAAACTAGAAGAAGACCTACGACATTTGTTTATAGGAGGGATCGTGACAGTGAAGCTGGAGAAGCTTCAACATTAGTTGGTCCTGATGTTGATGAGCATGAGAAGAATGTTATTGAGCAACACAAGGATGTTGTTCACCAAAAAGATGAAGTAGTTGGATATCTTGGAGGTCCACATGACACTTCTTTACTGGAGAGCTATGTTGATCATGTTGTGTAAGCATTATGGGAAGGTTGAGTTAGTAATGTTCTTTTTTTTATGGTTGATGACTTATTTAAATTTTATATACAATTATTATGTATAGATTAAGAGGGGGTAAAGTTGGTCTTCCATGGAAAAAAATTAAATAAATTTGGAGCATGTCATCTCGTTATTCATAATTATATGTTGAATTCTAATTTAATGCTTTTATTCGATATTTTGTATGATTATGCCGATAAGAAGTTGATATTGGCATTTGTTGAGAGATGCTAATAAATGTATATGTAAATATGTAAATGTATATGTATATATAAAATTTTAATTTTAATTTATTTTTAATGGCTTATAGTTTAGTTAGTTTTTTTTAATTTTATTTATTTTTTTAGTTCTTGTTTTATTTATTTATTCTCTTTAAGTTTAATTATTTGCTAAGTGTATTAGTTTTAATGTTTGTTTGAATTTGTTTGTTATAAAAATGACAAGAATATGAGGTGTCTCTATAAACCGAACTGAGAGTTCTGCACAAGATGAAACTAGAAGAAGACTTACATTTGCTTATAAAAGGGGTCGTGATGGTGAAGTTGGAGAAACTTCAACATTAGTTGGTCTTGATGTTAATGAGTATGAGGAGGATGTTATTGAGTAATACAAAGATGTTGTTCCCCAAAAAAATGAAGTAGTTGAATATCTTGGAGGTCCATATGACATTTCTATGTTGGCGAACTATGTTAATCATGTTCCATAAGCACTATGGGAAGGTCAAGTTAGTAATGTTTTTTTTTATGGTTGATGACTTATGTAAATTTTATATGCAATTATTATGTGTAGATCAAGGGGAGGTAAAGTTGGTCTTCCATGGAAAAAAATTAAATAAATTTGGAGCATGTGATCTTGCTCTTTAGAATTATGTGTTGAATTCTGATTTAATGCCTTTATGCCATATTTCGTATGATTACGCTCATAAGAAGTTGATATTGGCTTTTGTTGAGAGATGGTATAGAGAGACAAACATTTTCTATGTCCATATTGGTGAGATGACCGTCACATTATAAGACGTCTTCATACTACTACATTTGCCTATAGTGGGACAATTTTGTCCAAATAAACCTCTAGACTTTGAAACAACTTTGGAAACTCTCATGGACCTATTGGGCGTGGAGTGCACGAGGGTGACATTTGAGCTCAGGCAATGTCGTAGTCCCCACGTAAGATTGAGTTGGTTAAGAGACATATATAACGACTGTTGTGAGAACTAACAGTAAGAGTATGTGGCATGAGCCTATCTATTCCATCTTATTGGATACACAATTTTTATGGATAAGACTGTCACATACATTTGTGTATCCTACTAGATTCTCTTTGGAGATCTGTCGTCATGTGGCAGATATGCCTAGGCAGTTACTGCATATGCTCACTTGTACAAGTAGATTGAAGGTGCTAGCTTTGCATAAACAACACAATTAGTTGAATATCTGACTCTTTTACAAGTACACATATATCTTACACTTTGATTTCCTTTATTGTTTCACTATTGAAATAAATTTTTACTTTTTTGTAGAGTTGGATATATGAGTACTTCATTGAGATGGAAAGGAAGCAATTATTGACTAGTTACGATGAAGTTAGACCTCAAGCTGTATATTTTGTAACAGAGAGGTAGATTTCTAACTTACATGAGGTCATGGCATAATTAGATGCCCTAACATATAATAGGGTGATTTAGACCCCATATGAATCACATTGAATTACTGGTTCACATCTGGAAATTTATATGATCTCTTGCTTCATCAACATGGGTGAGATCGTACACCGTCATCTATCCGAACATGTATTAAGGTAATTTGAGTATGAAGAATCTATCCCGCGATAGTCAAATTTTGTTCCAAAGGCTAACTTGGAAACTATTGATAATTGTTAGTTACGCTTCACTGAGCATGTGTTGGTCAATGTCACAACAACCTTTTCTCCATCTACATGTGTTCAGGGATATCCCTAATGGTTCATAAAGGTACCCCATACTTATGTTATTCATACTACTAAGGACAATTAAATGAGTCTGACATCTCTAGAATGACATTACAATGGGTAGGAGATCGAAGTCAAAATCTAGTTTATTGGTATGTAAACAAACAATGTTTATATATTTATGTAATGAAACAATGTTAATTAATTTGTTGTTGTTGTCATTGCAAAGTGTTATTGAGTTTTACAATCTTATAACCCGTGGTGGGCTGGGCCGGGTTCGAATTTTTTTAGCTCGCTAATAAATGAGCCGGATTTGGTTGGTTCACTAAGTGACCAACCCGTGGTAAGTCGGGCCGAATTACCTGTTTTGACAACACTACTTCTAATTAAATATATACAGGCATTAAATGAAAAAGAAACTCACGCATGCAAAAAGAGCAAAATATGAAAATCATACATTGAGTAAAAATTTAAGTTTACATATAAAATTATATTTGGAACAGTGTGTGTCGACATAAGATTTTGTTATATGAAAGAAAGCTTAACTTAAGGGAGAGAAAGTGATCATTCAACAAATTTTATTTATTATTATTGTTTTTACTAATATTAAGATTGTTTTATTCTTATATTTTCTCTAATATGGGTAATTGTTACCTTTAAAAATACATGAAATTACTTTTATTATTCTTTTAATGTTTCTCATTATGTAGTAGTTCATAATTTGACTATTCTTGAATCTTGGAATTAGTGATTTTTTTTTATGAGAATGATAAATTTGTCTCTTATATTATAATAATAGACAAATTTTAAAAATATTCTAAAAAAATTATGAAAATAAGCAAATGTTTTCACACGATTTCATAAAGAAGTTATGTACTCTAAATAATTTTAGGTCTATCTTATTTGAAAAGTTGAAGTTGTCATGCCTTCCCACGACTTTAAGATTGAAGTCGTCTACTCCTCACATAATTTCAACCTTGAAGTCGTCTACCCCACATAATTTCAACCTTGAAGTTGTTTACTCCCATACGACTTCAACTTTACGTAATTGATTATCAATTCTCATAATTGATTACAACGCATTGAAATCGGGGGTATGACAACTTCAACTTTTCATATATGATAGAACTGAAGTCATCTAGGGAGTGCATGAATTCTTCATATGAAGTCGTGTGAGTTGCATGACTTGCCTATTTTCATAATTTTTTAAAAATTTGTCTATTCTCGTAATATATGAGACAAATTTTCTACTCTCGTAAAAAAAAACTGAACTTCACTGAAGGATTTTGTACTAAGAACCTTTCACACTCTAGTAGACAGACCTTGTCAATATAATGATTTATTGTTAGAAGAAATTTGTAAAAGGAGAAAAATAGTTTAGGTACATGTATTGATCAAGTGAACTTGGTTAAAAGTGTCTCATATGGTTATGAAGCTGATATATATTAAGTTTCTCTTGACTAGAATTATTGTCCTAATCATATTATTCACAATCAATTACAATAACTTGATATTAATAGATAATAAACCATGTGATTCAGACTGATTCAAATAAGGATGCATAATGAGTAACATAAACAATACATTATATAATATATGTTAACTATGTTTATTAATTATTGTATTTATTGTATATACAACTAGAGATGACAACGGGTCGGCCGAGCACAAATGATATTTATTCACTATCAGACTTGTAATAAAAAATTCATTCGTCGAATACTCATTTAAAAAATATTTGTAGGTATTTTAAATCCACGAGTATAATTATTTTAAAATTTTGTTTTATCTTATATTTATTTACTTTTTTTTAATTATCGGGAAGCTGATGCATAATCCTTTTTTACCCTTTTCTTTGCAAAGGCAAATAGAAAATAATCAAACACAGTGCTCTATTAAATACCTTTACACTACAAACATAAATAACATTGGAAACAATATCACACTAATCTACTTTGAAATACAATTATCATGTGAACCAACTTTTTCTCTTTATTTGTGTAATATATATCTTTTAGGCAAAAGCACACTCTTGTCTCTGTTATTTTCAGGAGCATGTTGGGAATCCAAATGTGAGTTCAAGTCCCACATTGAATAGAAATGAGGAAGTAGAGCATTGTATAAAGGTGAAAAACCCATTAACCAGTTTCAACATTTCCATTCCATCAAGAATATTCTACACTCAACATTACATCCCCCTCGAGTTTTGTGTTTGTGAAAGTGAACAATGGTTGGGAGGTTTCACACACACATACACATAGATTTTTATATTGATAAGATATTATTTGTTTTGGGTCAAGTCTTTATGAATTTAGTTTTGGTACCATTTCAAAAGGCCTCTTATTAATAAAGGTATCTTATGTGTATATAAATTTATATATATCTCTCATTTGTTTGATGTAAGACTTTGTTTGTATTCAATATTTATTTATATTTTAGGGTTCAACTTGAAGATTAACTTAAAAACAACGTTTAAGTAAAAAGTCAATAAATAAAAAGGATAAAATCCTTCTGCACTTTTTTATCTCTCTAAAATTTCTTATTTCCAACACTAATTTCAAATTTTCTTTTGAGTTAAAAAAATAGCAATCTTACCGTTAGTTCATTATCTTTCTAGCAAAACAAGGAGTGCTAAATTCAAAATTTGAATTGAGAATATCCATATTACCTTCTATCTTGTTTAATAATTAATATTGTAACAATATAAATAGAAATCTCCTTTTCATAGTTTTAATAGCAATAATAATAATAATACCACCCTTTGAGTTGGGATGAGTAAAAAAATTGAAATGGAAAATTTAAAATTTAAAACGTAACTAAGCAAGATAATTTATTTTTTTTAAGAAGTTTCTTTTTTTTTTCCTGTTTTATTTTCTCCTTCTCCATCCAGCTAATATGTCTTTTAAAAACCTATACATTATTTATATTATATCAATTTTTTTGCTATTTTCTCAATACTCTAAGGCTACTAGTGCACGTTACACACCAAAAAAGAATTAGAAACTTCAGATTAAACTAATAATACATGGTTTGTATATTTTTTTTTAACACCAAAAGTTACATAAATTAAACATTCTGCTTATTGAAGCGTAATATTTGCTTAACAAAGCATATATCTTCTGAATTCAACGCTTCAAATTTATCCCTTTCATTGAAATTGTTAATGTTTCACTAATGCAGAAAGAGCTTTAGATGTATGTTATTTTGGGCTTTTAACGTCAGCTCCAGAATCGACATCTTTATGGGTGACGTTAATGGGACGTCGTAATTATAAAACCCGACGTTTATATAGACATCGGACATGGCACGAACCGACGTCTAAGAGCACTATATAGACGTCGATTAGTGCCATGTACGACGTTTAAGGGCACTATAAAGACGTCTCACATTGCACTAACCGACATCTAAGGACACTATAGATGTCGGACTTAGCACTAACCGACATCTAAGAGAGTCGTTATGTTTTAGTACAGTCTTGCTCATGTCTTTGGATAACCTAACCTAGTAGCACACTCTCCCTTTCCTAGCTTCCTCACAAGAAAAGCTTGCGTCTTTTGCATCTCTTATGACATTTCAACCCAAAACCGAACATGAGTCTTTTGCCTAGTTCCATTCCAACCGCCAATGGAAAAAAATGCGGTGACATGAGAACTAGGCAACGACGCAGGTTTGACTTTAGGTCGAAATGCCATAAGAGATCCAAAAGGCGCTGCTTTTCTTATGAAGAAGCTAGCAAAGGGAGAATGTGGTACTACGTTACTCAAAGACAGGAGCAAAACTGCACTAAAACACAACGAAAACACATTTTAATCGGTTCAATTAGAAGATAACCCATCAAAAGACTAATTTAATCGGAGTAAAAGAAAGTTTAAATGGTTTAAATGAGAAAAGATGCACCTGGAATGCAATGCCGCGAGAGAGAAAAGGCGAGGAGGAAGATGATGATATGCGCGTAACTGCGGGTTCGCAGTTTATGATTTAACATGAATCTAGGCGTCGGTTACCCAGTGACCGACGTCTATTGTCGACTAGACGTCGGTTACCTCACTAATGTGACGTCCATTCCTATTAAAACTTAATATTCGCTGTGTATATAAACGTCGGGTCTAGGGGGCCCCGACGTCCAAGAGAACTTTTCACCTGCCATTTTCAGACCATTTAGACGTCGGACATAAGGGGCGCTGACGTCCAAAACACTTATAGACGTCGGTTACAGTGGGCCTTACGTCTATATACAAATATAGATGTCGAAGTGGTGGGAACAGACGTCTAGATGACGAAAAAAATGATTTTTCACCTACCGGTCAGGCCAATAGACGACAATGAGTGTGGCCCCGACATCTATAAGATTATAGACGTCGGGGCCCCTACTACATGACGTCTATTTGTCTGCCAGATAGGTGAATAGCCATTAATTTCCGCCATATAAATGTCAGTTAGGAGGGGCCTGACGTCTATAATATTATAGACGTCGGGCCCCCTCATAACCGACGTCGATATGACCAACTTATTTACGAAAATGCTATCGGTAATTAATATACGTCGTGCCATCCTCTAACCAACGTTTAATGAGTGACGTTAAATAACGATTCTGCACTAGTGTTTGATTCCCAACAAATTGTTTTCAAATTTCTACAAAATTGTGTAAAAAAAAAGTAACAAAAAAGTGATTGGCGTAAATATAGATAGAGGATTGTTATTGATTGATTGTCTTCTTCTTTTTCATCATTATCTTCCTTTTCAATGGGAGATGAAAATAAAAATGTTAGCGTATATTTCAAACTTCACAGAAACTTACAAAAAAAGAAGGAAAACAAAGTAATTTAATAGTAGAAAATTTTAAAGCATAAATTTAATTTGAATGAAAAAAAGAATTTTTGCAAAATAATGAAACCAAAATTGAAACAAAAACAATATGAACTTGGCCTACTTAAATAATTCATTACAATAACAATAAAAAAATTAAGAAAGAAAAAACAAAAGTCGGATCATAATGGACCTACCGTAATTATCGTTTGAACGTCAAATTACAACAACTGTAGAGATTTTATGCTCTGTCATAAGGTTGGTCCACATAAAGATTCGGTTTTTTTTTTCTAATTTGCATTTAAACTTCTTTTGTGGTAATAAAATACGCACTCCATATCTATGCTCGAACTTATAAGTTTATGCACAAAAATAACTTTAAAAATTATCGTATACAAAGTAAAAAAAATACTAATTGATTTTATTTAAAACAAATAAATAGTGTCTTAAATTTTAATAAATTAAGAATCCCCTTACTTAGATTATTATTATTATTATTATGCTTTTTCACTGGGGCTGCCTTTACATTTAATTAATCATGTCCAAGAATTTCAGAAAAACAGACGCAATAAAAAGAAAGATATGTTATTATATGCAAAGCTCGACAAAAAGGGTTGATTGGTGATTAATTAAACCCTCTAACCCAAAATCAACTCACTAATAAATAATGATGCGAATCAGTAAATCAATGCTCTTCCTAGATTTAGTAATAGCTTTGTTTAAAAGGTAGAACTGAAAAAACACTGATATTTGATGTGATCTCGTCACTGGTTATGAACTTTTCAGTGACAAACTCCTGCTTTATATTTATACCAGTTTTCTGAGTACGTGTTTTCAGAATTTTCTTCTCAAATATGCGTTATCCATGACTTCTCACTGCCAATCTCTGTCCCTGAGAATGCAAGTGAACTCTCACACTTGAATTTTGATGCAAATTCTACAATCTTCAAAGCCAATGCCAATCTCAAGCGTCGTATTTCAAGTGCCTCTTCAATATATTCGAGTGGGTGAATTTGCTTTCTGTCATCTCTGTTTTCTATGTTCTTCCAGTTTGTAGAACGCTGGAGCTTTGCTTTTCCCTATTCCGCAGCACCAACACTTATTTGGGTACGATATGAACACCACAGCGTTGAGCACAAAACTCAACCATGCAAACAAAACTCTCGAAATCATTTGTTATTTCAAACTCTTCTCCACAACTCGGCTGAGAGTCATTTTTGCCGAGCTGATTTGCCACTTTCTCTTGTAAATTTTCAAACTTTTTTTTCAGAATTTGAAACCGATCTTGCATAACACAGTTGTATTTGTAAGTGTCTTTTGGAGATGTATCTTTTGCTATTTTCTCACTGTTCTGAACTCGCCTACAATCTTTCCCAACAATCTCATTAATTATTTGATTTTGGTCTCTGCAACTGTTTCCTGAGCCGTCCTCTGAAATCTTTACTGGCACTCTAAGCTGCTCCCTCTGCAAAAACAACATTCAAAACATCAAATGAAATTCAAGCTGCTTTTGAGATGATAACTACAGAGTAAAACAGAAAACCCACCATCGGCGAGGAGGATAACGGAGGAGCTACGGACATGTTTTGTGAGCCAGCCAGACCATTGACGTTAAAGCTAGAGCAGCTGTCGAATTGGTTGCCAATGAGGACAGAAACGTCATTGATGTATTGAATTCCGTTAGTATTAACGAAGCTGTTTCCAATGAAGAAAGAAACGTTATTCATGAATTGAATCCCGTTTGTATGAACTAAGCTCCCAAATTGGTTGCCAACGAAGATAGAAACGTTATTGATGTACTGTATTCCGTTTGTGTTAACGAAGCAACCATTCATTTGAAATTTGATAGCTTGAGCCCGATTCCAGTGCCTTGAAAAACAAGGTTAATTATCAGTTAAACTCTGAAAAGAAAAAGGAAGAGAGAAAGGAATTACAAGGCATTTACCAGCAATGTAATAAAATATTGAGCAGCTCTAACAACACTACAACGATGATCGTTACCATCATTGGTCCTAGCTTGAAGGGAACGAGGGTTCTGTGATAAATAAGTACCCATGGTCGAGATATAAATAGGAAAGAAGAAGCCTGTATTCACGTTACTCAATTTTGTTCTAGTATGGCTAAGAAAAAGAGAAAGATCTAGAAGAGTAGTACGTTGACACGTGTACATGTCAATTACACTCATTTCACGCTGTTCCACTTCATATTCCATTTAAAACATGCACAGTGATCTAAATGTAAAATAGAAAAAAATAATAATAACATGAGACACCTTTATATTTATTTAACACATGATATAAAAGTAAAATGGTTTAAAAAGTGTAAAATTTTATAATTTTAAAAAAAATAAATAAGAATAATGTTAAATAAATATAAAAAATTTAGATGTTTCAAACAATTATTTTTTAATAGAAAATTGCAGGTTATTTTGGGAATTTCATTTTCTCTCACCTCTTCTTCGACTTCATTTTTATCCCGCTTTTAAACTTTTCTTTCTTCTATTTGGTGTTCTTTCTGGGACTTTCAACTTTCATCAACAACAACTCAGCCATCCATCCTTAAAAAGTATCAGCTCGTTTCTTCAACATTACCATTATTTACACCTTGAGAGAACTATATTCTTTCTATAATAAGAACAAATAACCGACCCAATAAAACATTTTCCGACATCCTTCTTTTTATTATATATAACAACTTTTTTAAGAAAGAAATAACACTTTTTCTCCTGTGAGTTGCTGCTATAGAATAAAACATTAGATAAAATAATAATAAAATAAAAACAAATAGGGTTTTATTTCATCTTTTTTATTTATCTTTTTCTGTAAATTTTGGGCAGCCAATCCAAAATCCTCCATTTTACCCTTTTCTTTGCTTATGAAGGTGCTTTGACAAACCAAAACGTAAATATATTACTAAATTTATTATTTTTATCTTATTTTATTTTTAATTTTTAATTAATTTATTATTATTCTTTATTTATATTTAAAATTTAACTCATATTTTTATTAAAAATAAAGTATTATTAAACATAAAAAAATTAATTTTATAAATAATTTTTAGGTTTAATCTTTCAGTATGTCTCTTTTTTTCGTCAAGAATCTCAAATAGGTTCCTTACTTATTCGGTGTCTCAATTGGGTTCTTATTTTTTAAAAAAATTGAAACAAATAGAAGCTTGCCATCAAATTGGACAAATGTCGTTTGAGAGACCCTTATGTGGCATGCTGATAATATTGTTTAAATTGACGTGGCAGTAAAAGTCTAATTGCGAAGAATATTATGTAATTTCTAAACTAAAAAAATGAGGGCAAATTGGAGAAAACAAATTAAATTAAGGGCAGTCCCTTTCTCCGCAATTGAAAAATCAAAAACAGATTGGGGAAACTGTGATTGGGGCTTCGTATTAGGGTTCGTGAGAGAAAAAAAGTGCATTTTTGTTCGACTGGGCAAGATGGATAATTGGAGTTCATCTCCTCACCATGGTAGTCTTGATGAAAATAGTGACCAAAATGGGATCTGTTCAAAAATACTTAACAAGGCATGATGGCACTACCCCGCAACATATTTTCTGCCCTTTGTCACCGGCGGCTTGGGACGGTTGGAATTTATGAGTATTAGAGACAATTTTCTGATTCATGAAGAGTTACAATTATTTATGAAGATTACAATTATTTATGAAGATTACAATTATTCATGAAAAGTTACCATTCATGAAAAGTTACAATCATTCATGAAGAAATGTAACTAATCAGAATCTGGTATCTCTTGGATTTGAAAGATGCATGATCAATATCTATATAAAGGGATCATGTGCTTTATTGAAAGGCAAGACTTTTTCTCTACATTCTATCATTCACTTAACACACAAATCAATTCGTGAAAATTTTATTCTTGTTTGACGTTAATACTAAGAGTGAGTATTATCGTTGTATTTCTTCTTTGTATCTCAAAAGCGGATTTTGTGATCACCTTCACTCTTATAATGGACGAAATATTGCTTTTAGGAAAGTGTGTATTCATGCCTAAAAGATTATATCAAGTCTACATTGTTGTTCATCTTGTTTCCCTAAGTTCTTGGAAAATTGTTCCAACAGTCTAAAAGCAATATCTTTTCTAAGATAACAACAATTCGTGAGATGTCTGCATACTTTCACAAATTAGACAAGTTTGAAGGCGTTGATTTCTGACGATGGAAAAAGAAGATGCATTTCCTTTTCTCGGCTCTAAACATGACATATGTTCTAAGTTCTTCCCAACCAAAAGAAAGCAAAACCGAGACATTGGAGGAACAACGAAAAAGGAACAAATGCAAGAATGATGATTATGTATGTCATGGTCACATTCTGAACGGTATGTTTGATCCTTTATTTGACATATATCAATATGTGGATTCTACAAAAGAACTTTGGGATCAACCTGAAAGCAAATACATTTATGAAGATGCATCAAGCAAGAAATTCCTGGTTAGTAGTTTTAATAATTACAAAATGATTGATGCTAGACCAATAATGGAACAATTTCATGAAATCCAAAGAATCCTAGGAAGTTTCAAGCAAAATAATATTGCAATGGATGAAACATTTATTGTTTCTTCTATAATTGACAAACTACCACAAAATTGGAAAGATGTTAGAAATTCAACAATTATGAATGCTCTCTTGTTTCAACTCCTATGGACCAAGTTTAAAGATATTACCTAATGGTGGTAAAGTAGTTTCACAACTAGAATATGCAAGGGTAATAGGATGCTTAATGTATTCAATGACAAGTACAAGGCCAGATATTGCTTTTGCGGTAAGCAAATTGAGTAGATATTCTAGTAACCCTAGTCTATCATATTGACAAGCAGTACGTCGAGTACTTAAGTATTTAAAGAAAACTATTAATTATGGATTAACATATAGTGGTTATCCTTCAGTTTTGGAAGGATATTTTGATGCAAGTTGGATTATAAACACAAAAGATCACTCTTCAACTAGTGGTTGAATTTTCCTCCTTTGGGGAGGTGCAATTTCTTGGTCGTCCAAGAAATAAACTTGCATTACAGATTCCACTATGGATTCAGAGTTTATAGCTCTAGCCTCGGCAAGAAAGGAAGCCGAATGTATCATTGTAAAGAGTTGAAACAGGTTACTGAGACCTTTTCCTTTTGTAGGTTTCATTGTTTTATGAAACCAGTAAAAGTTTCTTCCTGTGTAAACTAGTAAAATTTTCAAAAGTGCCAAAAACTGCATTACTTTCACCTAAGCTAAACCTTCTCGCCTAGGCGAGATATGCAGAAAATTGAAACACAAGTTTTGCTGATATTTTTGCTTAGGCGAAAGAAGACTTGCCTGGGCGAGAATTGAATTTCAAATTCCAGTGCTCATTGGAACATTTCCTCTTAAGCTAAAACTAAGTTCTCTAGGCGAAATTTAGGCTAAAACTTGGGGTGCCCACTGGAACATTTTCACTTACGTGAAACTTTGCTTGCTTGGGCGACTATGTCCTACAACTAAGGTTGAGCCACTAGAGCTTTTTCACTTAAGCGAAACTTAGGTCGCCTGGGCGAAACCTTTTAAAATTGTTGCCTCATCAATCTATCTTAAGCGAAAATTTTTAGCTTAAGCGAGACGACGCGACCCTGTGTTAAAAATCAGAAAAGGAAGGACTGGTTCATAACCACTTTCTTTCCAACACAGTGCTTTCTTTCCTCAAATTATAGGGCACGAGGTATGGAGAGATAAAACATTGGTACTTTATCACAGAAAGAAAAGTGGTTTTGCTTCCAAAGGAATATGATCCCTTCTTGATTAGGATTCCGCCACCCATTGCATGTCGAAGAAGAACAAGAATGCAACTTCTGCATTTGATTATCCATCGTGCTTCCAATCGAAAAAAAATGCATTTTCTTTCTCCCGAAAACCCTAATACGAAGCTCCAATCACACTTTCCTCAATCTGTTTTCCATTTCTCAATTGCAGAGAAAGAGGTTGCCCTTAATTTAATTTGTTTTCTCCAATTTACCCTCAATTTTTTAATTCACAGCTTACAAAATACACTTCATTATCAGGTTTTTACTATCACGTCAGTTTAAAGAATATTGTCAGCATGTCACGTAAGGGCCTCTTAAATGGCGTTTGTCCAATTTGACGGCAAATCTCAACAATCATTATATATTTTAGGGTTCATTGGCCACCTGTCACTGTCAAGAAGTCCAACAATGTCTGCAATCTCTGATTCATTCTTCTTTTGCTGCATTGAATAAGTGGGGTCCTTATTTCTCCTAGGTTGGTAGCTTTTTCTCCAAGCTTGATTGTTAGAAGAATCAAAACACACCTTTTAACACTAATGTTGTGTTCACTTGAGGGTGAACTACTGTTCACGCAGATGAGGAAGCGAAAATAGTGTTCACTTGAGGTTATCGGCGACAAAGTAATTGAAGAGAATTGCGGGATATCACCTTTTTCAATCACCCGCAGAAGTGTGAAGATTTGCAATGAATTACAGGGAAATGGCTTTTTTGCCCTTACTGCAAATCATTATACCAGTTGAGAAAAAGAATAAACAGCAGAGATCGTATTCGATTCCAGTCCTGGGTACTCGATTTCGGTGGATCTCGCAAGCAGTGGTGAAAATGCGGTACACGGCGAGAGCGTTTCCCTCTTGCGCGCGCAGAGGTGAGCAGGGAGGAGCTGGACGCCGCGGTTAGCAATGGTCGTCGGTGATGCCTTGAGCTGAGTGGGAGGTCTGTCACGGTGGCTAGTCAGGTTGGGTGGAGGATGTGGCGGAGTGAGTGCTTTAGTGGCAGAGGTGGTGGCGCATGTGCAGCGGAGGCAAACCCCTTCTTGGTTGCCATTTTCGAAGGAGACCCTAGGTCTCTGGAAAGTTGAAAGAGTGTAGAATGAGGGGAAGTTGACAGAACCCTAGTGGGTTTCTAGGTTAGAAGGGAATTTGGGCTAAGCCAGTTTTTTTCTACAAAAAAACGAAATCTCTTCTTTTTTGCATCCTCTTTTTTCAAAAATACTAAAAGTAATTATAATTTATTTACTTTTTAAAAATTATTTTTAATAATTATTTTTAATTTTTTACTCTTAATAAACATTTTTACAATTAAATATAACATTAACAAATATCGTTTTATATTATTTTAATATCTAGGGACATTTTGGTAATCTTTAATTTTTACTAATTAAACAATTTTTTTAAAACTCTCACATCAATCAAATTGTACACTAATTCTCACAAACTTTACCTCTAAATTCACTTTCAATTACCTCCAAATCCACTCAAATAAACACAAAAAAAAAATTACCCTCAAATCCTCTCAAACTCATTCAATCACTCTCCTCCAAATCATCTCCCCCAATTACCCCGAAGTAAACACACCCTAAAACAAAAAACACTAAATGCATACAAATTCAAGTGATCGTCGTTGTCTTATTTTTGTTAAAGACAAATAAAATCGAACCATATAACCATACATAATGGAAAAGCTTAAAATTTATTTAATGTCTCACCTCATCATTTTAAAAAAAATGGTTAAATATGTTTTTCGTCCCTAAAGTATTAGGGATTTTTGGTTTTAGTCCCTACTCAAAACATTGATGGCATTTAATCCTCTTAGTATTAAAACATGTAAAATTAGTCCCTAAAAATGGACGGCGTCAAATCTCACTAATGGACTTGCCACATCTTCTGTCAGTTTTAATGTTCTCTGTCTACCACGTCAAATCCTCTATCTATCTGTCTCACCCTTTTTCTTCTTTTCTGTTTCATCATTCTAGAGCTTAATGTTTTTCTTTTCTGATTAATCTCATCACTGAAACTTCACGCTTAATCTGATCAACCAATCCAACTTTAAAAAGAATTTCCTCATCAATTACCTTTGTAAAGGTCCTTTGCCCTAATAACCTACCAAGTTCTTATTTTTGCAGAAGCACACCCCCATTCTGTTCCATTTTCTGCATTACTTTTTGAACAAGACCGATGCTACTTTCGATAGTATAGTATACCAAGTATTTACTGAGTCCAGGTGCTTACATTATCAACCATCTTCACAAACATCACACTAGAGAGGGAACTTTTAACTTTCAACCACATCATTCAGCATTCTCTGATTTTAGTAAAGGACACTAGATAATACCGAAGATGAACTCCTTGAAGCAGCACCTGCTTAGCTTTCAACTACCCAAAAACTAAACATTTTAGGAAGGCACGTCAGTGAGGGGTTTGAGAATCATCGTTTTTCTACCAGTGGCTCTGCAATCGGAGTTAAGCAGAGAATTGAGTAATTAGCAAGAGAAGGAAAAGAAGAGTAACAAAAAATTATTATGATCTTATTCTTTGTGGCAAATCTTGAATCCCGTGGGCGTAGCTTCTTAAAGGGAGAGACCCCAAAATCACACCACAGAAAACCCCAAATTCGTGAACCCTAATCGCAAGGAAGAACACTCAAATCGTGCACTGCCTCCATCTTCGCATCTCGAGCTCTACGAAGCAAAAATCCAGAAACGTGAGCCCCTTTGCCTGGTACACCAATTGAAACCAATTCGTGCCGCTTGGAGATGCTGGAAACGTCATCAGTGTAAGACCCGCATAAAATAAACATATCTCTTTATTTTATTATTATATTTTTGTGTACGAAACAATTAACTATGGTGTGTTTTGATTTGAAGAAAGTGTTAACAAGGTGAATATAAATTAATTAATATTATATTTTAGTTAAGACTTTGAAAATGCATGAAGAAGTAATTAAATGTTAATGTTTGCAATATTATTTCAATTGAAAGGAAATGGTGTAATGGTGTGTACATTGGAAGGATGACCAAGGCTCTTGGTTCAATTCTTGTGTAGAGGTTTCCTTAGCTTCTTTGTACAGATTTCCACTGGTGGGAGAGAGAGGATTGTCATTGATTTTGGATGAGAGAGAATGAGTGGGTTTTGTTAGGAGAGGAGGTGATTGACTTAGAGTGTCATTTTTTTCTTACGTGAGAGGGTCATAAAGTGGTAGTTTTTTTTTTCATTTAGCTTTTCTTTTTAATTATTTTCTGCATGGTTTTATAAGAGAGAGAAACATGTGACTTTGTATTTTCGTCTTTGCATGTGGATTTTCGTTGAGAGAGAAAGGTTTATCATGAAGTGGGTTTGTCCAATAACATAGAGGACGTAAATTTTGAAGTCCTGTAACTGATTGTTTTTTTTTTAAAAATAAATAAATAAAGAAATCCGAGAGTGATGGGTGATTAGAGATTGGGGTCTCTTTTACTTCTAGTAAGGATTTTTATTTTTATTTTGGTTCAAAGTAAAGGATATTATGGGTACAACTAATACTCCTTAACACTCAGGTTATAATCGTTGAGGTTGTAAATTTTTTGTAGAAAAAGAAGGTTAAGAGTAGAAATCGTGAGTCCGTCTTAGTAGGGATACTTTGAGTGGATTACGGAGAGATTTTTGGACCAGAATTGAGAGTGTTAGGAGAGGGTTTTAAATTGCTCTAGGGTAAGCTTAAGCCAGAGAGATGCATTGTGACCGTGTGAGTGAAGGAGAAAACCCTAAATTTTCTTTTTAGCATCCGCTAGAGTGAGATTTGGCTAGAGCGATGAGATCAAATATTTCTTGTGTCAGGCCGTGAACGTGGTGTAAGTGGGAATAGAGGGAACCAACCTTGTGGGAGGAACGTGTTTGGATCTCGTTGGGAAGCAAAGGATCTTTAGAAATTCACTGGAAAACCAGGTAAGGGAAGAAATCAAAAACTCGTTATGTGCATTTGGTTTGAACCGTGTTTTAATGGGGGTGAATATTTTATGTTGATATGTGATGTTTTAACGTTGTTTGAAAAATGTATGGGAAGTGGGAAACTTGGTATGCATGCGATGTGAGTGGGTGTTGATAATTTTGTAGGATGGATTCTTTTCTCTCTTCCTTGTGTTATTTATTATGACTTAGAAAAGTGGGGGATTATACGTAAATGTTGGTGGGGAAGTGAAAAAGAAAATAAGGGGGTGAGATGGAAGGTTAGTATTTTGTGACACTAAACGATGTAAGGAAGGGAAGTTTTGCATGGATGTCTCACTTTGTAGCTTTAGGTTGAGTGGTTTATAATTAATAGGAGAAAGGAAAGGGAATATGTAAAAGGAGAAATGAAGCAAGGATTAGTTTCGGTTTTGGTACAGTAAGTGAAAAATAAAAGGTTGGGTAAGTTATTGAGTTTCAAAGAGAGAAGAAAAAGGAGTAGAAAAAAAGGGGTTGAATCTAAATAGGTTTCGGGTTTAGGCATTGGTGATAGAGAAGTGTGCATGAGTGAGTTTGGGTCTCGGTGGTAGAGATTTTATGAGTGGGTGATGGTGGTAATATAGGTTTGTTTGAAAAGAAAGGGGAATGAGTTGGAAAAGAATGAACAGGGGTTGTTTATGCTAAGGTGAGAGAAATTCTAAGGTGAGAGAATTTGATTGTGTGAAATATGGTGTGCACTTAATATTAAATGGAGAGAGATAAAGAAAAAAACTTTGCATGAGAGTTACGTATTTGGTGTGAGAAAGAGAAAAAGTGAGGGAAGTACTTTAGTTACTTGAAAGAGTGTGAGAGAAAGTGAAAAGTTAGATAAAATGGGTTATGATGCAAATTCATATTTTTTTTGGTAATTATGGCTTCCCGGTAATGTTAGTTTCGTTTTAGTATATTGTGCGCGTAATTTAGAAAGTTGTGCGCGTAGTTTAGAAATCTATCTTTACTTAGTATGATTTATTTTATTTATTAAAATAATATAATAATAATAGTAATAAAATAAACAGTGGTACCGAGATTGTAAATTAGTGAAATCTTAGTATCATGCATGTATTGAATTACGCATAATTGTATACTTGTTTTGGCGATTAATTTTAGTGAGTGTTCGATTAATGTATACTGTGGAGAATGAGTATGAAGTTGAGATTTAAATAGAACCTATGTATTTTCCTTGTATTTTTGTCGGATGTAAGAGTTTTTCGTATTATGATACGAGAAGATGGTTGGGTCTCGTTTAGAGACAGAGATTCGAGTGTCACCCTTCCTCTTGCGAGAGGAAAGAAAGGGTTGGATGTCTCGCCCAAAGATTTCTGCTCATGCTGAGTATAGTACTCGGTGAGTGCGCACAACCGAAGTTTTTACTCGTTAGTCCTTGAGGAGTCGGGGAGATAGGTCTGAAGTTGCGATGGAAGACGACTCGAATCACCCTGTTTTGCGAAACAGGTTGGGCGGCAAAGTGCAAGGAAATGACATCGATTCGTGATTGGATCAGTTATGACTTTATTTTCTGTGGTGATATGTTGTTTTGACTCTTATGGTTTGTAGTTAACGTTGTTTCTATTATGCTATATAAAATGATGTCATTTCTGGTTGCTCACCCTTGCGTGTGTGGTTGTGGTTTTCACCTACAATGATCGTACTTGTACGGGAGTAGATGATGTTACAGATGGTGCTGGAATACAGTAAATTGACAAGAGGAGGGGAATTAGTTCTTCTGGGGTATTACTGATTTTGTCATTTAAATTTCTTTTCAGATTTAATGTTTCGGTAAAAGTTATGTTTGGATTTTTTTAAGTTTTGTAAGGGCAACATTATGTAGTCTTGATTTTGTTTCTATGACACTATTGGAATAAAGTCTTTGAATATTTGAAGAGAAAATTTTTATATTAATCTACTTAAGAAAGTGTTATTATTATTATTATTATTATTATTATTATTATTATTATTATATATATATATATATATATATATATATATATTTTAGCCCTAGTTGGGATGTTTCAATCAACACTAAAACAACGCCTCTTTTCTCCTTTATGCGGGTGATTTCCTTCTTTGCCTCTTCGATGGTTGATCCTGGGTCAAGAAACTACTTTCCCCAATTCAAAAAATGCACTTTGCCCTAATTTGGAATCTAATTTCAATCACCAACACACTTCCAAATCACTTAATCTCGTTCCAAAAAATAGAACAGCGTGGCAGATAGTTAAACTAATGGTGGAAGAAGACGTGTCATTGCCGTTTGCCAGGTCAATAAAAAGTTAACGTTGTCCATTTTTAAGGACTAATTTTACATGTTTTAATATTAAAAGGATTAAATGCCATCAATGTTTTGAGTAGAAACTAAAACCAAAAATCCCTAATACTTTAAGTACGAAAAGCATTTTTAACCCTAAAAAAAAGTCACGCATTTAACAATTGAAATATATCTAAAAATCTATACTTTTAACTCTCAACTCTATATAAGAAGATTTTTTATTTATTATGTCTCATATTTTGCAAGTTAGTATATTTTCTTTTTCATTTTTTTCATATCATTAAAATAATTTTACGTAAATTAAATTAATTTTACAAAGTATTTTTTTTATAAATATATGTTTTTATTAGAACTGAAAAATGGTTTTAAATAAAATTAAATCTTTTAACAATTTACCAAAACAAAAACTTTAATTTAAAAAGAACGCTTAAGTAAAAAGTAAATAAATAAAAAGGATACAATCCTTCTGCTTTTTTTTTAATTTCTTATTTCTAAAACTAATTTGAAATTTGCTTGAGTTAAAAAAATTGAGCCATCTTATCATTAGTTCATTATCTTTCTAACAAAACAAGGAGTGCTAAATTCAAAATTTGAACTGAGAATATCCATATTATCTTCTATCTTGTTTGATAATTAATGTTGTAACAATATCATAAATAGAATTTTCTTTTTTATACTTTTAATAGGAATAATAATAATAATAATAATAATAATAATAATAATATCACCCTTTGAGTTGGGATTAGTAAAAAAATTGAAATGGAAAATTTAAAATCTAAAACGTAGAGAAAATTTTAAAACTTTTTATATCTGTAACTGAGTAAGATAATTTAATTTTTTTTAAGTTTCTTTTTTTTTTCCTGCTTTATTTTCCCCTTCTCCATCCATCTAATACGTCTTTTAAAAACCTATACATTATTTATATTATATCAATTATTTTGCTATTTTTTAAATACTCTAAGGCTAGTAGTGCACGTTACACACCAAAAAAGAATTAGAAACTTGAGATTAAACTAATAATACATGGTTTGTAAATTTTTTTCTTAACACGAAAATTACATAAATTAAACATTCAGCTTATTGAAGCGTAACATTTGCTTGTCCAACAAAGCATATATCTTCCGATTTCAACGCTTCAAATTTATCCCTTTCATTGAAACTGCTAACGTTTGATTCCCAACAAACCATTATCGAATTTCTGCAAAATTGTGTAAGAAAAAACGTAACAAGAAAGAGATTGACGTAAATATAGATAGAGAATTGTTATTTATTGATCGTCTTCTTCTTCTTCATCATCATTATCTTCCTTTTCAATGGGAGATAGAAATGGAGATGTTAGAGTATATCTCATCTATGCGTTGATTCTGGCATGCACTGCTGCAGGAGGTGTTTTTCTTTGTATGTATTTAATATATTCCGATTCAAGATTGGTTTATTTCTACCTGATTGCTGGCATGACCTTGGTTACAATACCATGGTGTTTTTGGCTTCTCATTTATATGTATAGATGTTTTATTAAACCCATCCATGGCCAATTTGGTAATGGTAACCATGGTGAGGTTGCTCCTGCTTCTGAAAATGTTGCCCTAACAAATATTGTGACCAAACCTGGTGCTGAAAATGCTCTTGATGAAGATGGTGGAGAACGCCATGTTCGTTTTGGAGAAGCGGTTGAGATTGAGAAACAAAGCTAAGAACATTATTATTATGAAGAAGTTGGCCAGAAGTAACAAGAAAGTCCAAGGAAGAAGTAGTTCAGACCTGAGAAAGTGAAACAAATTGCCTTTGAAATCTTGATGGATTAGGATTTCTATGCATGGTGGTGGTGGTGTTAAAGGGAATCAAGCTCAAGTGATGTAGTGTGCATATGTGAATGTTCAAACATGTGGCATGCACCACAAATGTATAATGTTGTTAAGGTTAGAGAGGTTGATGCATGCATGAGAATATGAGATGTGACATAATAGTGAGATGAGTAGAAAAATTGGTTAATTAGGTTAGAAAAGGGACAAAGTGGTAAGGGAAAAGTTCACTAGGATGTTTTTTCTGTTTTCAAGAGTGATTTTGGAAGGAGTTTTGCATTTTCCTTTTAAGGATGTGTATTTGGATGTATATATGAGTTAGAATTGAAATAGGAAAAACAAAAGTTACAAGCCTTCTTACTTGACCTGTCTTTATTGAATTCCTCTATTTTTATTTTCTCTTATACCTTGTTTTGTTTTGTTTTTTCAAGTAAATAGGGGCAAGATAAGAAAAAAAGAAGATAGATGAATAGGTCAAGGGTTTTATATCCTAGCCAAATCTAAGAATGAATACTAAAATAAAATGAAAAGACCAAATAGAAAAGATGAACTTTTCAAATATTTTGACAATTTTTTCTCTTGGTTTGTTAAATGGACAACACATCTTGAATTAGTTTTATGAAAGACCTTAATATGCTTATGATGTCCTGAGACACAAATCATATACCAAATATGCACCCAAAGTCTATAATAAATACCAATATTTAATGTATATATGAAATTTGTTGCATCTTGAATGAGTCTTTCCTAGGTCACACGCTATAACATTACGGAAGAGTCCAGTTTGTGTTTTTGTTCAAACTAAAAACACTAAATTTTTAGTTATTTTGACATGTCCTTGCAAAGTTGGCTAATACAGGTGTTAATTAATATGACGTTCTTGATTACTCAAACTACTATAAAAATCCAACTAATGAAAATGTGATAGATTGAGGTTAATAGAATTCTTAGTCTCTATTCGATCAGTCACATGCCAGATGGTCAACCATAATTCAAATAATCTAATAAGCTACTAATGAATCCGGCTGGCCACCAAACAAATAAGTCAATCATGAATCCGACCAAATACATTAACCTTAATGTTTATCAACTCAAGAGTAAAGTATGATTACACACAATTGGGTCGTAATTAGATCAACGCAAATAAAAAAAACCGTTTAATCTGTTAATCCGTGGTGAGTTGAGTCAAATTCGAATATTTTAAGCTCACTAATAAATATGTCGAGTTGAATAAGTTCACTAAATAGTCAACTCATAATGAGTCGAATCAGATTTAATGAGTGACTTTTTTTATAGTTATAATATATATATATATATATATATATATATATAATATAAAGATAAGAAATAAAAATGAATTAAAACTAACACAAATAAGTAAAAAAAAACTTACTTTGAACAAATTAAGGTATAAGAATTGTATAAATCAATTTATACATGTCAATAAAAGTTTTTTATTTTTGTGTTGAGAACTTACAAATCTTGATCATTTATGATTATTGAAAGTAAAAGTCAGTTAGTAAATAGATTTTCACTTTAAAACGCATGCATATTTTCATTATTTTTCAAAACAATATAGCGAGTGTTCTATTAAATCCAAATATTTCTCTGCACTTTATTATTAAGAAATGACAAAAATAAAAAGTATCATTGATAATGGCGTCGCCCGGATTCGAACCGGAGACCTTCAGTGTGTTAGACTGACGTGATAACCAACTACACCACGACACCGTTGGACATAAATTTAAAGCGTACTTATCAAATTCTCTCTAAACCTTTCGTGCAACTTATATTTTAATACAAAATGGGATAAGATTCGTATTTTAATTAATGTTTTTACATATGTTTAAAGGCTTTTTTTCTGTAGCTCTAGAATTTCTAACTGCACTCCTTAAGTTTTAAAATGACTACTCTGTCCTTCATAAAGCTGACTTCTTATTCTTGTTTTCAAACATGAATTTTAGAAGAAATTTTTTAGAGTAAAATTTCTGGAACAAGTTTCTATAATAAATTAAATATATTTTAAAATGAGTTTTCAGAAACATGCTTTTCAAAAACAAGTTTTTTTGGAATAAATATTTTAGGAAATATGTACTAATGACTTTTCCAGAATGAGATTTTCAGGAGAAATTTTTTAAAATAATTTTTTTTTGAATAAATGAATATATTCTGAAATAAGTTTTCTAGAACAAACCAAACTTTTTGAAACATAAACGATGACTTTCCAAATAAGTTTTTGAAATGAGCTTTTTGTTAGAACGAGTTCTTTCTTTCTTTTTCTTTTATTTTTACTGTGGAGAACAAAGGTATAATGACGATAGCACACAAATAAAACTGTGACAACAATAAAGAAAGATATATATTTTTTTTCAGTATGAAAATACACGAAATAATAATGGAAGTGTACCAAGAAAAAATCATCTTCAAAATGTAACTTTTTATTTTTTGATTCAGAATTTTGTTTATATTTTATGATTTTAGATTTTGAATTTGATATCACTTTATAATACTCTAATGAGAAAGTAAAGTTTTAACTTGACGAGTCTATGATAATGACTTTTGATAGATATCCTGAACATGTTTTTCTTCTTCTATATAAATTAATTTTAATTTTTTTATTTCTATTTTCTGATTAATAAGAGTTTAGAGAAAGAGTCATGATTATATTTTTCTTCACATATTTTTCCAAAACCTTCAAGTTGAGTTTAATTTCACATGGTTATAGTGTTTACGAAAAGCTAGAAGTAAAAGTTGAGAAACGTAGGAGAGGGACACGTGGCATCAATGCACAACAACCAAACAATTAGGTTCAAACATTCCTATTTAACTTTTCAACAAATAAATAAATAAATAAATTATTAATTATACTTAATGTAAACTAAATCAAGTATTTTTTTTATTTTTTGCCAAACCTATATTTCTTTTAAATTAATATGTATTATGAATAAGTAAAATTGATGATAATTTGGTTCGAGGTTTTTTTAAAAAGGAAAATCTTCCATTCAAGTTTCAAAGTCACAATATCAATAAGCTTATAAGAATTGTCTTTTTTTTTTTAATTATTGGTTGTTTTTTTTGTTGTTTATGAACATGTAGGCTAAAATAAGGTTGATTCTTATTAGGGTTTTGGGTGAATTTTTTAAAAGAAGGATTGTCTCAGGCACTATTTTATAATAGTATGGTTTTTTTTAGGTGTTCTAAGGATAGAGTTTGGTTTCTATTAGATATCGAAAGACCTTAGAAGGCTTAGGTTTGAATTATAGAAAGGTCTTACGTGACCAAAAGTGAGAAGTTCAAATTGTGGAAGTTATAGGTATTTCTTTGAGAAACTTTTGTGTTTCTTGAAAGATTTCTAAATTGAATTTTGAAGATAGTGTGGGAGAGTTTGATTGCATATAATTTTATAAATTTAAGTAGTGTTTGTTAATTAGTGGTGTATGAAAGCTTAATAATAACATAAAACATGTGAAATAAATGGAATGTCAAGTGAACGTGAGAAAAATAAATGAAAAGGTGTAAGATAAAGTGTTGGTTACTTACTAAAATGTAAATAATCTAGAAGGTTGACTAATCCTTGAGATATCTATTCACACTTTTCTTGTTTTTTCTAAGTTAAGAGAATGAAAGACCACTTAAGAAAACTTAACTCATCAAACAATAATCATACAAAAAGATAAGAGAATGAAACACCACTTAAGAAAACTTAACTCATTAAACAATGATCATACAAAAAATATAGAAAAGGTTATTCAAATTCTTATATGCATATTGAAAAAGCTTAGAAAATGGTGTTTTATAATTGACAATATGTTTAAATTCATGAGACTCAATTATTTTAATAATCAAAATTTAAAGTATAAATAGAATTCTTATAAATGAGTTTCATTATCTTAAATCATATTAACTCTCTAAACTTCTTTCCTTCTAGCGCTCTTTGCCTTCTTTCTAGACTTTCTAACATTCATTCTTCTATTTGAAGATCGAAGACTGCTAGGATGATTTTTGAGGAGAACTCTCCACTTTTATCCAATCAGTGTCTCTAATAGAGTAAGTTGGTTTTTTGCCATTTTCTTAGTCTGTTTGATCTTCTCTACATGTGGACCATCTTGGTTTCAATGTAGTGAACTTTCTATAATAGTTTCTGCTGATCAATGGTTCTAATGGTTGTTCCTAGTTATTTTATGTTGTTCATAGGGGTAGAGAGAACTTCATGTGTGCTTGCAAGTGTTTCTAGGGATTCTTGAGTTATTGGCCAATCTTTTAGGTAAGGGAAGCTAATTGCATTGTTTTAAGTTTTAGACATCTTTAAATTTGTGGTTTTCATGATTGAGTTGTATGACAAAGTTTGATATGTTAAATTTGGTTGTTTTAGATGTTTGCCTTGTGGTTTATTTTCTTTTAGTTTGTGTTGAGTGAGGAACTTAGAATCTGATCAATTGATCCAATTGGTATGTGTTCTAAAATTAAAAGTTGTTTTTGACTTAAGTACTAAAAAAATAATATCAAATGGAAAATTTGAACAAGTTCCATTTTCCAAAATCATAAAATTGTGATCTATTGATATCTGATGCAACGTTGAGCGGTGATAAGCTGGCACTGAGTGCTAGTTCATTATGCAAGTCTAGGAGCATTTTAGCTCCAAACTGCTTAATGCTAGTCTTGTAACGCTAAGCGCAGGAAAATGCAAATACGTTAGCACTAAGCGGTAACATGACACCATTAAGCCTCATATTTCACTACAAGGTCTGAAACATTTTTGTTTTAGGACATTGAGCGGTAGGAGGGTTTCACTAAGCATGAATTTTTATGAGAAGAATGGTGCTAACGTAGGACTATTGCTAAGTGACACCTTTTGTGAAAGGTTTGACACTAAGCGCTTAGCCCGACATTGAGTGTCTGACTTGCCACTAAGCATCACCTTCTATGAGAAACCTAGTGTTGGATGCCACTTCTGAGCATCAACATACATGTTTATGTTTTTATTTATTCCATGGCTGTTTTGAAATGTATTTGCAATGTATTGTATGCATGTCTGAAAGTATATGGTGTTTATTCATGTATGAAATTGTGATGATGATGAGTATGGTATATGTGTTCGCATAATTCCATAGATCTCGTGGAGAGATTCTATGATGGTGTTTCATTAATGTATGTATTGATATATGGATTCAGTATTGAGAGTTATCATGTCACTCTAATAATCATCCAATCTCAAGTAAAGAAGGGTGGTGAGAGGTGCAAGAGGTCATAATATAGGGGTTTTATCTTAATCAAAGTTCGTTGACAATCTAACCTTATGTGTGACAGTTTGGGTGGACGAGTTGTTCCACCACCACAAGTGCACGTATATATTTATGGTATTATGGTTATAATTGAGATATCTGTAATAAATATTTTTGGTTCCAGTTGTCCCATGAAAAAAGTTAGGTGGGAAGTCAAAATTGCATCAATTATCTTATGGTAAGGTCAAGATGACCAAGTTACAATCCATCATAGTGTTTAAGTTGCTATGATCTTAAGTAGAAAGAGTTGCACTTAATTATCACCTATAACTTTTGATTTAATGATAAACACTTAATCCTACAATTGGTACCAAAGGTCGAGGAGAGAATTTTGCAAGTGACATCAATGGTCCTGTTATTAAAACTAGGAAAGTGAAATCACAATCAAAGAGTTTGATTTTCAATAAAAATAACTACTTAGAAAAAGATTTTTATAGGTGATTGATGTGTCCTGATAGAGACCATATAAAAAAAAATAAAAATCAAATTGTGGTGTTTGAACGAAGTACTACACTCTTAAAACATATATAGAATTCAACTTATCTTTCTATGTTATAGTTTTTTGTGTTAGTTATTAATAAATCATAAGTAAAATTTACAAAATATATCATAAATTTTCTACACTTTTTGAATCATGTTTATAATATCCATAAGTCGTAAAAATGTTCTCTTATCATGGTTATAGTATTCATTCTTAAAACAACAATTCAAAATTGTGACTTAAACATCAATTATTTTTTACCAAAGGTAAAAAGTACTGAATTTAAATAAGTAACTTGTATCCTTATTTTCTTATCATATTATTTGATAATATTATATGATTGTTGTGTTATAAATATTAAATTATGTGTAGGTTTTTATATATCTTATGTAAATCGAAACTACTGAAGTTAAATGAAAAATACAATGTGAATGTGTTTTTAAGGAGAAAAATGAAAACAATAAATATGTTATTTTAAATTATTTTTTATTTTTCGTTAACTTATTTTTTATATTGTCTAACCTTATTATAGACATATGACTAATATAAAAAATAAAATTTTATATAAAAAGTCTGTTTTATAATAGACAATGAAATGACAAATGACATGAAAAGTTTTCAATAAAAGATTTAAAGATTAAAATTTAACATGACTTATCCTTTCACATATGTTTGAAAATAGGTCAAAACATAATTACACTCCATTCTTTCTCCAATAGAGTATAATAATATGTGATGATTAATTCATTGAGTTTCACTGTACATAGTTACAAGTCACATTTTTTTTACAATTAAACGACCAATTTCACCTGTAAACATACATTTCCAAGCTTATATTGCTATTATATTCATTTCAAAAAGTGATAAAATGCATTTTATTTTTAAAGTTTTATATGAAAGTATGTTTTAGCATTTATAAGATTGAAAAATAGTGAATTTTCAAGAAAGTAATGTAAAAAAAAATGTCAAGTTTTAAAAATATAAAACTAGTGTTTTATGCTGTCATTATACAGTAAACTTATTCATAAAATAAAACTAACTTATAAATAAGTAAAAACCATTGACTTTGAGTAAATTAATGTATAAGAATTATATAAATTAATTTATGCATATATGATGCTTATCAATTTAAGATTTTATTTTTAAGACTGAGAACTTTAAAATCTTGACCAATTACGATTACAGAAAGTAATATACATTTTTACTTTAAAACACATGCATATATATTCATTATTTTTTAAAATAATGTAGCAAATGTTCTTATTGTATTAACTCCAAATTCTTCCTAAAGAACTTTAAGTATGGAGAAAGAATTGAAAAAATAAAAAATATAAAACAAATTATGGCGTCGCCCGGACTCGAACCGGAGACCTTCAGTGTGTTAGACTGATGTGATAACCAACTACACCACGACACCATTTGTTCTACATTTTAATCTTAGTTTAATTCCTATAAAAAATAAATCGATAATCTATTCAAGTAAAAACTTGATAAAAACGTTCCCCAAATTAGAAAATGTCAACTGCTCTCTAAATTAAAAGCCTAAATTTCCCTTAAGACAAAAACATGTGACATTATTTATTTTTTATGCAACTTTTATTTTAATAAAAAATAAGATAAAATTCATATTTTAGTTATTGTTTTATATAATCTTTAAAAGTTTTATTTCTGGTACCTATGGAATTTTTAAGGGTAGCCCATAAATTTTAAAATGATAATTTGTTTTTTTTGTAAAACTAACTTTATGGACGATACATAGAAAATGACATTTTAAAAATTTTCTTGGTTTAAAAATAGTGAGACTTTGTTATTTTAATATTAAATTTTTTAATATAAATAGTTATGTTATGAACTAGTTTTATTATTTTAAAATATATATTTTTTCGAAACTACTTTTTTTAGAGTTTTTTAACTTTTCTTTAACGGTTATTTTTTTATTTGTCTGATTGAATAATCGAGTCCGCATGATTTATTATTGTGACGAACTCTTCAATTTGGATTTATTAGTTTCTTTGTTAATGTAAGTTGAGTTTCAATCATTTTTCTTGGTCTTTTCTTTTTTGTTATTTGTTGCATGTGAGTCTTTACTTGCATGCGTCTTTTTAGTAATTTAAGTGAGTAGTTGATCAATGATCATTATATATTTCAAGTCGAGCATATGAGCTTTTAAAAAAATATTTTACATGCTGGATAACATGCTATATCAGAAGGGTTGTGAAAAACCTTTTCTAAAAATACTATTCAACCCCCTTTTTAGTGTTTTTCAAGTACTTCAAAAGTTTTTTTTTCAAAAAAATTAAAAAACCATGGACTAAACTTGACATCGAATTATTGTTGTCAGTATTCTACTAACAAAAAAGACCAAATTGCATCACATATTCAAAAATGAAGACTTAATTGATACTCCTGAAACTTGAGGATCATCCGAGGGTTTTAACCTTTTTTTTTATTAGAATAAGAGTACAAGTAAAAGAAGAAAAATCCTAGATTTTGAAATTGAGGTCATTGTATAATTCTCTAACGAGAAAGTCAGTTTTTAACTTTACCAGTTGTTTCAAATAGGAGTCAAAGTCAATAGTTTAAGTTATGTTGTGTAGTCTAAAGTTCGAATGCTGTCCAAAAAATTAAGTGTTATATCAAATTATTCGTCTAAATTATTTGGAAGGTATTTATAAAAGATATTCCCATAACAAAATTAGCTTAATATTTGACTGTGGATAATTAATGTAACAGTAAATGCACTTAACCTACTCATTATCTTAAATTTCTATTTATAAATTTTAAGATAGCCTTTTGATTAATTTTAACCTAATTATATAATTATATTTTAGTTTTAATTTGGCTTAATAGCACTAATGATCCCTATTTTTGTCACGTGCGTTCGTTTTGGTCTCCATATTTTTTTTTTGTTCAATGTTGTTTTAAAGATCGTAATTTGTATTCAATTTAGTCCTTTTTACTAACACCGTCTAAATCGATAACGGCTAGATCTCCACATGTGCAATTAGAGAGTGAATTGTCATTTATGTTCTGACGTGGACTAGATCAGTCATCATCATAGGAACTACATTCAGAAATAATTAACAGAAATGAGGACTAGATTGAACAACCTTCATTCATTACAAAACATAGAGCCACATCACCATCTTCTTCAACCTTTAGCCCAACCAAAAATCGAAACCCTACTTTCTTTTTAAAAATCTAACCCTAGCGCCGCCACACCTAAACCCTCAGGCCGCCACCGCAATCACCACAGACCTGTAAACGAAAATTCTAAAAATCACCAAAAAATCATAGACAAACTCAACCAAGACAGTGACAATTATAGCCTCAGAGACTCCAAAAACTTTCATATAGAGTGACCAAAATCACATTCACACACCCTTTTTATCAAAACCCTGTTAACGGTTTCAATCACAGCATCAACACTTTAAGTTTACAATTGAAGAGAACCAACAAGGAAAAAAGGAAACTTGGATATTGTTCACGGACTTGGGTTAGTAAAAACTTTAACTTGTCGGGAGTAATAAAGGAGAACCCATTTATTGCAACAACAAGAAGAAGAATGGAAAGAAGACATGACTCATCAACCACCAAGATTGGGAACAAGATTGGTTAACCACGAACCTCACTTTCGCTTTCAGTGAAGTAAAGTAAAAATCCTAACCCTAATTTCACTCTCCACCCTCATCAAAAATTGGGTTCCATTAAATAAATCACATTTCTTTCAAAATCCACCTCAATGTGGCTGAAGAACTCCACATGAACAGTTAAATGTCACATCACATTGTTGTGCACAGCTAGACTGTCTATCGTTAATAATTTAAACAACGTTTGTAAAAAGGATCAAATTGAACGAAATTTACATTCTTTATGATAACTTTAAAAAGAAAAATATGAGGACTAAAACGAACACACGTAACGAAAATAAGAAATATTAATGCTATTAAGCCTTTTAATTCCATCGACATTAATATCAATATGCTCAGTCTGATTTTCTTTTACCAACCAATTTACTTTATAGCCAACCGAATTTACTTGTAACTTATTAAATAATTCAAATTATGATTGATAAACAATGACCTAACGGTCATACAATAATGTAACTTGTACATAGATATCTTAGAACAAGTTATTTTGAATATAAATTAATTTTTTATTTTTTATTCTCTAATACGAGTTTAGAGAAAAAGTAATGATTATATTGTCCTCACAAAATTCTCCAAAACCTACGTGTTGAGTTTAATTCCACTTCAACTAGTGTTTCCTAGAAGCTAGAAGTGAAAGTGAAAACATAGGAGTGGGACACGTGGCACGAATGTCCAATAACCAAACAATTTGGTTCAATTCTTCTGAGGTTGCCATTTAATTTATTTAAAATGAATAAATAAATCTTGTGGTGTCTAACTATAACAGTTGGATGCTCCAAACCACGAACCTGTTTCATGGCTTCTGCAACTCTCATACTCCCTTTGGCCTTCGCCGGGCGGCACCATCACGGTGTTTCTCAGCGTCGACTTTTTTTCTCCGGTAAATTCCGTGACGGCGTTTCCCTCTCTTCTCCGGCTTCCAAACGGAGACTGTTGGCGAAAGCGCAGAGCGCTGTAAACGAGGAAGTGGTTGAAACTCAAAGCTCGGGGTTGAAGAATGGTACCCAACGCACTCCTTCTTCCTCCAAATTGGTGCTTGTTGTCGGTGGCTCCGGAGGCGTTGGTAAACGCACAATATCTTGACTTATTATATTGCTTTTCAAGTTGTTGTTACCATATTTATTTGTTAAACACGTTGCTACTCTCAAAGTATGTTGAAATCTAATTCTAATTTTCTCGATAATATTAAGGCTTAACTAAAATTTGATTCCGTAGTTTTGTCAAAGTGGAATCTTGGTTTCTGTAAAAGTTTGTTTACACTTTTGAATCCTCCAGTTTTTCAAAATTAAACAATTTTCATAAAGAAGGTGAGGGTGGGGATGGTGGGAGACGAGGGAAAGCCACGATCTTATACATTATATTGATAGGATATGATTGACAATAGGATAAGAAGATCATATCTTGTTGATACACCAAACAACTGATTACATTGGGCTAGTATATAATTATTTTATTCTATCTTAACCATCAAACGGACAGTGATTGTCAAACTTTTTCGCCATTAGTCAATTAGAAATTATAGTCATGATCTTAAGTTGCACGTACTATAAAATCTTTTTTCACTTAGCCAATTAGAAATTATAGTTGATTCACCCTTTAGTCTGCCTTAAGGATGAAAATAGTGATATTTGAACCTGTAATTGACTAATTTGGTGATAAATGTTTGAAGGACTAATGCGGTAAAATGCTAATTTTGAGGGACTAATCTGGTGACAAACATCTTAGGAGGACCGTTGTGGTGATACCCCCATTTTTAGAGAATGTAATTGAAGGTTTCTCTGTAAGTAATTGAAATACTGCAATTAAATAAACATGAGTGTCTGTTATTTGTGTATACTTCCTTTTGTATTTGTAAGCCTTTTGGGATCCCACTTTTAGTGTTATTTTGTGCATTAAGATTAGTTCTATAAAATGTGGAAATGCATATATAATTCTTGGCAATAGTTTGCTTGGGGAAGATTGTGAAGCAGTTGTTCCCTTGCTATTCAGGGCAGCTGGTAGTTGCATCACTGATTCAACAGAATATTAAGTCACGGTTGGTACTTAGGAATCCTGAGAAAGCCACAGAACTATTTGGTGAACAGGATAAGGAGAAACTGCAGGTACACCATCTACTCTTGATTGAGCAGTCAAAATGAAAATTTAACTGCTTAAGTAGTCCCTCTGGGGTATCAAATAGGTGTGACTCAGTTGACATTACACAATGAATCTGTTGGGTAGGACTTGGATTCAATTCTCACTAGACACATTCTTGTAGAGGTTTTAGGAGTTTTAAGTGTGACTAATCTCCGGAAAGAGGATTAGTCTCATAGTAAATCCGGAAGACCGATGCTTCTGGAGATAATTCAGGGTCTCACTATGGTCAAAATAATTGCGATGGTTATCCAAAAATAAAAAAAGTTGTCCCTTTGAGGAGCAACAAACTATGTTGGTTTACTTTCATCCATTCTGGATTTGTTTTCTAGTTATATCAAGCTTCTGAACATAACAGGTATTCAAAGGTGACACAAGGAACCAGGAAGATTTGGATCCATCTATGTTTGAGGTAAGCTCTTCAGAGTATTTTACAAAATAATACTTGTTTTGATCTGAACTATTTTCATTTTGATGATTCATTTCAGTCAGAAAGAAAATGTAGGAAATAATTTGCATTTCTTTTGCTTTTCTTGTTTTTATTTACTTTCTTTTTAGGGTGTCACACACGTGATTTGCTGCACAGGAACAATAGCATTTCCTTCAAGGCGTTGGGATGATGATAATACACCAGAAAGGGTTGGTAAGAATCATGTCATGCATGTATTGCAGCATTTGATGTCATAACTAGAATGAAATAGAAGGTTAGTTATCTGAAGATTCAAGAGTGGAAAATGTAAGCATAATACTGATGCCTTTTATTGAAAGTTGCCTAAAACATAATCTTCATCTACTTTTAATGCACTTGTCGATATTTTGATTTTGATTTTGACTAAGTTTTTAATTTGAAGATTGGGTGGGAGTGAAGAATCTAGTATCTGCATTGCCTTCCTCAGTGAAGAGAGTTGTTCTTGTGTCATCAATAGGTGTGACCAAATTCAATGAATTGCCATGGAGGTAAGCATACCTCATTTTGCTCTTAAATGATGAAGTTTTTGTGGTATTGTATGTTGGCTTGCTAGAAAGTAGAATTTATTTTACTGGTAATTCAGAATAGAACCATTCTAAAATTATAGTGAGAAACTAATATATACTTTAAAACACTTTTCCATGATGGTATACAGACTTTTTCTATTGTTTTCAATTTCAAGTGTAAGGCAAAATGAAATTAGCTTGTGTTTATGCTGCTATTGAAATTCCATAACTGGTTTTCAGTTGGCTATTATTGATTGACGATTTGGTTTCATTAGGTATAGTCAATGTTGTGCTCCAAACTTAAATAATCAAAATTATCTAACTTTTCCTAATTAATAATCAAGACTAAGACCCACCCTCATTGATAAAGATTTAGTTTACAATAGAACCAAATAGCATTGATTAATATATGTAGTCACTCCCACCTAGTGGGATAAGTCCTTGAAAAAAGGTTACCCCTAATTCTGTGTGGATGATTCCCCTGTTCATCCTTTTGAGACAGATGTTTGTGCTTTACACAGTTACTATGAGTCCAAACTGAGAAGTACCACTACTTCTTATTCTCACCTCATCTTCATTTTAAATATTCATTCACTATTATAATTAGTACCTTTAACTACATAAAATACTCTCTTTTTTTCTGGGGTAAATAAGTTCCACATTTCCAGAAGATTGATTGTGTAATTATTTGATGAAACTTATTATGTTCATTATGTTCCAAAACTTTTGTCATGGACTTGTCATTGTTCCTTTTTCATGTAGCATTATGAACCTCTTTGGTGTCCTGAAGTATAAGAAGATGGGGGAGGATTTTCTGAGGAGTTCTGGCCTTCCATTTACCATAATCAGGTAAGGTGAAATTTTTGCTATTCCAAACCTAGTGTTAACACTTGATGAAGTCTTCTCATATGACATGCATTTTAGACCTGGAAGGCTGACAGATGGACCATACACATCATATGATCTAAATACTTTGCTCAAAGCAACAGCTGGTCAACGACGAGCAGTCCTTGTAGGTCAAGGTATGAGTAAAACTCATTTATAACAGTGGAACAACTCAAACATTTTTTTTTTCTTTTTTGTTAATTTCCTAACCAATGGTCACCTGAATCATTTAGCAAGATATACCAGATGATATTGAAACTAGAAAGTCAATTTACCTTATTTGTGTTTCCCTTCGCATTTTAGATACATGACAATGACTCATTTATATTATACTTTTTACTTGTATTTTTATTTAAAGTTTTAAAAATTTGTTACGGGCTTTCAGGTGATAAACTAGTTGGCGAAGCCAGCAGAATTGTGGTTGCTGAAGCTTGCGTGCAGGCACTAGATCTTGAAGTCACTGAAAACCAAGTATATGAAATTAACTCTGTTGAGGTAATGTTTAAGTGGTACTTTTGGCATCTTTTTTTTTTATTTTTAATAAGAAAGAATGCTATTGCATTGAGCATGTATTTTAATATAATTTTAACTATAATTTGTAATATACTGTAAATAAAAAGTGCCTATTTGTTAGCCAATCATGCTTTTAGTTATATATTCCTCATCTGTGCATATTGTTGATGCTAAACTGCATACATTTTAGGGGGAAGGTCCTGGAAATGAAGCTAAGAAGTGGCAAGAACTATTTGAGGCTGCACAATCCAGCTAGCATTTCAAGCCATGGGTACATCCCAACATACCAAACACACCAACTAAAAAAGACGTTCCTAAAGAAGGAAAGAAAAGGGTAAAGTCAGTCAAAAACCAGCAAAAAAGAAAAAGATATGTTGCATAATTTTCTTTCTGTTACTGTTATAAATATTTTGTAGCAATTTTATGTTAATGTAAATTTATTAAGAGAAGAGTTACTTTTGAATCTATTAAGAGAAGAGAGTTAGAAAACACATTTTTCAGAAAATTGATAGGTGGCGATTGCTTGTGTTAGAAAAAAACAACCAATATTCGCATCAATTCAACATAAGACCTCTTTCTTCATTTAGTGTTTGGAAAAGCACTTATTGCAAGTATTATAAGCTTTGAAAGGATGATCTTTACTGTAGAAATTAAGAAGACTGAAATCATATTTTTCTTTTGAAATATGAGAAACCAAAAGTTTATTTTTTAATTTTGTGTACGATTCAGAAGTATATAATTTTATCCACCTTGACCATTCCCATATTATAGTCCAACGCATCTTCTGCCTTGGTTACATTGCAGCATCAACTCATCTTACCATGTTACAAGCATATAACAAAAGAATGACATTAAAAAAATATAGGATAAATAATGTCATTTGTTTTTATTTATTTTTTTAAGAAAATCTTAAATTGGTTTCTTTCTTTTATGTATCTTAATTTGGTTCATATTTTAAAAAATTTAATACAATTAGATTATTAGTATTGTACCAAGAACGTTAAAAATGTGTAATTATAGTTTTTTATTTTATTTTAATATTTTTTAATTATTTTAATTATTTATTGTTTTAATATTAGTCATTTATCTACATCAGTGTATCCTTTTACTTTTTAAGTTTTTATAATTTGATTTTGAACTAGAGGAAAATGGGAATTCAAACCCATGCTTGTCATCGACACAGAGAAGATCTCAACGAATGAAAAATATGAAGATGTAGCGAAAAACCAGGTTATTGAGAAGTTGACCATGGTTAATATCAAAATGACCAAAATGAAGAAAAAGTTGGCTAAAACCATGGAGAAGTTGATCAAGGTAAAAACTAATATGACCATAATGAAAAATAAATTCATGAACTTGACCTTAATGAAAGGAGCAAGCTCGATCTGGATAGATGCACATGAAAAATTTTAGATGTAAGAAATAAATTAAGTTTAGGTGGAGTTTTGTTAAAATAAACTTAAATGTAATAAAATTAAATGGGTTGTTTATTTGTTTAGGAATTGCGTAGTTTTAAAATGCAAGGGTGGTTATTAAACAACAATAGATAATAATTGTGTCTTAATGGTATAGCTTTTATAATTTTTTTTTGCATTAACTAATAATTTGGTTCTATATTTAAGTCTATAATTCACTTTGTTTCCTATATCTTTTACTTAATTGAGTTTAATATTGTTTTAATTTGGCTGGTTTAGTTAAATTTAATGTCGTTTAAAAGTGTAACATATCAAAATTTAGATCTTTTAAAAGTCACTTTATTTTTTTATATATATAGTAGTTTTAAATGATATTAATCCTAATTTATAATCCAATTTAATAGAAGGGACCAAAAATGATGTATTATTAAGACTTAATTAAATAAAAAATATATTAATCAAATTAAATAGTAAATATCTAAATATAAAAACTAAATTATTAATTAAAATTTTTATTTCTTTTAATGTACGTATTTTCGACTTTGTATACAAATTAGAATATTCCAAACACACTCTTTATTAGTTTATTTATCATTATTGCTTATCAAGAAAAAAAAAATATAAAAGTATTTTTAAAAATGAAAAATCAAATTGAATATTAAAAAAAGATAAATTATAACCAAGCAAATAGTAATAGAAAAAATTAATAATCATAAAACCATTTGTTAATAATAATTTATCTCTTGCTTTCAAGAAATTCTCATTCTCATTATTTCTTGAAGCTAATTGAAAAATTCAAATTGCAATGACATACCTACAACACAATAGAAGAGAAGGAAGGAAGAGAAGTCTGCCCAAGAACAAAGTAATCAGAATAAAAAAAAGAGAAAAGGCACAAAAGTAAAAAGTAAAAACCTTCATCGTATTTAATATAATTGTCAAAGTTGATGCAGTATGGATTTAATGTAGTTTAAATTGGATTGAACAAATCCAATCTAATATAATTTTTTAAAGCTGATTTGAATTTTACATCTTATCTATTTTATTGAATTAGATGAGATCTCTCATCCACATATCGTACACAAAATAATATAATAAAATTGTATAATTTTCATAATTTTCAGTGAGAGTGCGAATACCATTCCAAAATATTTAGGATTAGCATGATCTACAATAATGGCAAACAATGCAATATATAAAGAAAATCCAGACCATTTTCCCACCATGACTTAAATTCTTATTAGCTTAACCGTGAAAGTCTTAAATATAAATGGCTTAAGCGTGTGATCCCAATTTAACTAATTGAAAATGAAAATGATTTGCGCACCCCCTATTTCTGCTAACTCTCATGCCATTCTCTTTGGGCTTTAGCCATTCTGTCTAAACAAAATCTCTTCTTCCTCCCACACCCTATCCTTGTTTCACACCCCCTCTTCTTATTTAAGCACTTCCACACTTTTTTTTATCTATTTATTATATTTTTATTTTTTTTATTTTTTTTATTTCTGTCTTTTAATTTTTAATTTTTCCTTTTTTAAATATTTATCTACTTTTAAGTAAATATTAAAAAAATATATCAAAAATGTTTTAAAGTTTTGAGTACGTGTGTGATCGTTCGCATCGTCCTCGTGCTAAGACCTTTTCTTTTTTTTAAAAATAATAATAAATAAATAAAAATATCAAAAAATGTTTTAAAGGTTTAAGCACGTGTGTGATCGTTCACATCGTCCTCGTGCTAAGCCTTTTCTTCTTTTATAAAAAAAAATATCAAAAAATATATTTAAAGGTTTAAGCACATGTGTGATCGCACGCATCGTCCTTGTGCTAAAAAAAAAACTTTTCTTTTTCTTTTCAAAATAAATAAAATTTGTTTTAAAGGTTAAAGTACACGTGCGACCGTTCGCATAGGCCTTGTGCTAAAAGCTTTTTTCCTTTTTTCACAAAAAATAATAAAAATATGTTTAAAAGGTTAAAGCACTCGTGCGACCGTTCGCGTAGGCCTTGTGCTAAAAGCCTTTTTCCTTTTTTTTACAAAAAATAATAAAATATGTTTAAAAGGTTAAAGCACACGTGCGACCGTTCGCGTAGGCCTTGTGCTAAAAACCTTTTCTCTTTCTTTTATAAAAAATACCAAAAAATATAAAGTCTTCAAAAATACCACAAACATCCATATTTTCAAACAACAAACAACCTTTTTGCTCGAACTACGTAGCCTTGATTTCTCAGTCTGACTGAGAATACGTAAGAGCAAGGTCAACCCTTGTCGGGCACAAAAATAAAAATAATAATAATATTTTGTCTCTTTTGATTTGTACTTTTTAGGGGAAATCAAACATTTTGAAAACCACATCCTATTCGCGTATTTAATTAAAGGTACTACCTTCGGGCAAGCGTTGTAGGGTGCTAACACCTTCCCTACACGTAACCGACTCCCGAACCCAGAATATGATTTTCGTGGACCTTGCCTTATTCTTTATGGTTTTTCCGTAGTTTTCCAGAATAAACTATGGTGGCGACTCCAAAAACTTTTTTTTATAAAATCGTGTTCCTTTTTTTTGGATTGTCGTCCCGTCGCGATTCTGGTTGCGACAATGGTCATTTTTGTCAACTTAGATAGAGACACATTATTTATAATATTGACTGTTTTAGGTGTAGGGTCGAGTAACTCTACAGAACACACCTTCACAATTTACTCTTTAACTACTCGGGTAATTTTGTTCGTCTTTAGTCTAAGTCTTCTTTTGTTAACGCATCAAACCTCTTGGTGAGTACTTGTCAAAGACACTTCGATGGTTAAATCAGTAATTAATTCGGACGATAGTCAGAGCAAAGTCTTAAATTCACAATAAATGTGATCGTTTACCTCTTACCTTTGACCTCTATTTATAGTTTTTGAGATGTGCCTAAGATTAGCAGAACCCTAATAATGACCCAATATTAGTCCATTACATATTAATTAACACTTACTCTTAACATTGGTTTGCAATGTCTCTTATGAGAGGCTTTGCTATTGAGATTGTCTGTTCGATCCTTAACCATGTCTGGCCAAGTAACCATTGTCTTGTATTATCCAAATTAGAGATTAAGACATGCTGACCAATCGCCCCTTCTCATTCTGCTCGGTCCTAGTTAAGTGGTCGCCCGACCATACAATACATTAACCATCACACTCCATACCTTACAACACTCAAACTTTAATGCCAATTTGTACATAAGAAGTCTTTTTCTGTGAATATTTTGATTCACTTTCTTATTCTTTGAATCAAATAATAAAGTTCTAAACTTAAACACTAGAATTTGACAATTTGATTTCAAGTTTTAAAGTTTGATAATTATTATAAATTAAGGCATAATAATAACCATAAACTTCCGACCTTTCCACTTTAAAATTGCGAACACATTAACTCTCATTTTGGCTTATTTAATACGCTGTCATTTAAATTCCTTCAACATATACATACCTTTATCTCTTTTATGCAATACATTATTTTTACTTCACTATGATGTTGTTAGGTATAAAAGAGTAGCAACTAAGAAAATTCCATTGGTGCATAGTCCTCCTATAAATAAGAGGAATCATGAGCCAAAGACAATTTTACTCCTTTCTATGTCCATTTTCCAATAAATCAAGAATTAAATTTAATATTACTATATTCAATATTTGACTAGTAACTAACATTTTCACATTATTAATATATTAACTTCTAGAATCCTTTACCAACTACTTAGATCATATATTCCACCCATTCTTTTATTATGAAAAATTGTTTATTTAACCTTAATTTCAGAATTTGAAGGAATTGACCATACGTGGAAGAAAAAGAAAACACATAAGTTGGCTGAACAACTAACCAGCCCTTTAGTAACATATTATCTTGGCAAGTATCAAAAATGAGTACACCAGGACAACAGTGATTACATATTGACCATGTAAAAGAATGGATTAGATGACATCTATATTAGTAGATAAAGTAATGCAATGTTATAATAATTGTCGTGCTTAATATGTTTAGTACGTATAATTTCTGTACATGGCCGTTAAGTATCGACAGAGGAAAATTTTTGATATCATAGAAAAAGTAGGTGCTACGGAATCATTGGCCTATCAAATCACGCATGAAGATAGAATTGTCTTGCATGATGTTGCCGAATGGATTACTACACAGCAGAACACTTAGTTGGAGTGTCATTCGAGCTACGAGATGAGATGGATTGAGTTGGTACAATGTAAGTACTTAATTAAACCCTTATAGTTATCTTTTTATAGCAAATATATATAAATGTATATATTTAAAATATTTCCCGAGTAGCCTAATCCAAAGTTAGGAAAAATTATTTGAATTGTATATACTTGCAATGATAAATAACTATTGTGTTCATCAGGATGTGAGGACATTCACACCTAAACATTACAAAAATGCTTGCATTCAGTGCAACCATGTTGATAACATTTCAATTGGAATGTAAGAAATGGAGTTCATCATTGATATACAATGCTGCTTTCTTTCCTGTCACTATTTTTGCGATGGTTCAATTTCCTGTTTTTGTGAAGGCGCAAAGCATCACCGAGCATCTATGGAAGGAACTCAAGCAGCTCATTCCATCAACATTGATTAAACTTTGCATGAATGGTGGCTGATGTTATTAGTATTCATTCACAAGAACATATTATAAGAGCTTTTAACATTTTTATGGAGTTTGATTATAGATTTGGATTAAATAGTTGATCTTGTACGATCATTCAATGTTATGAAAATATATGCAAGTGTGACAATAAAAATGTTTTCCAACGAAAAATGGATTGAGTTTAGCTAATTATCGATCATTGTCATCATAGAGAGTAATGATTTCACATTTATTTAATTTTCAAATATATAGATTTTTAGTTGGAACATCATATTTGAGTTAGATTATGTAATTTGTCATATTTCACTATTACAAAATCAACCTTTTTACATTAGATAAACCTTCATGTAGTTGATGCAAATTTGTGTTAGACCTAAACCTCAACATAAAAGCTTGAAATATGCATCATACAACAACACATCATACATAAATAAGTGTAAGATTTAAGAAGGAAAATATCTAACATTTAGATTAGACCATGCACTGGTGAACAAAAATGTCACTGAACATTTTTCACATCCATATCACTATAAATTATTGGTGATTGTAGTTATTTTTATGTATCCTATCAATTTTAAACACTACTATACTTGTGTGGCAGTTTAAAAAAAAGTCATAGATCTTATCGCTACGAAGTATAATGTGGTAACTTTAAGTGAACTGCCGTGATACCCATCATTTAATACCGTGTATAAAAGTGACATTTTAAATATATAAATAATGACACTTAAAACTACATTACCTTTTTATTGGAAAACGATTTTAATCTAATCAGTAGCACATTGAAATGAATTGATTCTCATTATATTATGATGTTTGTAATTGTCATTATTCTAATAAATTCTTAAATAAATACGTCATTTGTAAGACTCTATAAACTTTTAGTTTATTAGAATATCAAAAGTGTTGAGTTAAGTTAAATTATAAATTTAAGAATGAGTATAATTATTGGATTTAATTTATTTTCCATTCATATTTGTACATTTATGTTCATATATTTATATTTCATTTTTATATTGCTTTAAAGAGCTATATATATGAATTGTACTATCTTCTTATTATTGAATAAGATACACAGTTTTCATCCCTTCTTTTCTTATAACATGGTATTAGAAGAAAATTAATTCTTGATCACATTCTTCCGCAACCAATTCTCTTACTACCAAGATCTTCATCTTCTACCTCTCATTCTTGGTTTTCCTACAATTTCTTCTCCTTTTATGGCTACTCTCTCTATTACCCTCGCATATGTTTTATGTTTTGAATTTGTTTTCTAGGGTTTTCAATGAGAAATAATTGGGTGCTTTAATCACTCGTAGCCCTGGATTAATTTTTGAGGAATCTGGAGGAGTTTTTGGAGATTCGGGTTGTGAAATTTTTGTTCAATTTGAGATTGTGAAATTCAATGGCTTCTACAGTTGTTTCTTCTTCTAATAATTCTCAGGCGCAATCACATTCCTCAACTTTGGGACTTTCTCAAGAGCAAATTCATGGTCTATTGGCACTTCTTCCTCAATCTAATCCCACAGTCACACATTCTACTGGTCTAGTGAGTTCTCATAATGTTTCCACTTCTTCTCAGGATCAAGGTAATATATCTTCCCAATGGATTCTAGACACAGATGCTACTGATCATATATCCACTTCTTTCTCTCATTTTATTTCTTATCATAGAATCTCACCAATTGCAATTTCTCTACCCAACAAGAACTCTTCACTTGCTCATTTTTTTGGCACAGTTTCTCTTGGCCCACACCTTACCTTACATAATGTCTTGTTTGTTCCTAATTTTTCAGTCAATCTTATTTCGGTCACAAAGTTAACTAAATCTTTATCCTGTAAAATTATCATTTCTGAATTTTCATGTGAAATACAAGACAAGTCAACCCTACAGATGATTGGGAATGCTGAAGAAAGAGATGGCTTGTATGTCATGATAGTTCCTGCATCTACACCCCTTGCTTCACCAACTGCTATTTCTCCTGAGAATTCTATTGCTTGTTCTATAATAAGATCTGACTCTATAGATATTTGGCACTCTAGACTAGGACATCCTTCTTCTTCTTGTTATACCAAATTAGGCACCATGTATGCCACTTTACCTGATACAAAGTACACTCATTGTGATACTTGTCACTATTCTAAGCAAAGAAAATTGCATTTTCAATTAAGTACTACTGTTTCAAAAGCTCCTTTTGATTTAATTCATTTTGATATTTGGGGGCCATATTGTACTTCTTCTATTGATGGTTTCAAATATTTCTTAACTATAGTGGATGATATGTCTAGATTCACATGGATTAAATTGATGGCAAGTAAGTCTGATACAAGATCACAACTTTGTTTCTTATATCAAAACTCAATTTGGCATTGATGTAAAAACTGTTAGATCAGATAATGGTAATGAGTTTGCAATGACAAATTTTTATCGACAAAAAAGGATACAACATCAATTATCTTGTGTTGAAACTCCTCAACAAAATGGAGTTGTTGAGAGAAAACATCAACACATTCTCAATGTTGCTAGATCTTTAATGTTTCAATCCCATTTACCCATAACTTTCTGGTCTTTTGCTGTTCGTTATGCTGTGCAACTCATTAATATTTTACCTTCCAAAGTTTTGGCATATTTTTCTCCATCTCAGCTTTTACACAATGTTAAACCTGATATTAGTTACTTATGAGTTTTTGGCTCACTTTGCTATGCTTCAACTCTTCAAGCTCATAGAACAAAATTTCAGCCTCGTGCAAGAAAATGTGTTTTACTTGGTTTTAAAAAAGGAGTAAAAGGCTACCTTTTGTTAGATTTCAACTCAAGGGAAATTTTTCTATAAAGGAATGTAGTATTTTATGAAAACATATTTCCTTTTCTTACTAGTGACAAGCACTCACCTATTGATACACAAAATTCAAATTCCTTGTCACCAAAATCATTTCCTCTCCATCACCTCTTTTCTCATCTGCTACTGATCAACCCTCTTTACCACCTACATCTCCTCCTTCTATTGTTCCAGACCTTGTTACTTTTTCTTCTTAACCTGTTTCTGTTGAACCTGCCACTACTACTCCACAAAGGAAATCAACCAGGCCAAAACATAAACCATCTTATTTGCAGGACTATCATTGCAACATGTTATCTACTTCTTCCGCCACTCAGTCATCCACAGGTACCAAATATCCTATCTCTTCATATCTCTCATATGATGCATTATCATCTCTTCATAAATCATATGTCCTTAATCTTTCCCAAGTTACTGAACCTAAAACCTATAACCAAGCCATCAAACATGATTGTTGGAGAAATGCCATGGATCAAGAAATTGCAGCTTTAGAAAATACCAAAACTTGGGTTTTGACTGATCTACCTTATGGAAAGCAACCTATTGGATGTAAATGGGTATACAAAATAAAGAGGCATGCTGATGGGAGTACTGAATGATACAAGGCAAGGTTAGTAGCCAAAGGCTACACACAACAACAAGGCTTAGATTACTTTGAGACTTTTTCACCTGTTGTCAAACTCACAACAGTAAGATTGGTTCTGGCTTTAGCAACTTCCAAAAATTGGTATTTACATCAACTAGATGTAAATAATGCTTTTTTACATGGGGATCTAGATGAAGAGGTATACATGTCTCTTCCTCTTGGCTATAAAACAGAAAAACCAGGACAAGTTTGCAAGTTGTTGAAGTCTTTATATGGACTCAAGCAGGCCTCTAGACAATGGAATTACAAGTTGACAACTACTTTACTTTCTTTGGGCTACATACAATCAAAATCAGATTATTCACTTTTTGTCAAAAGTGATTCTTCTCATATCCTCATCTTACTTGTTTATGTAGATGATATAGTTTTGGCAGGTGATGACATCTAGGAAATCCAAACTGTGAAGGCTCTATTGAATGCAAAGTTCAAAATTAAAGACCTAGGCCAACTCAAGTATTTTCTGGGCTTTTGTATAGAGCCTTAGCTTCCACAACATGTGAAATTCAATGGCTTTTGTATTTGCTCCATGATTTGAAACAACCTCTACCACAACCAGTTCCTCTATTTTGTGACAATCAATCTACTATACAAATTGCACAGAATCCAGCCATGCATGAGAGGACATAGCATATTGAAATTGATTGTCATCTCATAAGGGATAAAGTTCAAGCTGGTGTAATTAAACTCTTGCCCATTTCTACTTTAGCTCAACTTGCAGACATTCATACTAAAGCTTTGCATCCCGCACAATTTCAGTATTTGTTATCCAAGCTGAGCATTAAGGATATATATGCTGCAACTTGAGGGGGGATATTGGATTTAATTTATTTTCCATTCATATCTGTGCATTTATGTTCATATATTTATATTCCATTTTTATATTGCTTTAAAGAGCTATATATATGAATTGTACTATCTCCTTATTATTAAATAAGATACACAGTTTCCATCCCTTCTTTTCTTATAACAATAATGACAAACAAGATATAAAGATAACTCTCACTAGGAACATTTTTGTTTTAAATATTTTCTAAAATTATCTATGGTTGCATGTTTAATCATGTAATGGTTTGTTTTATTTGTTAGATGTCATTCTTAATTAGTGCATGACTCAGATTGAGGAATTATTGAAACACAAGAAAACACTATAAAAGATGGAGAGGGGCTTTGAATAGTGTTTTAAAAACTTTTCCTCAAAAGAGCGTTTAATGACTTTTGTAAGGGTTAGACGGTTGTTATATGCTTGTGTGTTTTAAATAGCTTTAGGAAAACATTTATAAGACAAAGCAATAACATATATTTTTATACTAGTTTGCTCCAACCTAAGCTATGTCCAATATTCTCTCTTAAGATGTTCTTCTAATCATTAACAAAGATTACACGAGTTTCACCACTCCTGATTTACAATAAGTATCAACCACTCTTGGTCTCAACACTAGTCAATTGACTAGATCATTTAACTTAACTAAGCTAAACACCAAGTGTTTTAATTCACTTCTGAATTTACAAAACAATCAAAAGGATTTTTCAAACAGGATACAAATTTGATTATACGATGTAGAGAAAGAGAGACAATGTAACAACAAGTTTGTTTATATGCACGTATTCTTCATGTCTTCTCTTCGTGCAAGCGTCTATATATAGTCTTCTTCGAGAAAGATCCGTTAGATTAAGAGTTAACTTTCATGTTTTGTTTGTAGGTCATTGAAATTATGTTTTTGTTCAATGCATGTAAATCTCACTCTTTCTTATAAAAGGTATGATCCTATCACATCCGAAAAGGTTAGTTTTATTATAGTTATTTGTATATAAACTCTAATCATAATCTCTTATATTTCACAAATTTCGACAACATTTCAAATTAGTCTTTAGTTGACACGAATTGAAAGTGGTAACACAGAGATCTCCACAATCAAATATGTGCTCGAAGATCAACACAAATGCAATGAACTAAAATTAAGTGAAATATATTAAATGTAGACTATAGGTTATGTACTAATCAATGAATAAAAAAGTGATTAATTTTCCGAAATGTTCCACCAAACAATTCAAGATTTTTATGCAACCGCCACTAAATTTAAATAAAGTTTTTGTTGTTTAAAATTAAAGAAGTACTAAATAAATCAATGTACTAAATCTTAAACAGAAAACTAAGAATTGTTCAAAGTTTGCTCTGTTAGGAATCCAAGTGAGTCAAAGTCCCACATTGGATAGAAATGAGAAAATATAACACTATATAAAGGTGAAAGACCCAATAACTCATTGTCTTAAGATTTTAAATAGAAAGTGGTGTCAATCCCTCCTACTTGATAGACCCAACATGTTGAAGTTCACACACTTTCAGACTTAATCTGTTCACATATATATTAATTAAATAAATAATATGGAATTCAAATTCAGCAACAATAAATGACACTCTTATCACCATGTTTTTTTTTTCAAAAGGTGGTGTTGTATTCATCTAGCTGACGTTCAAAGCTATTTTTATATTAATTATGTTTTATTTTGAAACAATTTCATATTTTATTACGTAATTTAATATTTAATGCACTCGGTATTTTGATTTAAAAATTTATTTGGATTTGATTTAATTTAAAGAATACTTAAAATGTGTTTGAAATGAATTAAAATTATTTTTAATTATATTTTCGCAAATATAATTTATCTAATCCATGAGTTTTATTGAAATTGAAACTCGTTTAAGATGCAAACTATTTTTCTTTGAATGTGAATTATTGAGAAGGAACTCAACCATATATTACCAATTCTATATTTCTTCTTTTTTATGTTGAAAAAACAAAGATATAATAAAAATAGGTAAATAATGAACTAACGGATGGTGGTAGACGGAGTATATATATATCACTGAAAACTTTATCATCCTCGAATCAATTAGATGAAACAGAAAAGCATATTAGAAGAACATGCCACAACACTTTTTTATAAATATATATATATTAATTTCACTTTACTTTTGAAAAACCATTGTTAATTAAAGTGGTCTGAGAACAACCTTTAAAGACAATAATCGCAATTATTAGTTTTGGAGGGTACGGTTGTCTCCAATCTTAGAGGAAAAAAGAAGATCCTATCCAATCCTATATAAAACAAAGAAATAATGTTTCGGAAATGTTTTTTTTTTTTTTTGGAAATGAACTTTCTTATAAGTATTTTTAAATTTTTTAACATATACTTATTTTAGTTCTAATAACAAATGTTGAATCTTTTCTTTTAATGGTTTTCTAAACTGAATGTAGTCCCAATATTTACGAGAAGAAATCAATGTAATTCCAATATTTGTGAATATTTGTGAAAATTATAGGAATGTTAGATGTAAATAGTAATTTTTAATGTTTAAACCAAAATCCCATAAAGAAAAAAGTTAACTAATTTCATTTTTTAAACGTTGAGTAATGATAAAAGAGATAATAAAATATTATCTTAGTAAATAAAATAACTTTAGTCATAAGTAAATAAAATAAATTTGTAAAATATTTTAAGAAAATATTTGTTGTACGTGCTTACATTAAATATTTTCGCTGATAAAACAGCTGTAACGTACATATATTCTTACACCAGATTATATGTTAATTTTAATATAAACTTAAATATGTGAGTATTTTGTACTCATAACATAATTATAAGAAAAATAAGGAGTTTTGAATTCAATCCTATAAATAATTTATTTTTTATTCATAACTCTTTAATTTAAAATACTTTTTTTTTGTTTTTATAAATTAAATTGATAATCTCATTTAATTTACAAAAATGTATTTTTTTTTAATTTTTTGTTTTTCTTCAATATATTTTTTAATATAAAAATTGAAACCAAATTCTAAAATATTTGAGTAATAATGGCAATGAAATTATGTATATATATATATATATATATATATATATATTGATCAGTGTGAATATAAATTGATTAAGAAAATAATTGGACCACACAAAATAGTGAAAACAGTGATATATGGTGTACCTTATGCTGGTAATTTAGAGGACTTAAACTTATTTATGGTGTAAATAATATAAGAATGATAAAATAAAGACGGTAAATGATGAGAAATATGGGTGTTAATTGAGGGATTATATATATAATTGAAAGTGTTATAATAAATGCCAAAAAATCGTTAATGTCATATGCTTATGCTTGGAAGATAATAACATTGTTTTTATAAAGTGGGGATCGTATAAATTCACATCATTTGACAAAAATTATTAAAGTGATTTTGTACGTCCTTAACTTTAAAAAAAAAAAAAAGTTAATTCAGATGATTTGGACAAAATCATTAGAATATCTTTTCTTTTCTTTTTTCTTTAATAAGGATAAGGTTTCTTTCGTGTAGCTAACAAAAAAATATTTAACGTCTATTATTTTATATATATATATATATATATATATATATATATATATATATTACATTTATAACATAGCTTAATTAATATTTGTTACAAAAATAACACATGTCAAATTGTGTAACTTTTTTTAAACTTTTTGTTACTATTTTTCTCCATTGAAACTATAAAAAATTAATATTCAATACAACAATACATTACAAAAAATTTCAAAATTTTAGAAGCAATATAAATATCTAAAATAAATGTGCAAAGTATAGAAAAATGGATAAAAAATAAGAAAATTAAAAACATACCCTAAATTATGAATTTTTGAAAATTTTATAACATTCCAAAAGAAAAAAATATGTTAAACAATGTTTAGTGTGTTGGTCATCCTATTTTCAAAAACTTTCATTTAAGAAACATCTCCATTCGAATTTCATACTAAAAGTTACGATAATTTGAAATTTACAAACTCAAAATTAATCTAAAATCACAAAAAAATTATTTTTAAAATACACAACAATGACTAGTAAATGAAAACATCAATCTTAATATAAAATATAATTAAAAAAAAAATTTCAGCCAAAATAAGTATCACAATGACAAAATGAAGTGAAATATATTCACCAAGATAATTCAACATCATTTAACGTATGTTGGTCTTACATTAAATTACAAATTAAAATATGCTGAAAAGAAGTTTAACATCAATTTGAACAAAATATTATGTCAAATTTTACTACTTTCAACACGAACATAGTCATTTTATAAACCCCTTTTACACCGGTGTTAGATATATAAGAAATGATAATGTAAATTTGTAAAAAGAATATTTTACTAATTCATTTCAAAAGTGTATATATATATATATATATATATATATATATATATATGTATGTATATTTTGCTTTTCCATAACTTTTTTGTTAGAGTTTATTTAGTTCTGAAATTAATTCTATTTATATTATTATGACTGACTTGAGAATTTATAGAAATATATACATATAAATAATCAAAAGAACTTGACTTTAAACCCCATTCGTTGACCAATTAAGTCACTTTAACATTTTATATTTTATATTTTCACCAACTATAGAAAAGTTTAAAACTTTTAAATATAAAATGTTTTAAATCAATTTTTAATTTTAAAATAACAATAACTTTAGACTGTCTTTACAGTAAATAATAAGTGTAAAAAATTCTAAGCTTAAGGAATTCCACTAAAAGAATCATATCGAAATGTTTTTAAAAATGGCAGATCAAATTGAATTTTCGTCAGAAAAAAAGAAAATTTAACAGAGCAAATAGTATTAAAAAAAATTAATAATTATAAAAATGTTGTTAATGATAATTTATCTGTTATACTTTTAAGAACTTCTCAGTGTTTCGTGAAACTAATTGAAAAATTCAAATTCAAGATCACAAACGATAAAAGAGAAGATATAGAAAAGAGGGTTGTTATAACTTTCCAGCTTTCACATTTAAACTCTCAGTCCACATCCATTTTTATTAAATTTTATTTTATTATTAAGCTTGATTCGATATTTTTTTATTCGATATAATTGTTAAATAAAAATAAAGAAAAATGTGTGTTGTAAAGGTAGATTCTTCCTAAGAAAAATCTGCAGAAGAATAAAGAAAAGATAAAGCATACAAAAGTAAGAAGCGTCAAAATCTTCACTACCCGATATAGTGCACCTTTACACGTTTCTAAGGGTTTAAAATGACGTTTAATTTGGCAACAACTGGAATTAATTTAAAAAAAATGAAACGTAATTAAAAATACATTACACTAGAGAATTAATTCTTTTAATATCAACTCTTTCATTCTCATTTCTTATATATCTTATTTATACTGTTGCATGATTCCCTTCTTTGATTCTCTGTTTGAGAAAAATACTCAACTATATATATTATGTCTGTGTGGAGAGAGAGTGAACTTACCTATTGTGAATGATATACAATGAGTGAAATACAGGCACTAGAGAATGGAGAGTTGAACAGAATGGAAGAAACGCAACTGTTTTCTGAGGAGATGAAAGAAGCTCAAAAAGCAGCGATGGAAAAACGGTGGAAAGATTTCAAGAAAAAGATGATGGAAAACCAGGGAAACATCGTTACGCAGTTTGACCTATTAGGGAACAACGCAATCCATATTGCAACTCGCTCCGACCCTGACCTTTTAAAAGAAATGATAGAAATGGTGCCTGAAGCAGAAAGGTGGCATGCTTTGTGCAAGCAGAATGGTGAGGGAAACAATGTTCTGCATGAGATCGTGTTTTCCAAAAAGGCGAAGGAAATGGCTAAGGTTGTGTTCAGATTTGAAGATCAGTTGCTGCCACAAGAAATGGAAGAGCAGAAGCCATTGCTAGAACTCAGAAACAAAAGAGGAGAAACCCCTTTGTTCTTCGCTGCCATGCATGGAAAGCTGAAGATTCTTAAGTATATGTCTGAGCGTGTAGGCGACAATCTTCGAAATCATTTTCGTCGATCTGACAAATATAACGCCCTACATGCCAGTGTCATTAGCCAACATTTTCGTATGTCTTTTACTTCTCTCTATACCTGTGTGTTTCAAGTAAATTTCCTTACAACTTCAACATTAAAGTTGTCTTCAACTAAAGTTGATTATCTTCTCGCAACTTCAATAGTGTGAGTTGAAGTCGTCATGGTATAACACTGTGGGATAACACTGACTTCCATTTTTTAATGGTATTAGAAGAAAGTTGTGTGGAGACAGACCGACTTCTTCATTTAAAACTGTGTGAAAACTATACAACTTCTCTATATTTATAATTTTACAAATTTATTTATTTCTATAATTTATGCATGTAAAGGAAACTCTTATACCATAAATTAGTTTCATATCTTTAAATGTTATATTTTTTAGAATATTAATTTTCAATTGATATTCATCAAAATTTTACATTTTAACTTAGATAGTTGCATATCATTAAATGATTTGTAATTTTTGTCAAAAACATTGTAGTTTTTGTTAGAAAAATAAAAAAATCTGGATAAACATTTACAGTTTTTATGAAAAAATTACATTGTTAAGTATTCCCCTGGATGTAAGTCCTAAGTCATGTTTTTTAATTATGTTTTTTTTTAAATCTTTGTTATGGGTGCATTTGTGTGAAAAGATATTATTTTTTTATTGTGTAATTTTCAATTGACAAAAATGTCAAAGTTTATGTGTATACTTATTGGGTGCAGATGTTGCAATTTGGCTGCAAAAAAAAGACCAATCACTTGTTCTGGAAAGGGATGAGATGCAATTAACAAGTCTTCAATTACTTTCGAAAATGCCACAAGTTTTTCGAAGCCATATTCACCTCGGACTTGTCGAGAGCGTCATATATATCTGTACTTTTCCTATCTCTGTTTTTAAAGTTTATCATAATGCTCCACATTTGTAAATAAGTTTTGCTCTTTTTCTTATAACTGTTGCAATGTTTATCATAATTGTTTCACCATTGATGCTTTTATATATATATATATATATATATATATATATATATATATATATATATTTTGATCAGTGTGAATATAAATTGATTAAGACATGAAGGTTCACTGTATACTCTAGGAAATATGTGCAAATATTGCATTTAATTTGATTAGCTAATTTCTTATGATTAGACTAGATTTATTATTGTTATTATTCTTTCTTAATTATATGATCTAGATTGTAACAACTCCTAAAGTTAAGGGAGAATCATGTATTATAAAATAATGTAGTATGATGAATAAGATATGCGATGATTTCATCCCATATCCTCAAACAATCAATCATCCTTCATAACCATTGGCGAGAACTCATCCTCAATAGGATCTTCCCTTAGCCAAATCGCTATGGATTCCTTCACTCCGCAAATTACAAACCATAAACTCTTTAGTCACAACTATCTTTCGTGGTCACAATCTGTTCGAATTTTCATTCGCGAAAAAGGAAAAGATGAGTTCCTTACCAGTGAATCCGTTCAGCCTGCTAAAACCGATCCTTCATACAAAAATTGGATTGCAACGAACAGTATGGTGCAGTCATGGCTCATTAGTTCAATGATGCCCGACATCGGAGAAAATTTCTTGCTTTTCTCCATTACAGCAGAAATCTGGGAAGCACTCTACACAATCTCCGACAAGATGATAACTTTGTCGCTGATTATTTCAATTCATTGACTCGGTTATGGCAGAAAATTGATTTATATGACATTCATTCATGGAAGTGCTCCGAAGATGCTCTCACATACAAACAAGTTGTTAAAATGAAGAGAGTTTTCTAGCTTTTATCGGGTCTCAATAAAGAACTCGATGAAGTGTGAGGACACATCATTAGAAATTTTACCCTCTTTACGTGCAGCCTTCTCTGTTGTCTGTTACGAGGAGAGTCGGAGGAAAGTTATGATCAAAGAGCAGATTGCAGCTGTGCCAAATGAAACCTCAGCGTTGAATTTGGTTGATTACAACGCCTTCGCAACAAAGGGCCAAATCGACAACTGACCACGCAAAGGCAAGTTGTATTGTGATCACTATTGTCGTCCGGGTCACTCACGAGAAACGTGTTGGAAAATCCACGGCAAGCCGTTATACTAGAAACCTTCTATATCCAGTAGAGATTCATCAAATCGCACTGCCAATGCTTCCGTTACAACATTTTCCTTCAACAGGAACACATGGAAATTCTTCAACGACTTATGAGTGGAAAACATTCCACGAAACCTTCTGTCCAAGACAACACTGTCATGCATGAAAACAGTGAGCATAAAGCCATCTTCACCTTCGTCGACAACCTTTCATGGATTGTTGATTATGGCGCGTCAGATCATATGACTGGTAACTCGTCACTATTCTCCACATTGAATTCGTGTAATTCGATTGCCACTGTGACAATTGCCGATGGAACCAAGTCACCAATAAAGGGAGTTGGAACTGTTAAACTCTCTGAAAAACTCACATTGACTCAAGTTTTTTACATTCCTGATCTTAAGTGCAACCTCATGTTAGTATTAAAATTAAATAAGGATTTAAAATGTTTAATAGTATTTGAAAGCAATTTGTGTTTGTTTCAGGAGCGGGAGTCAGGAACGATGATTGGATGTGCTAAACTCATAAATGGACTCTACCATTTTTTTGTAAATAAACCAAGTCATCATTCTCATCCACTAGAGTCAACATCACCGTCTTATCCTTGTTGTTTTTCCTCCAACAAAACCGGTGATGTTATGCTTCTTCATTATCGATTAGGTCACCCGAATTTTGGGTATCTCAAACACTTGTTTCCAAATTTGTTCATTAATAAAAGGGTGGATGATTTTTCTATCAGTTGTCGAAACATACTTGTGCATCATATATTACATTACCATATGTTGCATCAAAACCTTTTTCAAAGATTCACTTTGACATTTGGGGAGCCTCCGAGGTCTCTTCTATCAATGGAGCTCGGTGGTTCCTCATTCTTGTTGACGATCATACACGTCTATGTTGGGTTTATCTTATGAAAACAAAATTTGATACCATATCAATCAAGCAGTTTCACTCAATGGTTATTACTCAAGTTCAAACTCAAATAACCAATTTTCACTCGGATAATGCAAAAGAATTCTTCAACAAAGACCTTAGCAATTTCTTCTCATGTAATGGAATTATTCATACGAGTTCATGTGTTTACACACCTCAACAAAATGACATTGCAGAATGTAAATTGCATCATATATTACAAGTAGCCCGGTCAATCATGTTCACCTCTCATGTTCCTAAAGTCTATTGGGGTGATGTTATTCTCACCTCGGCATATTTAATCAATTGAATGCCTTCAAGAGTCCTCAAGTTCAAAACACCATGTCAGACACTCTAAGAGTTATTTCCAGCCTATCGGTTAGTATCCAAAATCTCACCAAAAATCTTTTGGTGTTCCTCTTTTGTCCACTTATATAATTAGGGAAAACTTGACCCAAAGTCTATTAAATGCATATTTGTGGGATATTCACCAACTCAAAAGGGTTACAAATGTTAATCTCCTTCACACAAAAAATATTTCATCACCATGGGGTTACATTCAATGAACAAGAATCTTTTTATCCAAGCTCTCAGCTTCAGGGGGAGAAACAAAATCATGTTGAATCCTCAATCTTGTCCTCATTTTTCCAACACCCATACTTGTGCCAACAACCGAACCATCTCAAATTTCACATCAGTTTGACGCTGTTAGTCCAACCACCACAAACACAAGTCTGTCAATTCTAGTTATCCCAAACGCGAGTCAGTCGAGTGTCCCAAACACGAATCCACAAATGGTCCCAAACACAAGTCCAAGTTCGACAAAAGTGGATAAAGATTTATCACATATTCAATCAGAGTTCTTGACTTCTGACACTAAGCAATGTGAAGAGCAACCAGGTACTATTAATTCATCTCAAGTTCCAAATTTTAATGATACTAATCTAGATATCCCAATTGCACTGAGGAAACAATCTCAATCATGCGACCCTTATCGGATGGATGACTACATGTACTATGGAAATTTGTCAGATAGTCACCATGAATTTGTATCCTCTCTCGATGCAATCCAAATTCCTCGATCCATTGAAGAAGCTCTTTGTGTCACTGAATGGAAGCAAGTTGTACAGGTTAAGATGAAGGCTCTAGAAAATAACAACACATGGGAATTAACATCTCTTCCTCCGGGTAAGAAAGCAGTGCGTTGTCGATGGTTGTTTATGATAAAGCATAATGCCGATGGAAATGTGGATAGATTAAAAGCAAGACTGGTGGCAAAGGGGTACACTCATTCCTATGGCCTAGACTATAGTGAGACATTTTCCCTCGTAGCAAAACTTAATATGATCCGTGTCATACTCTCTCTTGTAGCGAATTTAGACTGGCCATTACATCAATTCAACGTGAAAAATGCATTCCTCAACAGTGACTTGGAAGAAGAAGTATTCATGTGTATTCCTCTCGGTTTTACTACTCAACAAAATCAAGGGAAAATGTGCAAACTCACTAAAGTTTTAAAACAAAACCACTACAGTTAAAGTCTAGCGGACCACACATTGTTTACTAAACACTCATCATCCACGAATTGCACCATCCTGAGTGTTTATGTAGACAACATCGTAATCACGGGAGATGATTTTGAAGACATACCTCAACTTAAGACTCTTTTTGCTATAGAATATGAGATTAAATATCTCAGTCAACTACGATACTTCTTGGGAATGGAAGTTGCTCGCTCTAAGCAAGGTATTTCGGTATCTCAAAGGAAATATACGATGGATCTACTGAAGGAGACATGTATGATCAATTGCAAACCTATTGATACCCTTATTGACCCTAATCACAAACTGTATAGCTGAACAACAGAAGCCGGATATGATCGAACATGGTATTAGAAGCCTGTTGGAAAGCTAATATATTTGGCTCACACTAGACCTGACATTGGGTTCACTGTAAGTATGGTGAGTCGTTTCATGAACAACCCATCTGAAACTCACATGGAGGTTGTTATGCGAATTCTGAGATATTTGAAATCAGCCCCGAGCTTGGGTTTGCTATTTAGAAAGTTCGACATATGAGGAGTTAAAGTGTTCACAAATGCCGATTGGGCTAGCTCTCCAATTAATAGGATATGCACCTTTGTCTAGGGAAACCTTGTTACTTGGAGGAGCAAGAAGAAAACCGTAGTTGCTTGAAGTAGTGCAGAAGCAAAACTCCGATCTCTTGCGAATGGTGTATGTGAGGGATTATGGCTTCGTAGATTGTTGGGTGACATGAAGATATCAGTTAATGGACCGATTAAGCTGAATTGTGACAACCAATCTACGCTGAGCATTGCCAAAGATCCAATACAACATGATCGTACCAAACATATCGAGATAAACAAACACTTAACCAACGATCACATCGAGAGCAAGCAGATTTCGTTGAATTTCGTGCCTTCCAAAAACCAAGTTGCTGATGTGCTTACCAAGCCACTTCCACGCGTGAACTTCACTGATATGACACGCAATTTTAATCTAGTTAACATCTATGATCAAGCTTGAGGGGAAGTGTTGGAAAATGAAGATCAAACATGAAGGTTCACTCTATACTCTAAGAAATATGTGGAAATATTGCATTTAATTTGATTAGCTAATTTGTTGTGATTAGTTTAGATTTCTTACTGTTATTGTTCTTTTCTAATTATATATTATGAATCGTAACAACTCCTAAAGTTAGGGAAGATTCATGTATTATAAAATAATGTATATGATAAATAAGATATGCGATGATTTCATCCCAAAAATATTTCTTCAATAAGATGTTGGTTGATTATGATTTGTGTTTCAGTGCTTCCTGATGAATATGATAATAATGAAGATAAGTTGTTTAAACAAAAAAAGGATGAAGAAAATGGTAAAGAAGACGAACCTAAAGTCTGCAAATCTGGTACTCGTCTAAATTCTATTCTGTTTTTCTAAAATATTCTCAGTAATATTTGTGTTTATTTATAACATTAGAATATATATTTACAAATTTCAGCCATTTCGAAGATAAACTACAGCTTTTTTAAACGCTTGGCTGCATGTATTTCTTTCAAGCTTTGTCTTATTCCATTATCTTGAATGAATCATTATTACATTCATTTTTCACACAAAGAACTTTACTTTAAACAAGCAACATTCTAGTTAAAAAAAATTCTTCAAAATTTAATACAAGTTAAAAATTTGAAAAAAAGAAAAAAAAAAACTGATTAGCATGGCTATAAAATGATGATGAGAATAGTAATTTGTAAGACATGCTATAATATTTAACTTATTACTAACGGAAAACTTAGAAAATATAAAACTAATCATCAAGGTATTTATTTTTGTATATAACCTATTCTTCACTACAAGAAAAAATATGTTAATGATCTTTTATATTAGTCACTAAAATAATTGAAAGCTAAAATAGAATCTAAATTTATATTTGATTATTAATTCTATTGACTTAACAATAAATCATAATTTAACGACATTTAATTTTAAATTAAGCTATGTAAACTAAATATTTTTTTCTTTAAACAAGTTTATATTCTTAGCATAACAACAACTACTCATCGTATTCACATTCTTTGTTACTCTATAGATGCACACACTTTTTGGTATTGTATAAATTTGTATCATATTACTCAAAGGTTGTATTGTATTCTACAATCAACCAAACATATACTTATTTTCATATTAAGAGGTGAATTTTAATTTTATTTCAATCTTACAAAATAGATTTATAAAATAAAAATTACACTCATTTATATATTATAATTTGACTTAAAGATTTTCAATATATTCATTTATGTCAATAGGCATTAAACGATAAGTATGAGACTACATCTAACAAATGAAAAATTTGATTAAGATAGATCCTAGCATAGCTTTGATACCAATATCTTAATTCTAATTCAAATTTACAATATTAATATAGAATAATTTAATCTTATCCTAGTTTATATTTAATTTTTAACACTTTCTATTTGTACATATATTTTTTATTTGATTGTCACATGTTTCTAGGAATAAAAGAGTATCAAATAAAAAATTTCCATTGGTAAATAGTCTTCTCATCTAACGAGGATATCTTTGCAACTAAAGAAAATTTTGTTCTTTTCTACAATTGTCCATTCACCTACCAACTAGTTATATCATATATTTCACAAATTATTTCATTATGATAAATTTTTTGTTTTAATGTTTCATTTCAGAGTTTGAAGGAATTGACCACATGTGGAAGGAAAAGAAAAAACATAAGTTGGCTGAACAACTAGCCAGCACTTTAGTAACATATGACTTATCATGGCAAGTATCAAATAATGAGTATAATAGGACATTATTGATTGCAATGCCACGTGATTCTTTAAATGTGGCAAAAAGGAGAAGAATAAGTATACAAAAATGGGAAGAGAGGCACAAGAACACCGAAGAAAGACCAGAATGCACAGCATTGTTCATAGCAGCTAAAACTGGAATTGTAGAAATTGTTAAAAAGTTTCTTGAAGTGTATCCTACATCTATATATCATGTCACTGAGAATAAGCACAACATATTGACAATGTAAGAATGGATCGAAAATAATATTGTTATAATAATTTTCTTTCAATATTGTCATACTTATTTTGTTTAGTGTAATTTATACACAGGGCTATTAAATATCGACAGAAGAAAATCTTTAAAATAATAAAAAGAACAAATACAATGGAATCATTGATTGGTCAAATCACAGCTAAAGAAAGAACTATCTTGCATGAAGCTGCAAGAATGGATTATTACAAACCACATCACTTAGCTGGAGTGACATTCCATTTACAAGATGAGTTGCATTGGTATGATGTAAGTACTTTTTACAACTTCCCATGTATTTGGACACTATTAATTTATAAAATTTAGATTTTCTATTGAATTTTTGTTCTTCTTCTATTATATGTCTTCCTAATATATTGAAAAATACTTATTTTAATATTTAAAACCCTTTTACATCAATGTATTTTATAGAAACCTCAGCAAGACAGCATAAAAAATCACCAGAAATTTAAACTCTAAAGTTTAGTCAGTTAACTCAATCACATATCAGCTTATAGTTTTATTATTATGTACAAAATTAAATTTTTATTTCTCTCCTTTTAACATATTAAATATTTGTTAAAATTATAAAAATAACTTTAATATATGAAACAATTTTAGAAAAAAGAAATAGTTTGTTTTTTATTTAATTAGAAATAAAAATTTGAATTAATTCAAGTTAATTTTGTCAAACGACCTAATAAATATATCTAGAAAAAAAGTAAATATGTGTGGTATGGAAGTAGGTTTCATTATTAGATTTTATATATATATATATATATATATATATATATATATATATATATATATATATATATATACTTGAGAATTAAAGTGTAAAATAATTTTAGACGGCTTGATTGATCCTCTCATAATCTTCTATTTATAAAAATAAATTGATACAAGAGTACATGATAATTGATAATTAGGGTAATCCTAGACACAATATAATAATGATAATTAGAGTAACCCTAAACACAATATAATCATGATAAATAAGATAACCTTAAACACAATATAATCATGATAACACTAGACATAATATAATGATGATAAATATGATAAATATTCTAATATATATATATATATATATATATATATATATAAACAAAAAAAATATACAAGGGATAATAAAGACCAAAGTCATGGAATATGGACAAGATTTAATTAAAAAAAAAAACTTATTCAATAAGAGAGGTAAATAATATTAGTAAGTGAATTTAGACCCTTAACTAATATTTTGATTTGTTCATCACACTTATTTCTTTTTCCAAAAACATGAAAAACATTAAAATCTATATGAAAAATAAGATATTTATTTCATATGTTGCTTATATTTATAGGGATATCTAACCTTAAAATACATGCAATGAATGAGAAGAAAGTAACTATTGTATTTTCAGACTGTGAGAAGATTGACACCTAAACATTACAACATGCACTCTGACATAGATGGACACACACCAGAAGACATGTTAGAAATTGAGCATGATGGAATGCTTAAAGAGGCACAAAAATGGTTGAAGGAAACAGCTCAATCATGTTCCACTGTTGCTATTCTGGTGGCCACAGTTGTATTTGCTGCTGCATACACCATTCCAGGTGGAACTGAAAATGGCACTCCTGTGTTTCTTCATTCAAGTGAGTTTCTCTTTTTCACCATCATGGATGTTGTGGCTCTTGCTACCTCACTTGCTTCAGTGGTGGTCTTCCTTTCCATTCTCACTTCTCCATGTGAGTTATGGGATTTTCACAAGTCTCTCCCAAGAAAACTCAATTTGGGATTTGCTTTGTTGTTCTTATCATTGATGACGACAATGCTTGCATTCAGTGCAACCATATTGTTGACCATTCGATTGGAATGGAAGAATTGGACTTCCACATTGATATACAGTGCTGCTTTCTTTCCTGTCACCATTTTTGCAATCATTCAGTTTCCTGTTTATGTGATGGTTCGAAGCATCACCAAGCATCTTTGGAAGCAAGTTAAGAAGGTTTTTCCGACAAGATTGATTAAACACTGCATGCCTGAGTAACTGTTGATGTTATATTCGCATTGGATATAACAAGAACACATTGTAAGAGCTTTTAACTTTTGTTTGGAGTTTGGTTATACATTTGGATTAATCATGCATGATTTTTTATATAGTGTGATTGGGTATATAATTTAATAGATTAGTTACTTTATAGACAATTTAAATGCTTATATAATAAAATATGCTGTGAAAGTAAGAAATTTTAAAATAAATTAAAATTTATGTGAGATTAATTTAATTATTTAAAATTAGATAATTTCAAATCTCACTTAAAAATTGTTAGGATTTGAATTTTTTTTATATATTTACAAATTTATGCATTTTTTTAAATATTCTCGTTGACTTGATTTTTGTTGAAGTGTAATTAACTGGACTAAAATCAATGTATTTTTTGGTGATTATTTTTCAATTTATGTCGACTAGAATTTTTTGTTAATAAAAAATATTATTTATTAAAATTATAAGAACTATTTTTATTTGCATGTCGGTGGTATTTCTCGTTTAATATTAGTATGGATTTTTTCCACCAATATCCATAAGATATATTTTTATTTTTTAGATGTAAAATAGATTTTTTTTCATGACATCTATTATACTTATTATTTTGTTTATATCTGTAAGACCCAATATATATATATATATATATATATATATATATATATATATATATATTTTAATAAATAGAAGTAAATTTTACCATTTTTATTAGTAATAATAATTTTCAAAAAATAATAATAAATAAATAAAAATATATAAAATGATTACAAAAGACAAATAACTTTCATAAGTGGAGATTAAGGGGAGTAATTTTTGGTAATGGAGCATAAAATATTATTTTTATAAAATAATATTTTAATAAAATATTAAAATAATAAAAAAATAAAAAAATTAATAATAATAATAATAATTACAAAAGACAAACAACTTTCACGGAGATTAATGGGAGCAACTTTTGGTAATGGAGCATTAAATATTAATTTTATAAAATAATATTTTAATAAAATATTAAAATAATAAATAAAAAAATAAAAATTAATAATAATAATAATTACAAAAGACAAACAACTTTCACAAGTGAAAATTAAGAGGGAACAACTTTTGGTAATGGAACATTAAATATTATTTTTATAAAATAATATTTTAATAATAATAATAAAAAAAAATTAAATAGTGTCAAACTTTAGCCTATAAATAGCCACAAGGGAGATGGCTAAAAATTGCACCAAAAACCCTTAGAATTTTGAGAGAAGAGTGTGAGAAGAAATCCTTGTTGCATTTGGGAGATTCTGAAAGTTTTCAGGAACAAATTCTGAGCAAGAGATTAAGTCTGGGATAGAGGTAAGGGGAGCTAACCTTGAGTCATTTTCTGTTTTAGAAGTAATTTTGAGGATTTTGTTTCTGTATGTTCTTGATTCTTGAATATGTTTTGGGAGTTTTGAGATTTATATGAATTATGGGTAGTTTGTATGCTTGGGTAGCATCTATGCTTGAATTTTTACCATGAAGTTGTTGATTATGCAATATATATGCACATTTGTGGTATCTATGATGGTTTTGGGATGTATGGGAAGCATAGATTGTGAAGGGAAACATTTGGATGAACTAGAAATTGAATTTTTGTGGTTCTAGGACGTTGCAGTCGCTGGAGCGAGCTAGCCCACTCGCTGGAGCGAGTTGCGTGACGCAGATTCTTTGTTTTTTTTTAAGTTTTTGGGGGTTCTGGATGTTCGTTTTGGACGTTCTTTATATCGTTCTGGGGGTTTTTGACCCTTCCAGAGACATTGGTGATGGTCTCCAAGCTTTTTGAATTACTTAAATGCTAGTAATAGTATGACATGAAGAAATTTGTGTTAATAAGTGATGGTTTTGTGAAAGTATGTAATGTATGAGTTGTTTTATGACATGGTTGATGTTATATGATGGTGTATGGGTTTGGTATGAGACAATATAGTAAGAATTCACTTGAATGACTATGAAATTTTATGTTTGATAAATTAAAGTGGTTTATGAAGTACATTATTGATTCAAGAGGAATATTATGCGATTTAAAATGGTGAATTATAATTTGAAAGCATGTATGTACAAAGTATGGTTGATGGACGTAATCCCATGATCCTCAAGGGAGGTTACATGGTGGTGCCCTGTAGTTGGTTGTGATTGACCGTATGAATGGCCGGAGTTCATGATGGGGTTTATCCTAACATTCTAATGATCATCCAAGCTCAAGTAGAGAGTGATGAGTCATGTGGTGAGAATAGCAGGAGGTCCTAGGATATGCGCTTTCACTGTAGGCCTATATCTCTGTAAAGGGCTTACACTCGTGTGTGGTCGGGTGAAACCCCTCGGCAATGGCTTTGCAAAGCAGTAGAGACCACCACAAGTGCACAAACCCCTGGAACTCGACATTTCATACTAGTCCGGATGGTCAAATCACGTGGTCGGTCTTTGGTATCGATAAAATGCATTTGGTTATAGTTGGTATTGTTTATGGTCCTTGTATGCCTGAAATACTTGATTGATAACATGCTTTTATACCTAGCTCACCCTTGCATTTGTATGTGTTGCATGTGTTTGTCTCTCTCCTTACGATGATCATCCAATCCTTTGGATGTGAGCAGTAGGCGATGATGTACCTTTGGAGCAAGCTTTGGGAGTTGAGGAAGACCCAGCCCCTAGTGTTTAGGATTTCTATTAGCTTCTAGTTTATATGATTTTATTTTGAAAGACTCTTAGCACTTATTTATTATAATCCGTATTTTGGACATACTCTTTAGGTCCTCTTGAATCTTCATTCAGTCTTGTTCTTTGGAGAACTTTGGAAACTTGTACTAAAGTTTTATTTTGTTTTAATTTCCTCTATATTTTGGATGACTGTATACATATTTAAATATTATTATCTTTATCTCTCAACTGCTTTCACATATTATAATAGCTGAATCCCATTGTATTATCTGTGCATATGATATTTTGGGATGTCACAATATCTACAATAATTATTCTTTTTATCACTAATACTTTGTCAATATCTACAACAAGAAGTATAATGTTTCTATAGCTTGATATTAACCAGAACAGTTTCATATATTATAACTAATGGAGCATAGGTCGTCACTAACATGCCATTTGAAAAGATGTAGTTTTATTATAGTTATTTGTACATAAACTCTAATCATAATCCACGATTAAATATGTGTTCGAAGATCAACACAAATGCAATAAACTAAAATTAAGTTAAATATATTAAACTAAAATTAAGTTAATAAATTAAATGTAGACTATAAGTTATGTATTAATCAATGAATAAAAAGTGATAAATTTTTCCAAATGTTATACCAGACAATTCAAGATTCAATACAATTCTATGCAACCTCTACCAAATTTAAATAAAGTTTCAGTTGTTTAAAATTAAAGGAGTGTTAAACAAATCAATGTACTAAATCTAAAACAAAAAACTAAGAATTGTTCAAAGTTTACTCAATTTCGAACACTTTTAGACTCAACCCGAACATATTTAACAAAACGAATATTTCTAAAATTCACATATTTCAAATTACAAAGAAAATTATAATTTAAATTTTATCTAGCCGAAAAATAATGAATATTAATTAAATTAAATAAACAATATGCAATTCAAATTCAGCAACAATAAATGACACTTGTATCACCATGTTTTTTTCAAAGGTGGTGTTGTATTTATTTTTGTATTAATTATGTGTTTCATTTTGAAACAATTTCATATTTTATTATGTACTAACTTAAATGTGATATTGATGTGTTTCATTTTGAAACAATTTCATATTTTATTACGTAATTTAATATTTAATGCACTCGGTATTTTGATTTAAAGATTTATTTGGATTTGATTTAATTTAAAGAATAATTAAAATGTGTTTGAAATATATTAAAATTATTTTTAATTATAATTTTGCAAAAATAAATTTATCTAATCCATGAGTTTTATTGAAATTGAAACTCGTTTAAAATGGAAACTATTGATACAAACTATTTTTCTTTGAATGTGAATTATTGAGAAGGAACTCAACCATATTACCAATTCTATTTTTCTTCTTTTTTATGTTGAAAAACAAAGATATAATAAAAATAGGTAAATAATGAACTAACGGATGTTGGTAGAGGGAGTATATATATCACTGAAAGTGTTATCGTCCTGGAATCAATCGATGAAATAGAAAAGCATATTCGAAGAACATGTCAGAAGACGTTTTTATAAGGAAAAACAACTTTTTTTTAGAATTTTTTTATAATCACTTATGTGATAATTCATGATTGGTCTATTTCAAATATACAGACCAATAAAATAATAACATATAATTTATTGTCAAAAAATTATTAAAAAAATTGTTAATATATTATAGTCTTTTTGTAAAGTGGAGATTATAGAATATTTTTTATTCCATTGATTTCACATTACTTTTGAAAAGCCATTGATAATTAAAGTGGTTTGAGAACAATTTTTAGAGTATGTTCATTTGGGGATGATTAGGGGAGATGATTTGAGAGAGAGTGATTGAATGAATTTGAGGGGATTTCAGGGTAAATTTTGTTGTGTTTATTTGAGTGAATTTGGAGGTAATTGAGAATGAATTTAGAGGTAAAATGTATGAGAATTAGTATAGAATTTGATTCATGTGACAGTTTTAAAAAATTTGTTTAATTGGTATAAATTAAAGATTATAAAAATGCCCCTAATTATTAAAGTAATATAAAATGATAATTATTAATGTTATATTTAATTATAAAAATGTTTATAAAAAGTAAAAAATTAAAAATAATAACTATTTTAAAATAATATTATTAAATTCGTTTAGTTAATAATATAAAACATTATATAAACTACAAATTATGCTCTTGTTGAGAAACTATTTTCAAACAAAATCTATAATAAAATTAGTGGTTCCAATAATAACTATTATGATAAAATTTAATTTAATCCTAAAACTTGAAAAGAATTATTTACTAAAATTCTTTATTTGAATACGTGTTATTTTTAGTTTTTCTCTATAATAAAAAAATTACATATAATTACAATTATTCTTTTACAAAAAACCAACGTTTTGTATTTGACTTCAATATTATTTTCCTAATGGAAGAAAACAAAAAAAAAAACAAGAATTCATTATACACAATCTCTTATTAAATCTTATTACCACCATTACTATTATTATCATTAAAAAAACCAAAGAGAAAATGCCAATTTTCATATGTTGTCAAGAACATTTTCTTTATGAAGAAAATTTAAATTTAGTTATTTAGGTACTTTTATATTTAACTCAAAATTAAAAATTGGTGGAGGAAGGGGATTCTTGGGCCAGAAATGGTAATTGATGGAGGAAGGTGGCCACACAATGTGGAACAAATGATCCACTCACCCTTTGTTACCATTGGTCTCCTTTTGAAGTTTTGTGCCATAAGCTTCCAAAGAATTAGACCCACCAGGCTTAGCAATTAACTCTTTATCTTCTTGAGGCAATTCAAAGAACTCTTTCCCAACACTCTGCAACTTCCTTATAACATAGCTAGTAAAATGATATAACACTTTCTCTTCGTTTGAGTTGTTAAAATCGATTATTGGTATTAAAATCACCAAGGCCCAATACTTGCTTAAAGACAGAAGCTCGAAGTGAGGAGATCCACGACTCAAAGACAAAAGATGTGCTGGAGTCTTCCAGAATCAAAAGACCTCTGCAGAGAGGCACACTTGGTTGATCAGCGAGTGAGAGCACATGCATGAAGGTTCCATGGCAATAGCGAAGCGCGACGCCTGGAAAAAGAAAGGAGAAGCACCGATCGTGTTGTTTGGTTCATCAATAGGTAAGAAAACTTTTTAATGGTTGTGAGAAAACTGTATATTGCATATATTTTTCGTTACACCAACTTTGCAAAATGGAGGAACCGAATACGCAACATGGGAACCAAATACGCTTTCCCTTCTTTTTCTTCAGACGCCTGTAACCAAATACAGTGTGTTGGAACCGAATACACTTTCACTTCTTCCTCTTCTCCAACTTCTTCTCTAGCTTCGCAACTTCCAGTTCTTCATCAACCACTTCCTTCTTCATCATCCATTGCCCATCAACCTTATGTTCTTCATCTATCACCAACCTGCAACGTAAAAAAACCAAACACTTGCAACGTTCACTTTCACTTTCAGTAACTCCTATCTACAGTGCAGCGAAGGGGCACATGCGACTTTTTTACTTGGATCCCTTCAAATCTCACCTTCACAGTAGGTGATTAGAAAGTAGTGAATCTCGCAATTCACCTGCAATTGTTCCGTTGAACATGACTTTACCTTCCATTCCTCGCTCTTCTATGTCACCCTGAAGTGAACACAACAACAACATTAATGAGGATAAGGTTAACTTTTAAAAAAAAACAAAAGTTAATGATTTGGACAAAATCATTAGAATATCTTTTTTTTTTTCTTTAACGAGGTTTGTTTCATGTTGCTTAAACTACCGAAAAAATATTTAACGTATATTATTTTATAATTTTATGTTCTATTGAAGGTTGAATGTTATAGTGGGAGATATCTGAGTATATTTTTTAACATATATTAATGTATGTTGCATTTATAACATATGTTAATATTGATGTTTATTACAGAAATAATATATGTCAAAATGTGTATTATTTATTTTTTAAGTTTTTGTTATTATTTTATCATGAAAAATTAATATACAATATAATAATATATTATAAAAAAATTTAGAATTTTAAAAATATGGGTATAAAAAATAAACGTGTAAAATATAAAAAAATGGATGACAAATAAAAAAATAAAACATAAATTATGAATTTTTGAAAATTCCATAACATTTCAAAAAAAATATATGTTAAACGATGATTAATGTGTTTGTCACCCTATTTTCAATTATTTTCATTTAAGATACATCTTTATTCGAGTTTTATATTAAAAGTTATAACAATTTGAAATTTACAAACTCAAAATTAATCTAAAAACACAAAAATGTAATTTTTAGGATACACAACAAATGAAAAAATCAATCTTAATGTGAAATGTAATTAAAGAAAAAGAAATTTATAGTCTAAATAAGTACCACAATGATAAAATGAAATGAAATGTGTTGACCACAATGGTAGGTTAATTCGAAATCATCTAACGTTTGTTGGCCTTATGTTTAATATATCGTGAAAGAATTTAACGTCAATTTGAACCAAATATTTATAAAAATATCACAATACATTTTTATCGAAGAATTTTAGTACTTTCAACATGATCATACTCACTTTATAAATTCTTTTTAGACCGGTGCTAGATGTACAAGAGATGATAACGTAAATTTGTAAAAGAAAATTTACTAATTCATTTGAAAAGTAATTAAAGTTATATATATATATATATATATATATATATATATATATATATATATATAATCTTTCAAAATTATTTATATTTTATTTTGGAAATATTAATAAAATATAAATATATTTACCTTTTAAAATAATTTCTTAATTATTAGTTATGTTTTAATTTATAATATGTAAAATTCTTATTTGTCACATGCACAATTCTCACATTATATATCTTATTTATACTGTGGGATGATTCCCTTCTTTGATTCTCTCTGTTTGATAAAAATACTCAACTATATATATATATATATATATATATATATATATATAATGTCTGCGTGGAGTGAGAGTGAACTTACATTTTGTGAGGATATAGAAGGAGTGAAATGCAGACACTAGAGAATAGAGAATTGAACAGATGGAAGAAGCGAAACTGTTTTATGAGGAGATGAAAGAAGCTCAAAAGGCAGCTATGGAAAAACGGTGGAAAGATTTCAAGAAAAAAGATGATGAAAAACTAGGGAAACATCCTTACGCAGTTTGACCTGTTAGGGAACAGCACGATCCATATCGCAACTCGCTCCCACCCTGAACTTCTCAAAGAGATGATAGAAATGGTGCCCGAAGCAGAAATGTGGCATGCTTTGTGCAAGCAGAATGGTGAAAGAAACAACGTCTTGCATGAGATCGTATTTTCCATAAAGGCGAAGGAAATGGTTGAGGTTGTGTTCAGATTTGAACATGAGTTGCTGCCACAAAAAATGGAGGAGCAGAGACTATTGCTACCCTTTGTTCGTCGCTGCGATGCATAGAAAGCTTAAGATTCTCAAGTATATGGCTAAGCGTGCAAGTGCCATTGACAATCTTTGAAAACTTTCTCGTCGATCTGACAAATATAACGTCCTTCATGCCAGTGGTCAACATTTTCGTATGTCTTTCACTTCTTTCTTTGTAATGTGTTTCGAGTAAATTTCTGATACATTTTTGTTTTTAATGAAAACGTGTCAAGTTTTTATATATGTTTTTATTTAATCTTTGTTCTTATTTATTTTATATGTTTTTATTTAAATCTTTATTCTTATTTATTGGTGCATTTGTGTGAAAAGAGATTATTTTTGTATTGTGTCATTTTCAACTTACAAAAATGTCAAAGTTTATATGTATACTTGTTGGGTGCAGATGTTGCAATTTGGCTGCAAAGAAAAGATGAAACACTTGTCAATTACTTTGGTAAATGCCACATGTTTTTCAAAGCCATATTCACCTCGGACTTGTCAAGAGCGTCATATATATATATATATATATATATATATATATATATATATATATATATATATATATAAATATAAAGGTTTAAACCCTCCATTGGTCCTCATATTTGTGTGCAAATCTCAGTTTGGTCCTCAAGTTTTCAACTGTCTCAATTAGGTCATAATTTTTGTAAAAATGCACACATTTTACCCTAACCGTTAAGTTGTCTTAAACGGCGTTAATTGATGCTGGGATGAATTTTTTATTTTAGGCTTAATCCCTCCCTTGGTCCTTATGTTTGTGTGAAAATCTCAGTTCGGTCCTCAAGTTTTTCCTCAAGTCCTTATGAAATGCAAACATTTTACAACATTTTACCCCAACCGTTAAGTGTATTGAGACGGCGTTAACTTTGAACTAAGCTGTAATTTTTTTTTATGTTTAAAAATCATTAAATCCACGTGGTTATGGTCTTTCTTTTTCCTTCCAATCATTGATCACAGTTCACTCATTCCTCCACCCTCAAACCCCCCGACTCACACATTTTCTCCTTCTCAAACTAAAAAATGTCGCTGTTGTCGACAGTTCAAAAATTATGACCCAATTGAGACAGTTCAAAACTTGAGGACCGAACTGAGATTTTCACACAAACATAAGGACCAAGGGAGGGATTAAGCCTAAAATAAAAAATTCATCCCAGCATCAATTAACGCCGTTTAAGACAACTTAACGGTTAGGATAAAATGTGTACATTTTTACAAAAATTATGACCCAATTGAGACAGTTGAAAACTTGAGGACCAAACTGAGATTTGCACACAAATATAAGGACCAATGAAGGGTTTAAGCCAAATATAAATAAGTAAATGTTGGTTGGTTATGATTTGTGTTTCAGTGCTTCCCGATGAATATAATAATGATGAACACTCTTAGTTATTTAAACAAAATAAGGATGAAGAAAATGGTAAAGAGGATGAGCCTAAAGTCTACAAATCTGGTACTCGTCTAAATTCTATTTCGTTTTTCTAAAATATTGTCAATGATATTTGTGTTTATTTATAACATTAGAATATATGTACAAATTTCAGCCATTTCAAAGATGAATTATAGATTTTGGAAACGCTTGGCTACAGGTATTTCTTTCAAGTTTTGTCGCATTCCATTATCTTGAATGAATCATTATTACATTCATTTTTTCACACAAGTACTCTACTTCAAACAAGCAATATTATAGTTAAAAAATGTTATTCATTATGATATATTTTTTGCTTTGATGTTTTAGGTTTTTGTACTAAGTACGCAAATATTTGAAAGAAATTACGGATCTAGACAAAAAAAAATTAATTACGAAAATAGGTAAGTCGTGGGTACAGACGACTTCAAATGAACAAGTCATGTCCTTGCATGACTTCACATTGTTCATTTGACCAGTGTTAAAGTCATGCATCCCAAAAACGACTTCATGTCGTTCCAATAGATTAGCAAACATGGTAATCGTTTACCACGCCTTTTTTCGTTAAAAATTAATAAAAATATTGAAGTTGTAAGGGGTTGACAACTTCAATATGGGAAATCGTGCACCCCACATACTTTTACCTTTTTTTAATTTTTAATTTCTTTATTAAAATTTTTACTTATAATAAATTTCACTTACTTAAAAAAAAATTGCCTATATCCGTAATTTTTTCCTCAAATTTCTTTAGTTTCGTACAAAAATCGATGTTTCATTTCAGAGTTTGAAGGAATTGACCACACGTGGAAGGAAATGAAAAAACATAAGTTGGCTAAACAACTAGCCAACACTTTAGTAAAATATGACTTATCATGGCAATTATCAAACAATGAGTATAATAGGACATTATTGATTACAATGTCACGTAATCCTTTAAATGTGGCAAAAAGGAGAAGAGTGAGTGTACAAAAATGGGAAGAGAGGCGCAACAACACTAAAGAAAGACCAGAACACACAACATTGTTCATAGCAACTAAAACTAGAATTGTAGAAATTGTTAAAAAGTTTCTTGAAGTGTATCTTGCATCTATATATCACGTCACTAAGAATAAGAAGAACATATTTACAATGTAAGAATGGTTCAAAAGTAGTACTGTTATAAATACTTTCTTTAAATATGGTCATACTTATTTTGTTTAGTGTAATTTATGCACAGGGCGGTTAAGTATCGAAAGAAGAAAATACTTATAATAATAGAAAGAACAGGTACAATGGAATCATTGGTTGGTCAAGTCACAGATAAAGGAAGAAATGTACTAAACTAGGAAAATTTGAGAAAGAAATTACGGATCAAGGAAAAAAAATTTAATTACGAAAATAGGCAAGTCGTGGGAGGTCCAGACGACTTCAAATGAAGAAGTCGTGCCCCCTGCACGACTTCACATTGTTCATTTGACCAGTGTTGAAGTCGTGCACCCCAAAAGCGACTTCATGTCGTTGTAATTGATTACCAAAAACTATAATCGATTACCACACCTTTTTTTCGATAAAAATTAGTAAAAATATTGAAGTTGTAAGACGGTTGACGACTTCAATATGGGAAGTTGTACACCCCCAACACACTTTTACGTTTTTTTAATTTTTAATTTCGTTATTAAATTTTTTACTCATAATAAATTTAGCTTACTTAAAAAAAATTTGCCAAGATCCATAATTTTTCCGCAAATTTTCCTAGTTTCGTACAAAAATCGATGTTTCATTTCAGAATTTGAAGGAATTGACCACATGTGGAAGGAAAAGAAAAAACATAAATTGGCTGAACAACTAGCCAGCACTTTAGTAAAATATGACTTATCATGGCAAGTATAAAACAATGAGTATAATAGGACATTATTGACTACAATGTCACATAATCCTTTAAATGTGACAAAAAGGAGAAGAGAGTGTACAAAAAAGGGAAGAAAGGTGCAAGAACACTGAAGAAATACCAGAGCACACAACACAACATTATTCATAGCAACTAAATTTGGAATTGTAAAAATTGTTAAAAAGTTTCTTGAAGTGTATCCTGCATCTATATATCATGCCACTAAGAATAAGAAGAACATATTGACAATGTAAGAATGGATCCAAAGTAATATTGTTATAACAACTTTCTTTCAATATGGTCATACTTATTTTGCTTAATGTAATTTATGCACAGGACTTCACATTGTTCATTTGACCAGTGTTGAAGTCGTGCGTCCCAAAAGCGACTCCATGCCGTTGTAATCGATTACCAAACACTGTAATCGATTACCATGCCTTTTTTTCGTTAAAAATTAGTAAAAATATTGAAGTAGTAAGGCGGTTGACGACTTCAATATGGGAATGTGTACACCCCCAACACACTTTTAAATTTTTTTAATTTTAAATTTCGTTATTAAATTTTTTACTCATAATAAATTTATCTTACTTAAAAACATTTTTGCCTAGATCCATAATTTTTCCGCAAATTTTCCTAGTTTCGTACAAAAACCGATGTTTCATTTCAGAGTTTGAAGGAATTGATCACATGTGGAAGGAAAAGAAAAAACTTAAGTTGGCTAAACAATTAGCCAGCACTTTAGTAAAATATGACTTATCATGGCAAGTATCAAACAATGAGTATAATAGGACATTATTGATTACAATGCCACGGAATCCTTTAAATATGGCAAAAAGGAGAAGAGTAAGTTTACAAAAAGGGGAAGAGAGGTGCAAAAACACTAAAGAAAGACTAGAACACACAACATTGTTCATAGGAACTAAATTTGGAATTGTAGAAATTGTTAAAAAGTTTCTTGAAGTGTATCCTGCATCTATATTTCATGTCACTAAGAATAAGAAGAACATATTGACAATGTAAGAATGGATCAAAAGTAGAATTGTTTTAACAACTTTCTTTCAATATGGTCATACTTATTTTGTTTAGTGTAATTTATGCACATGGCGGTTAAGTATCGACAGAAGAAAATCCTTGAAATAATAGAAAGAAGAGGTACAATGGAATAATTGGTTGGTCAAATGACAGATAAAGAAAGAACTGTACCAAACTAGGCAAATTTGAGAAAGAAATTACGGATCTAAGCCAAAAAAAAATTAATTACGAAAATATGCAAGTCGTGGGGGGTCTAGACGACTTCAAATGAAGAAGTCATGCCCCCTACACGACTTCACAATGTTCATTTGACCAGTGTTGAAGTCGTGCACCTCAAAAACGACTTCAAGCCGTTGTAATCGAATACCGAAAACTGTAATCGATTACCACGCCTTTTTTTCATTAAAAATTAATAAAAATATTGAAGTTGTAAGGGCGTTGACGACTTCAATATGGGAAGTCGTGCACCCCCACACTTTTACCTTTGTTTTTAATTTTTAATTTATTTATTAAATTTTTTACTTATAATAAATTTAACTTACTTAAAAAAAAAATTGTGCCTTTTTTCGTAATTTTTTCCTCAAATTTGCCTAGTTTCATACAAAAACCGATGTTTCATTTCAGATTTTGAAGAAATTGACCACATGTGGAAGGAAAAGAAAAAACATAAGTTGGTTTAACAACTAGCCAGCACTTTAGTAAAATATGACTTATCATGGCAAGTATCAAACAATTAGTATAATAGGCCATTATTGATTACAATGCCACGTAATCCTTTAAAAGTGGCAAAAAGGAGAAGTGTAAGTGTACAAAAAGGGGAAGAGAGGTGCAAGAACACTGAAGAAAGACCAGAACAGACATCATTGTTCGTAGCAACTAAAACTGGAATTGTAGAAATTGTTAAAAAGTTTCTTGAAGTATATCATGCATTTATATATCATGTCACTAAGAATAAGAACATATTGGCAATGTAAGAATGGATCAAAAGTAGTACTGTTATAACAACTTTCTTTTAATATGATCATATTTATTTTGTTTAATGTAATTTATGCACATGGCGGTTAAGTATCGACAAAAGAGAATCCTTGAAATTATAGAAAGAACAGGTACAATGGAATCATTGGTTGGTCAAATCACAAATAAAGGAAGAATTGTACTAAACTAGGCAAATTTGAGAAAGAAATTACGGATGTAGGCAAAAAAAAAATTTAATTACGAAAATAGGCAAGTTGTGAGGGGTCCAAACAACTTCAAATGAAAAAGTCATGCCCCCCTTGCACGACTTCACATTGTTCATTGGACGAGTATTGAAGTCAAGCACCCCAAAAATGACTTCATGTCGTTATAATCGATTGTCAAACACTATAATCGATTACCACGCCTTTTTTTCGTTAAAAATTAATAAAAATATTGAAGTTGTAAGGGGGTTGACGACTTCAATATGGGAAATCGTGCACTCCCCACACACTTCTACCTTTTTTTAATTTTTAATTACGTTATTAAATTTTTTAATCATAATAAATTTAACTTCAATTATTTTTTTTGCCTAGAACCATAATTATTTCCTCAAATTTTTCTAGTTTCGTACAAAAACCAGTGTTTCATTTCAGAGTTTGAAGGAATTGACCACATGTGGAAGGAAAAGAAAAAACATAAGTTGGTTGACCAACTAGCCAGCACTTTAGTAAACCATGGCAAGTATCAAACAATGAGTATAATAGGACATTATTGATTACAATGCCATGTAATCCTTTAAATGTGGCAATAAGGAGAAGAGTAAGTGTACAAAAATGGGAAGAGAGGTGCAAGAACACTGAAGAAAGACCAGAACACACAACATTGTTCATAGCAACTAAAACTTGAATTGTAGAAATTGTTAAAAAGTTTCTTGAAGTGTATCCTGCTTACGTGACCATGTGATGCTGCTTTACTCCTCCACCATTTTGAATGCAACCACTATTAAAGCCACCACTAGAGCAACTTTGTTCCTCCACCGTCGTGACGCATCAAATTCCTCCACCATCGCAAGTGCATCACCAGCCAAGAGGAATCACGAACCACCTTGCGCCTCCAATGCAAAATGTGAATCCATCTTTAACAAAACCCTTAATCGCAAACCACACCTTACACCAATCCAAAATCACTCCTAAAATTAGGGTTTCTGTGATGTTGGTGTCGTGGTTTGTGCTTGCAATTTCCATGTTTCTCTTTCGATTTAGGTGGCGTGATTTAGGGCTTTTATTGTCCGATGTTACCATTAGGGTTTGTTAGTTCATTCTTCACTCTTGCGGTGGCAGAACCAAAAGTGGTGTCGTGGTGACTCACGACGTAGAGGAGGTCATGGTAGCTAGCTAAAATTTTTTGGTGTATTGGGAAGAGAATGAGATCACGTTGCAACTACGTCAGGTGAGAAATAGCACACATCTAAAAAAATGATAAGCAGAACATGGATAAAAAAACACTTTACATTTCTCACAAGTCATGAGAATAAATTAATAAATGATGGTTAAAATATTTGAAAAAAAATAATAGTATAAGATTAAGATAATAAGAAAAAGTTGCTTTTAGTAGTGTTGATGTGGGTTTGTATGTGTATCTTTCCTCTTCCTCTTCCTCTCCTCTCTTTTTTCTTCTTTTTGCATTTGTGCATTTCTTGTTCTACGCTTTAAATTATTATTTTCTTCTGCTTTTTTTCTTACTCTATTGTGTGATTTTTCTATAAACCAAATCTATGATTTATAAAGTATTTGTTTCTTTTAGTTTCTCCTAAATCGGATCTCTTTCTGTGTGATTCTTCTGGGAATCAGATCTGTCATTTATGGAGTATTTGTGATTTTTTCTTTTCTCAGATATTGGGCGTGACACGTATGTCCAAGGAGTGGACTACGTCATCACTACCATGTTCACTACAAAAATTTAATTTTAAAATAAAAATATTTAAAATTGACGAAGTTGCAGTAAGGACTTGCGGGAGTGCAAAAAGCAAATCCCAAATCTATGATATGATATCTAATGTAAACAGTTTACAAAATCAAGTTATTATGTCATCGGTTTTTATCAATGCTGCAGTTTACTCTTGAAGTTGACTACTCAATTGAGAGGATCCAGATCCATCATTAGCCATTTGTTCAGGTAACTTTTTTATCCTGAAGTGTTATGTACTAGTTTCTGCAAAATATGACCATCGTTTCATTCCTAATATCTATAATGTTCATTAAAGTTTTCCTTTCTGCAAGTATCCCCCAATGCTTGTGCTCTCATGCTTTCTCAAGTAAAAACTAAAACAAACGGACCACACTAAATGAATAATTCGAATATTCATTCCACTAAGCAAGATCTATCACAACTGCTTAAAATCCTTATTGCATATGGTCCTGCAGCGAGAATAAATTGGGGGCGCTCAAAAAGGGTTGTTAAGCTAATCGATCGTGACTATCTTTCAACTGAGAAAATTATTCACATTTACCACGAAATTACAAGAAACATGTTGATTGGGTACGCAGTGAGGTAATGATTCTTATCTTGGCACTCAAAATTTAGGAAATTGGGTGATGAAACCATAATTACAGCGATCATATGCTTGTTTTAGGAGACTCTTAACTCTAGAAAAAAAAATCCTCTTTATTTTAAGAACTAACCTCGAATCAACATTCAATACTCGAATGCAAGTAGGGTTTACTCCATTCCCCAAAATTGGTCGAAAATTACCACACCACAACGCAGCTTCCATTAATTAAAATTAAGAGTAAAAGCCGGAAGAAAAAAAAACAAAATTGGGAAGAACAGATGGTATATAATTTGATATAATCGAAAAGCTAGAAGTGGGTCTGACTTAAAATAGCGACAGTACCAACAACATAAAGGAAAAATAGAAAGCGAAAAGCATGAATAATAGGCAAAAGCGAAATTCCTTGGTGTGTCGACAGAGGAGGGATCAGTACCTCCTGTTGAAGGCGAAGGTGGGTTGGACAGGGACAGGGTCGACCTGGACGATGCCGGAGACGTCGTTGATACCGAGGGAGTGGAGCATTTCCATGGTTTCCTTGTCGACCTCGATGTGGTCGGTGTTGATGGCGGAGATGTCGGGGACGAAGTCCATGCGGCGCTCGCGCTCCTCTTCTTGCAGCTTGAGCGAGATGCCGCGAACAGGACCCTTCTGGATGCGCTTCATGAGATGGGTGGAGAAACCTGCGATCTTGTTCCGGAGCCTCTTGGAGGGGATGATCGCCACCTCTTCTAGAAGCTTCTTGTTCGTGTGAAAGTCCAGCGTCATCCGAGAGTAGTAACGCTCGATCACTTGCCGTGAAGATTTCTTCACCGTCTTCGTTCTCACGCGCCCCATGCTTCTTCTTCTTCTTCTCTTCTCTTCTCTTCCCCTTCCTCTTCTCTCTGCGGCTTCTCTGCTCTTCTTTCGCACTGCTCCGTAATACTTAGGTTTTCATCATTTATCACCATGACTTGGGCTTCTTATTAACCTACTTTTTTTTTCATTTTGGGCTTCAACTTTACTCCTGCACCCTATAATTTTTCTTCGTACACTCACCAAATTTTTAAAATGATATTTTTAAACCAAAATTTCTTTTCAATGTTCTCTGTATTCTTTTATACACAAATAAAAGGTATTTTAGACATTTTTCTGTTAAAGTAGGGGTGCAGTTAGTAAGTTAGTAATTATGGAAATGTAGGACGCAATAGCCTATTTTGTTTCTCCATGTAACCCTTTTCATTCTTGTGACACTAACCTTACAATTTAAAAAAAAAAAATCACTTCTATTCTTTTTCTTAATATTTTTTGAATTATACTTTTCTGAATAATATAATTGATTGTTATGAGGTTAATAAATCTAAATTAATTATATTATAAAAGGTACATTCTTTTCCCATGTTTTGATTGATATAGGCTCTTTTGTTTTTTAAAATGTATAATAACTAGATCTTTTTACTATACTAATTCATTTAAATGTGTTACTGGTTTTTTATTTTTTTAAAAATTTTGTAAAAGAATTTCGTGACGTGTTAAGTTAGTGTTAGGTTATGTGTTAAATCATTATCTAAATCTCAATTGGATTTTTTTTATTTATTATTTTAATTTAATTTAAATTTATTTTTTTTAAATTGAATAATTTTATTTCTTTTAAAGTTTATTTAGAGGAATATATTTTACATTAAACTTTATTTAAAATTTGTTTAAAACTTTAGATGTATTTATGTTGATATTGTTAGATATATTATATTTATTTATTTTTTATTTTTTATTTTTAGTTAATTTGTTATTTTTTATTTGTATTTTTGGCTTAGTCCACATTAAACCTTACATGTATTTTCAACACACGATATTAATCTCGTACATAATTTTTTACTATATTCAACATGGTATCTAGAGCTTAAGATTCTTTTGAGAAAAAAAAAATTTTGTTGTGTCTGCCACTACATCCACTGCTGTTGGCAGCGACACTATCTACCTTTGTCAGCAGTGCTATCTATGGTTGTCAGCGGTGCCATCGTCTACCGTTGTCACTAGCGGAGTTCTAGTTTTGACCGAGGATCACATGGTTTTCATCGTCTCGGCCAAACGACCACAATGCCATCAAACAATGCCTTCATTCGAACTTTTTCGAACTCTTAGCGTCTTTTGAAGTTGTGGATTTGCTCACTTTTTCGTTGTGCATGGTGACATGTCTAGTAGCAATTCATAGCGTTAAGGTCGCTCGTTTTTCTCTTCTAGGTTCATCGTACGTTGTCTCATGTCCCGTCTCCTCTCAGGCACCTATTCAGAGCATCGAGGGTGCTCTTTTTCCTTTTTCAAGTGCCTTGATTGGAGAATCTTGGATTTTTATGGTTTCTTTCTCTTGTTCATTCATGACTTCTTCCACCGTTGTCTCTTTTGACCTCCATTTTGTCACCATTGCACTTGACCCGTCCATATATGCTTTTTCTCCTATGGAAAAGATGACTTTTGTTAGTTTATTTATAACTGTAGTGGCTCTCTAAAAATGACCTTTTTATCCACTAGATTTCAATAATGCATTCCTCAAAGACGATTTGCAAGAGATTTACATGAAGCAACATTCCAGATTTGTTGCTCAAGGGAGTCTTTTGGGTTGGTATTTCGTCTTTTATGTCGTCTTGCAAATCATTAGCAATTTGGTATCATTCGAGTACAAAAACAGATATTTTCACAAGTCTTTATGGATTATATTAGTAACAAGTTTAGTACATATAATTTATATGTATTAGCTTAAGGGGAAGTGTTAGATTATTATCTTTATTTTATATTTATCTTTTATCTTTAGTTAGTTTGTTATTTTTTTTATTTGTACTTTAGAATTACTAATATTTCTTCTATTATAAATAAAAGACCTTATGTATATTCAACACAAGGTAGATTAATCTCATACATAGTTTTTACTATATTCAACATGGTACATACGAAATTGCTAATGATTTGCAAGAAAACATAAAAGATGAAATATTAACCTAAAAGACTTTCCTTTAGCAACAAATCTTGGAGGTTACTTCATGTAAATCTCTTCTTGCAAATCGTCATTGAGGAATGCATTGTTAACATTCAGTGGATAAAGAGGTCATTGTTGAAGAGCTACCACATATATAAATAAACTAACAAAAACCATTTTTTCCATGGGAAAAAAAGCATATATGGACAGGTCAACGCAATGGTGACAAAAGGGAGGTTAGAAGAAACGATAATGGAAGAAACCATGGATGAACAAGAGAGAGAAACCATAAAAATCCAAGATTCTCCAATAAAGGCACCTGAAAAAGGAAAAAGAGTAATATCGATGCTCTGAATAACTACCTAAGAGGAGACAAGACATGTGACAACGCACGATGAACCTGAAAGAGGAAAACGAGCGACCTCGACGCTCTGAATTGCTACTAGACATGCCACCATGCACAACGGAAAAGAGAGCAAATCCACAACTTCAAAAGACGTTAAAAGCACGTAGAAGCTCTATGAAGGCGTCATTGATGGCATGGTGGTCGCCTGACCGAGACGATCAAAACCATGTGGTCGTCGGTCGAAACTAGAACTCTAATAGTGACAGCGGTAGTCGATGGTGTCGCTGGCAGCGGTAGATAACGCTGCTACCGGCAGTGGTGGGTGTAATGGCAAAGGCAACAAAAAAATTTTCCTTCAAAAGAACCTTAGGTTCTAGATATCATGTTAATTATAGTGAAAATTGTGTGTGAGATTAATCTCCCTTGTGTTGAATATATACATAGGGTCCTATATTTATAATAGAAGAAATATGGGTAAGTCCAAAATATAAATAAAAAGTAATAACAAACTAAGTAAAGATAAAAGATAAATATAAAATAAAGATAATATAGCTAACATTCGTCTTCTATGTCGTCTTGCAAATCATTAGCAATTTGGTATGACTCGAGTGTAGAAACATATATCTTCACTTAGTCTTTATGGATTATATTAGTAACAAACTTAATTACAATTTGTATGCACTAACTTAAGAGGGAGTACTAGATATATTATCTTTATTTTATATTTATCTTTTATTTTTAATTAATTTGTTATTATTTCTTATTTATATTTTGAGCTTAGTCCATATTTCTTCTATTATAAATAGAGATCATATTTTTTCTATTATAAATAGAAAACCTTATCTTTATTTTCAACCAAAGAACATTAATCTCATACACAATTTTTTACTATATTCAACATATATTTTATTATATCAAATTTTATATTTTTTTTTAACTTATATTTCAAATAATGATATATAAATTTATATAGATTTATAAATTTATATTTAAAATATTTTTATAATATTATATATAATAATTTCTATACAAATGTTAGAATTAGTTTAAAAATAATAATTTTATAAATTTAATTGTAAAATTTTAAAATTCATTTTTTTATTATGATACCATAATTATTTAAAAGATATTATTTGAATAAAATTTATTGTTATCAAGGTGGTATAATTCTTCCTAAACCTTTACTGTAAACACAACATTTTAACTTTAACCTTATTTATAGCAAATTCATGAAACTATAATCAATACATAGTTTTGTTATTATCATTATTTTTATCATCCTCTTACAATAGTCGCCAATAATTAATTAATTAAGTAGTAAAAGATTAATAACAAATATATTTCCGGAGAAAATAAATTTAACATATAATGAGAGAAACGTAAAGTTGATATTCGATATTTAATCTTTACACAATATACAAGACAACATCTTGTGCAAGAAAGTTTTGGATTGTGGTGCTGTGTATGGCTTTGCACAATGAACAATTTCAGATCCATCAATTCTACTTTCCTTTGCTTTCTCACACTCATTCAAGAACGTTTGAAATGCACTCTCACAGTATTTAACTGCCTCTGAAACAGTTAAATTCTGTGTTAGTTTGGGGTATGTACTCTTCTTATGATCCCCATTTAAAGTTGCTGTCAAGTATATCAGTTCTTCTTGAAACTCACTCAATCCTCCATCTTCTTCTGCACCACCCTCTCGTAGTTTCATAGGCTCCGGCAATTTCACTGAAATTTGTATTACAAATAATCAAAATGGAAACAAAAATGGTTAAACATGTTAAGTCAAACTCAGATAACCGATTTGTAAAGTAAAAAATACACTTTAAATCTAACTCAACTCTCTCACAATCCAAAGTTTACGTTTACTAATATATTTTAAATTGATTTTATTTCTAATCGATAAGAGAATTTTAACAAAAACATAACTTATTTCTGCTGTCAAATAATGATATAATGATAGTTGAAAAGAAAAAATAGATATCTGACCTGGACAATCAGTACGTGGAGTAGTGAGAGATAAGAGATTTTCGAATGTTCCAGCCCATGCATCACGCTTTGTTAAGAACTGAGGAAGATTGAACATTTTCTTCACAGTTGCTGGTATTGATGAATGTTCATACTGTGATGTTGGGAATGGCCCAGAGGGTTCATGCAACACTGTATACAACATAAATAATTAATTACTACAACATAACATATTTTGAGACAACACTAAAAGCCAAGAATAAATAGATGATACCTTTTCCTGGCTGAATCCATGGAGAAATAATGATGGTAGGAACCCTAACACCAAGTCTATCAAACTGAAAGTTGAATGGTTGAGGACCTGCAATGTCATCTGGGTTTGGAACTCCATCGACAGGCGTTGGCACATGATCATAGAACCTCCATGTTCATCATATGTTATCACAAACAATATTTCATTCCATTGAGGACTTCTTCTTAGTGTCTCGTACACTTCTTTCACAAACCTTTGTCCCTCTGCAACATCATGCGATGGATGGTCGTCATTTGCAGGCAGTGATAGCAAGTCAAAATATCTTTGCTCAATCACCACATAGTTTGGCAATTTCCCTTCTTCACAATGCTTCTTGAACTTTTGATCGAACAAATGAAAGTTGTCTATGTATTTCACTTTCCTAAGGTTTCTGAAATTCCTCAAAAAATTCATTTGTTAAACAGAATATGTGCTTGTACAAAAAAAAAAAAAAGACATAAATGATACTATGTAAAATAATTTTTTTTTTCCAATAATTTAATTTTTAGAATGATATTTTTATGTATGTTGTGAATATCATCTTGTAACTATTCCTCAATAGTATACATATACGAGTTTAACGACAACAAAATAATATTTAAGAAACAACATATATATATATATATATATATATATATATATATTGATATTTTAAATTAATATAAAATAAATATTAAAAAAATAATTAAAAAGTTTAATTGTTTAGCTTTTGTTGTATAACTAACGTAGAAAAAATTAGTGCTAATAAATTAAACCTATCTTAAATATATATTTTTTAAAATGATTATGGAAAAAAGGTTAATAGCATAAGTTAGCATAATAATTTATGGAAAGATGAAAGTGTAAAATTACACTCTAAGTATAATCTAATTGAACTTTTAAAACTAAATAAAATATAAAACATATTTTTAACTATTAGTAACAATAAATAGTAAAATTATCTTTAAATTTCCTTAACAGAAACACTCAAATCAATTTTAAGTTTACATCGATATATTTAATACTTTTTTTAGATTTACTTGAAATCAAAGTTTACTTTAGACATCAAATTTAACTGTACTTAATTTTTTTAATTGCAATTAAACAGATGAAAAGAGAGTTACCTATAAAAAAGTGTGGATGGTGGGTATTGGTAATATATTCCAAAACTGAACCCATTTTCGTCCAAAGAGTCAAATATAGTCTTCTGTGGCAAACCTCCAATAAGTTTCTGCGTATCCTGAGTGGTCAACCCATACGACGTCGCAGAGTGCACGTATAGCCGGTTCGGTTGGGTCGGACCGGGAACCGAAGCAAACCACCGATCACACACCGCAAACTCCTTAACTAACTCTCGATAAACCGGTAACAGATCCGGTTTGTACCCGTTCATCACTGTCTCCGCCGTTGACCCCTTCTTTTGCTTCACCGAGTTTTGGGCGAACCCGTCCATTGTCGGCGGCACTTTCTTCGTCGTCGAGGACTCGCTCCACGGTTCGCCGAAAACTTGTTCGTACACATCCTCCACCGTGTGACCCGGGTCCGGTTCAACAAAATCAGACTGGTCGGAAAAATAAACCCGGTTCGAGCCTGGCTCCGAGGTGGAAATTGGGTTTGACTCCGAACCGGTGACTCCGTCTATTTCCGGGTTGAGGGACTTCATCCAACCCAACATGTGGTCAAATGAACGGTTTTCTTGAACCAAAACGACGATCGTTTTGATGGGGTAAGACATGCTTGATTCTGAGATTTCTTGAGGTAGTGTTGATGAATTCTGGAGTGTGAATAGAAGCTTATATAGAAGAGAAGGTAAAATATATATATATATATATATATATATATATATATATATATATATATATATATATATATATACACATGGTTTAGCTAACTCACACCTATGTAAGAATTAGGTAACGATTCCTTATCTTTTACTTTGAAATTTAAGTGGAAATTGATTATGGGTTGAATTTGACCTAATGATAAATTTTTTATTTAATTAAATCATGCTATAATTTATATGGTATTTTTTTTATTGTATATTCTCTATCAAATAGCTTGTTTTAATTTATTTATTTTCCCATTATTTTGTAATTTTGTTTGGCTTAATTATTATAATTGTGCTTTACTTTTATTGGATGATATGATTTCTCTTTCTTTGGTTTATCTTTCTTTTCTGATATGACAGAGAATCTGCTTTTCTTATTACACCACTAATTGAGGGAGAATCACGAGTTTAGCTGTGTTAATTATTGAGACTCAGTTTCTTTAGTCTAAATATTATTAAAGAAATTTAAAAAAAAAAAATCATAAAATGGAAAGGTAAACAAAAGTTTGAAAAATAATATATATATCTTTTTTGAAGAAGACAAAGTATTATAGTAAGTTATTGTTATGTCTGGAATTTCTGAAAATAATATAACTGGCAGAGAGTTGTATTAATTTACTCAATCCTTTATAAAGAAAAATTTATGAGTGGAGAAATTTGACCAAAGAAGAAAGAAAGAAAAGATATCTCTTTGATTGGTGATAGATTTAGATTTCATAATCTATTTGTTCTTTTTTCTTTTCTAGAAACGTAATTTGTTAGCCCATCCTTGTAGAGTTTCTCCATGCTAATATGTAACATCCAATATTTTATATTGTCTTAAGGGAAAACATTTATATCCAGAATCCCTAAGTTAAAAAAAAAAACTTTATTAATCACAGGTTTTTCATTCGAATAATTATATTTTAACAACATTTTTTGACAATATTTTAACATATCTACATATTATTTTGTGATTGGATTATGTTGGTGTTTATAATTATGATTATTGATTGTAAAATAATTTTAAATCAATAATCACAGAATTACACATAAATGATGTTAAAATGTTTTGAATAAAATATTGTTAAAATATCATTATCTTTTTCATAAAGATGGTGAAAAAATAAACTAGGATCGTCTTGTTTACACTACCAATATTATATAATAAAACGATCAATGATTAAAAATAAGACTAAATAACACTAAATTATTGTCCGATAATAATAAATTTATTTACAAAAAAGTTGTTTTTATACATTTAATAGTCTTACATTATTAAAAATCAAAATCAAATAAATTTAAATTTGTATTTTTTTCTTCAACTTTTATAAGTATTTTTAAAAAGCAAATGATGAAGAAATTTTAAACTAACAAATAATATATCAAATAGATAATTAATCATAATAATATCATATTAATAGGTTTAATATGAAAACACTCATAATCCTTAACTAGTTTTACTACATCTAATATTTTTTAGATCATTTAAAAATTAAGATTAAAAATAATATATATATATATATATATATATATATATATATATATATACTTTTTAAGATCTCTATTAAAAGTAAAATTATGAAAAATTTAAGACTTAAAACAAATAATATGTTGTAACTATTGTCTTTAATATATCATCTCAATATAATTAAGGTTGGAATAGAAAATATTGTAAATTATATAACATACTCTTATTTTTTTTTTGTTATTTAATTTAGGTTTAATATCTATTTTAGTCATTCTAACAAGGATGTTTATTCAAAGTGGTTCTATTCTTTTAAAAAATTTAAAATGTCTTAATTTATGTAAAAATGATCGTAATAAAAAAGATTAACTTGTTTTTATACATATTGAAATTTTAAAAAAGGTATACTTTGAACAAGCATCTCATAAAACCAAAATAAATATTAAATCTTTAAGTTAATATCTTATTGTACATAAATTTAATTATTTTTAAGGGGTGGATGATTTTAAATTTTATAAAAGTAAAAGTGACAAATGTTGTGGTTGGTGATGCAACGTGGAGAGACATAATATATTGAAACATGAAGACGTATTGGTTTTGGAAGTGCTGAAAGATAAACAATGACGAATACCACTTGATTCTAGAAGTGGTAATGTTCTTAGAATACACATCAACAAAAATTCATGACGTTAGCAACGAGAAAATTGACAATGAAGAAATTCAGAGTTATAAAAATAATATTTTGATGATTAATACTGTAATTTTATAATGACGAATTTTAGTTATTATATCCAACTTCAGCAATTTCATTTTCTAAAGACTGTTAAATTGTTTAAAGTAAATGTAATTACTATGGCTACTTTGTTTAATTTCCTTAAACTTTAAAACTTTGCTATATCTTGTAAATGGAGTAAGTGTACGGTATTATTATTATTATTATTATTATTATTTAGTGAGGCATGGATGGTTAATTTTTACAATGATTTGTGAGTGAGTGAGTTATCAATAAGATTAGATAGATAATTAATTTTAATATTTTCAACATAGGGTGTTTACGTTAGTAATTAATTATTAATTTTAATATTGTTCAATATTGAGGTATCATTAATATTTGAACTGCCAATATTAAACTGATTTTCAAATTAGAATACATCTTACAAGTATCTTTCAAATAGTTTGGACGAATGGTAAGATTTAAATTTATAAACAATTTTTGGATTCTAGGCTATTAAATTAATATTAGACCTTTAACATCAATCTTACATCTCGAAACATTAAGATGTCCACGGGTTCGGGTCTTTAATAACCAATGACTACAAGAATAATCCTATGTCATACAAAAATGTATTACTTTTTCAAAATCATAATTATATATATTTTAAATAAAATCTATTACTTTTTCTTAAAATCAATACATGGATTATAATTCTTAGCTTTCTATTTAATTAAAATTAATTTCATTAATATGATTTAAATTTTAAAAATACACATTTTACTTTTGTTTAAAGTTTTTAAACTGAGAAAAAGGGCTCATTAATCCGATAATCGAAAAATTGCAATTTGTTTAGAAAATAAGTTGGATTGACCTTATACATGTTTTTAAGTGGTCCACTGGGTTGGGTTGACATGTTTGGCAAATCTATATGGGCTACTTCTCCCTGCATTTAGTGATTTCTACCTTTAAGTCACTTCAAAGAAGCTTCATATGCTAGGATGGAAATGAAACATATTAGTTATAGAAGGAAGGAAGATGAATAAAACTTTAAATTGTTTTTCAAGATGTGATAGTCTACTAGTTGAAAAAGGTTTACAAAAAGGATTCTGTAAACAACTTGTAAAAATTATGGTAAAAGTATAATAAACAAAATATAACTTACGTATTAATCTTCTATTATATATCAGAATTGTAATAGAAGTTGGTAACGTTTTAGTTAACAAGGATCTTTGCTACACTCAAGTTATTGTTCTTCAAAGTACCTTTAGTTCTAAACATGGTTTTCTTGTATTGACTACATTTTAGCATACTAAAGAAATTGGTCTGTTGTATCATAACCTTTATAAGGATTCATGAATAAACATGCTAATGACTTCTAAAAACAATTTGAAAAATTCAAACTGAATTGGTCTCTTGTTTTATGTCTTGGTATTGAGACTTGCATTTTCTATGGTACGAACAATAAACAAATGTTGTCTAAGAGTCGCATTAGACAGGAAGATCTAATGCAAAGTCTAAGCTTCATAAATATGATGGTCTTACACTTCATCATGATGAACATATTTAAAATAGAGATACTAGTTTGCAAAAAATAGACATTATTTATTATAATCGAAATCATGACTTGTCTACAGAATCTTTATCTCCTCCCCCATAGTTGCATTGCAACTTTTCTCTTAATAATTGTATGTTCTGCAATCCCTTAATATTTTAAAATCTTATCAATTGCAACGGTGACTATACATAAACTGCCACATAATATTGAAACATTCGAGAATCCATTGATTGGTGTGACAGTTGTCTTCAATACTTTTGGCTTGATAATATGAGAACTTTTATGCTTTACAGCTTTGCAATAGCATATGTAGGCAGATTTTTTAACCTTTTAGGAAGTTCCAATTCTTCCCATTCTTCATCATCGAGTTTGGAGAAGTAACGGTCGACATCGCTATCGCTGAGAAGCTCCAATTTGGAAGGTTCCCACTGAAAAGGATATCTTAATGTGATAACTAAAATACAACTTTTCAAGAAAATCAATTTACGTGGAGGAATGTTCATGATGAAATGAGAAACGGTTATACAAAGTCAAAGATCAGAGTAGCTACCCACCTTGGGGTTCCGGTCTTTATCTAAAAGTATAGCCCTACAACCCTGCAGTAAAGCATTACAATAAGCAAGCCATGAAAGAAAAATAATCTAAAACAACCATGGATAAGAATTATCAGATACCTCAAAGAAATCCTTGCTGTAGTGTCCTTTAAGAATATGACAAACAATTCTATATTCAAGAACAAGGCTTGGACCAATACCTAGGAGCCGAACTTCTCTAATCTGAAAATGCCAATAGGAAAAGATAGAAATTGTTATAATTAAAATATGATATTATGACTATGACTATGATGATGATGAAATAACAACAATGATAAGTTCGGATATTATGGTGATATGTGTACTTACTTGGGCAACTAGTGCAGTTGTTAGTGTTTCCTTCTAACATTGTTCAATTGAGCCTGTATTTCAACGTTTGCAAAAGTTTTAAAAATCTATTCAACTCCTATTGTGCTTTTTTGTTTATCCTTTTCTCACTTTGTTTTTGCAAGGCCCAGTAGAAGAATTTGTACTTTTCAAAAATGTAAATAAATTACAAAAGAAAAGGTGAAGATTTCAAGCACTAACCAAGCCTGAAAAAGTCTTATTTCTATCTACGGCTTGGATTAACCTTATGCAAGATTGACTTTATACATTCCCTATTACCTATGTTTATTCCTGTCCTAGCTACTGACAGTTGTTGCTACATAAGAAAGTACAGATGAAAATTTCTTTAGTCTAGTGCTACGGGTGTGAGAATAGGAGATTTGCTGTTGTTTAAATACGGACTGGTTAGGGCCTTGACAAATTGGTTTCTAAGAACATGGAATAGGTCTGAAAGTAATATCCCAATAGAAGAAGGATTAGGGGCTCCAAATGTAGGGCACAGAAGTAATGCCGGCATGACTTTGTCCTCGAAACAGAGCTCATTTCTTATTAATTGTTCTAGAAAGTAAATGTTTAATGTGTTTTCTTTCTCTTTCCAATAGCATAAGGTTGTCCAGAGAATCCAGCCTGATTTCAAAAGGTGAGATTGTGCAACGCCTAGCTCAAAATCAGTCCATATTCATATATTGTTGTATGTCTGTTCCTTTATGAATTTCTTCACTTCGCCTTGCACCAACTTTTGTCTATTAGCTACTAGTTTTGATAGAGATAAAGGTGCCAGAATAGTGATATCCTCAATATATGTTAAAACTTCGGTGATTTGATTGAAACTAATTTGGATGAGCAACTTGGGATATGAAGTTGAACTAAGTTAAAAACAATATATTTTATGGGTGTAAAGCATTTTCTCTCCCTCCATTTTTCGAAGTATTCTTATTCCATAACTCGTTGCTATTATCTCCTCTTTATCTTTATGAATTCATTCCTTTATATATTAAAGAAAAAACACTACAAATATACTTGGAAGTTTGGAACAGTTGAACATATAGAAGAGAAATTAATTTAGAATGTACATGAAACATAACATCTAATTCCTTCAGGACACATACCAATCTAAGAAAGATTTTAAGGCTTGTTGGAGATGCTTTCTTTAAGGTTTGAACAGTTTCAGAAATCCAATGATCAGCCTTACTTGTAGCTTCTATCTCCTAAAACAGCAAGACAAAATTCAGGTAGCTAAGAGAAAAAAGATCATCCTTCATTGTGCTGAAGAATTTTAATCAGATACTTTCAAAGGCATAACTCACACAACTTACGAGAGAAGATATTATTCCCTCGACTGATTTTCTTGAGAAGCACTTGTTGATCACATCCATCCTGCAATGAGCCACCACAAGAAGATATAAATGAGAAATGTACAAGACTAAGCTAGTGTGTTAGGTTTCAATTATTGAGAAAGAAAACATAACAGAAATCTATAATGAAAAGCAGAAGAGAATTTAAGCTCCTCAAATGTTCTGAAACTAAATCAAATTACTTGACAGATACAAGGGAAGTGCGGTGGCTTCCTTGTGAGGTGGTGGAACTGTTACCACTTGGTTATAATAGGATATCCAGTGAAAGTTGTAACTGTCACAACTAACACAAACAGATCAGACGCTTGGCAGCAATGTAACAGAGGATTCAGTTGAGTGGAGAGGTTGTTACAGGGGAAATAAATTATTATAAGGAGGGAAACAAAAAAACAATTTGGGCAGTGATTAGGCTTGAGACCTCCCAGCTAAGGAAGTTATCATTGCTAATATGTGCATCTTTCTTTGGGTGTCATTTTTCTCCCGTTGGGCCTTTCTTAGTAGTTTGTGTATTTCTGAAATGTTTGATTAATAAGCCATGAGAAATAAACCTTTTTGAGGTTGTTCAGTATGCACTTGACTAATTTCTGATGAGACTCTAGAGACCGCAACACGAATTGATAGATTTTGTTCATGCAGTAACTAATTGATAGACTTTGTAATTGGCATAGACAAAAAAAAACCCGACAAGAACTACATTTGGGGTCACTAGCAATGGGTTAGCAGTGTGGATTTAGGTAGGTTGTAGGAGGTCATGGGTTTAAAGTTCAAACCTCTAGTCATCAAGGTAGGGGAGAAAACTGTGCCATAGGAATGAAATTCAATTAAAATGACCAATTCATTCTAGTATGGTCCATCATGAACAAATCACACTCCATTATGTAGAGAGTAGGGATGTAATAAAACCATACAATATAGAAAGAGACTAACCAAAATACAATTCGAAGAATAATAAGCAACACTCATGCACATGCACATGCACATGAATACATATACATGCATAGATACATACATACATACATATACACACTTTCCCAGGTATGTGTACACAAAAGCACAAAGACTCATCTAGGATTTTTGGGCATATGATAAGAAGACCAGTAGAAGGCGAAGTAAGAAGAGTCAATTGGGTGCATTATAGCTCGATAATTAGAGGTGGACTAAGAAAGACACTTGGTGAAATCATGAGGTACAACCTAGAATTAAACCTCAAGATTTCGTTCATGTGACTCACTGCACCTAGTGAGAATTGACTTTGGTCACTGCCCCTGTTGTTGTGAATGCTAAATTATCCATCTATCTATCGTCCAAAGGCTTTGATTGTTTATGTATGTTTGTGTATATACTACATTGTATTTATTTATATGCATACCAACCTGTGATAAACACTGTCGTCTTTTAGGAAAGGTTGCTCTGAGTACTTATCGATAATAGCAGACACTGCATTTGGATCACTAGTTTCTACCTTGCATAATGCTTCTTCCAATAAAGACAATTTCTGCGTATAGAATGATTATAAGAGGGGGAATTGAAATATAACATAATACAATAAGAAAGAACTATAATGCATTATAAAATCATAATAATCCAAAAGAGTATCCACCATAACTGATTGAAATCAGAAGTTAAATTGAGACAAGGTTTCTGTAATCTTTAAAAAAATATCTCCAAGTACCTAGCTAGGATAAGTTTAAGATTATAATATGGTTTTTATTGTAATTTTAAAATAAGTGAGTAAATGCATTTAAAGAGAAGACAGGAGCAATTCCAAAAACAATTGACCCAAATTGAAAGAAATTTGATTCTCAACCACTCACGCTTAATCTGTTAGAGACCAAACAACAGCTCATAAAATTAAGGGCATTACTTCAACTGCCGCCTTACTCAGCAGGTGCATTCACTCCCTCGATCAGAGGGTAATAAAGTTTGACATCAAATCCGAAAAGAATCTCTAACTTCCTAATATTGATCCATATATATTTCACGACATACTTTCAATCCCCAGATTAGATTTTGATAGGAAAACAATCTCCAGATCAGATTACATTTGGTTGACCAATTTTATTTCAAAACTGCAGTAAATTTTTCAGTGATTTGTCACAAAATTTTTACTACTAAGTTTAGGCAAAGTAAATACAGAAGACACTACTTGACAGAAAGAGCCCATAATTACAGTGGCAGGTGGCATACCGATGAAGGAACAAAATGTGTTGCAAGACCACAAGCAAGCATTTCTGCACCATTCAACCTAGCACCTGTAAGACCAACATATTCTCCTGCAATTTGTTTTCCAATAGAAATGAGAAAACAGGGGAAAAGGTTTGTTTGAGAATGCTTATAAAAGGTCAAAATAGCAAGAGTTCACACAAAATAGTATCACAAGTATTCTTCCAAATTGCTTTTCATTTAAAAATTTGAGTTCACAGAACTTCTTTTAATTTTTTTCAAAAGAAATGGTAAAAAACATATAAATCCTTGAATCATATCAATAATAAAAATTACATAGATTCACTCACGTATAGTAAGATACAAATTCATTTAAGATATGGATAGATAGATAGCCAAAATATATCAAAATGTTCAAATTGTAAATTAAAGGATTATGATGCCTGTGGTAACATGCCAAACGAATGTAGGACTTACAAATGGTGAGAACAATTAAAATATAGAGAAATTAAGTAACCTTAATATAAAGGATATCAATTAGGACTAATTATATTTGTAGAAATTTCTAAGATAAAGCATGCATACCAAAAAAGCCAGGCAGTCTTGACAAGAAATATGGCACACCTACATCAGGAAATAAACCCAAAGCTGTTTCTGGCATTGCAAAGACCTGAAAACACTAGAACATATAGGTGACGAAGTACAAACAGAAAATTTAGGTCAACGACTACTTGGATGCTTAGATGTAATTAGAAAGGTGTACACTGAATCTTCCTTTGCTATCACCATTTTTTGTTTTGGATAGAAAGCAAATTCCTTGGTAAAAAGAAGATAAGTCTAAAACTAACAAGAAACACATCCCCATACGTGCTCAAGGCAGATGTCTGTACTTCAAAATAACTGACCAGCATACTACTGAAACTTACACAGATGCTACCAGGTTATATCTGTTACAGATCAAAGGTCAACATCAGATTACTCCACCTTTGTGTGGGGTAATCTATTCACTTGAAGAAGAAAAAATAAAAATAACGCTGCAGCAAGGAGAGGTGCTAACTGCAGAGGCTGAATACAAAGAGTTGATGAAAGGGGTGTGAGAGATAATGTGGCTAAACAAGATTGTTCAAGAACTGCATTTGCCTATGAATCTACAAATTGAACTATAATGACAATAAAGTTGCAATTACATATACCACAAAATCCCATACAGCATGCCAAACTAAGCATGTGATGATTGATAGGCAATTTATAAAGGAAAAGAGGTTGTTGAAGTAATCTAATGGTAACTTCAGCCTAAATTTAAATATGCCATTTGTCACAAAACATTGGGCAGAAATTTAACCAGATGGTAGCTTCGGCCTAAATTTGAATTTATTGTAAGGAAGTTGGATGTGATGGATATCTTTGTACCAATATTGGATGTATAGAAGTTGTTAGGATACATTATAAAACAATTTAATTCTAGAAGGCTTAGGGTAGATATGATCAGTTTTTTTACTGATCTTATCCCTTTTTGTTTTATTTTTCCTGACTTACCTATATCTTTTTGTGTTTTTTTTTTTAATTTGAATTGTATTTAGATTGGTTAGAAAATCTATGACCAAACTCTTCCCATAAATCTCAATCTTTTCAAAGTTGAAAGATTATGAAATAAAATTTTCTATAAGAGTACCGTATTCTCTGTAACAACACGAAATCTTCCATGTACAGAAGCACCAGCACCACCTCCCATGACAATTCCATTAAGAATGGAAACCTTCAAATGTTTGCAAACAAAGGTAAGAAAAAAATGTAGGTATATCAGTCATAACGCAAAAAAGAAAAGGTATATAGTAAATAAGAAGAGTTACCTGGGGCTTACTATATGTTGCCATAACGTAATTCATTGTATATTCAGTACGAAAAAATGTTGCACCACTCTTCCAGTCACCTATTTTCACAGAAAATAAAAATTAATAATTTTGCATTAAAATTAAATACAATATTTGAAAATTCATTTAGAATTATTGAATTTTTATACTGGCTAGACATGTTGATATGAATGAAGAATTTCAAAAATCAACAAAATATTCGACATAATATAGCCACCCTCTCATAAAGATTATAGAAATTGTCACAATACAATGTACCAACAGGTTTTTTCTTTTTTATTAATTCAGCCTAGGCATGAAGCCTTCACATCACATGTATACAATGTAATGTACCACGAGGTTACCACAAGGAAAGACAATAAATTTATTAAGGAATACATTAGAGAATGTTAAATGTAATAAAATACATGGCCTTGGCCTATTCTTTTGTATTTGAGACACCTGTGTGTGCAGACACACACACATATACATACATACACACACACACACACACACATATATATATATATATATATGTTCATCTATTGTAATTGACACACAAATTATTGTTTGACTCTTTACCATATACCTCTAAACCAAAATAACTTAATTCTGGAACACTTAGTCAAAGCTACTCAAAACTTATCCTAGTCAAGTTTGTTGGACCTATCATCACTAGCATTCCCCTTTAGTCCCACACTCAAGATGTCTAGTCCTCAGCTTAAGGAGGTGTGTTAGACTAGAGATATGACCAAATTATGATATATATGTGGATTCAAACCTTACTTATTAAACCAATTTTATAGGGTTGAATTAGGCTTAAATTCTACTTTCACAAGAAGACAACAATATGAATCATTTGTGTGCTTTCACCCAACATCTTAAGTTTCTGAAATGGCTCATGATAAGTGATAAGGAATCAGTTATTTAAAATTGTTTGTATTGAACCATGTTGACAGTTTAATTGTCAAAACAGGTCACAAAGGATGGTACTGCTATAGAACCATGTTGAGAAATTAGAAACCGAGAAGGAATATAATGAATTTCATGTATTTGAACAAGAGTGTTCTTACTTATAGGGAAGGAAAGATACAATAATAAGGAACAAAATAATATCTAATCTAATAATGGGTAACATAATCAAATCATATCTCTAACATAATCAAATCATGGCATCTGAGTATTATTGATTCAAAAAGGCTTGAAGCAAAAAAATGAATATTATTGATGATAATTCTGGCCATGGACGTTTAAAACTTCCTTGCCTGCAGTAACTAATAATCTTAATGCCTAGTAATCTACAACAATAAAAACATTTACATGGGACTAACAACAGATCATAATTGGCAAAATAAAATTTATAAAACTAAAATATGATCAAATCAATAAAAGAATGTAATATGAAATGATATTGTAAAAGTCTAGGACAAAATACAGCGTCCACAACAATACAATATATATTATTTTTAAATTATGTGATCCATTAAGAAACCAAAATAAAACATACCTTTACTTCCTTCTCGAGCAACGGCTGCCACATCACCACCAGCACAAAAAGACCTTCCATTTCCCTGATATAGGTAGAGTCAGAAAAACAATATTTTCTCTTTGAAAATAAGAAAAATTTTGACACCAAAATTCATACAAAGTAGCTGTTTTTATTACTTCTTGGTTCACCTATCATAACTTCCCAACAAAAATACTACAGATTTTCACCAACAAATAGTCAGTATGGGCAGAAAATTTTCAGCAAAAACACCAGAGAGGACGTAAAAAATATATTGACGCAAAGAAGGTTAATGGTTAAAAGCTTCCCTTTAAAAATCCAAGTACTCAGCAGCAAACAGTTACCAACCAACTAGTTTCATGATTCATGCAAAAAATCTTCTTCAAATTAATAATTTAAATTCTCAAAATAAAAGTAAACTAAAGGTTGTCAAATTCAAGACACTAAGGAATATGTGGGGGGAGTAGACTTGAGTCACTTGACTTTCTACTATTGGTATAAGGTGCCAAGATTGACTCATACGAAGGTGACTTTATCTGAAAAAAATTAATATTTCATGTCTTCCGGTGCCTAAACTGCTAAATGTAAACAGTATATATCCTAATACTCAACATTACAAGTGCACATAAAGCAAAACAATAATTACTATCACACCAATTTTACAAATATGTCCAATGTTTCCAGCTAATTCCAACAGTATCCTTTAAGTTTTAACTTTACAAGGTAGTGACTGTCTTGCACTCTTGCCCCCTTCACTTTTGCCATAATTCGTATGAATGGTTTTATATGAAATAGGCCCCTTTGAACTATGGAAATGCAATAGTGCACCCTCTCTTGTTCAAACTTTTCAATGATCAAACTCTAGATTACATGGCAATGGAGGAGTGCAACTGTAATGAAGGTGGAGTAGTACGCTAAGTATTGACAGCAATCCCTTTGACAGCTATGCACTATTGTAATGAAGGTGTGGTAGTACACTTACCCGTTATCTATTTAATTTTTTCCATCACCACCTTTTTTCACTTTATTTAAATTGTGTCTGTCTAATTATTACAATATAAATGTTTATAAAGACAAGTTTTAAAGTTACATTTCATGGAAATACATGTGTATAATGCAGATAAATTAATATTGACATGATGAGATAAATCCATATTGGTTGTTAAGCATTTTCTTTGGTTCCTTGGAAGTTCAGACAAATGGGAAAATTGCCTGAAGATCATCAAGCATTTTAGGGTTCCATACGTTATTAGAGAGGGAAATAGCTGATAAACTTGTTGTACATGGTATTACTCTTTAGGATTTAGTTTGGTGGGTTGATTTCCCGTCTTTTGTTACACGGCACTCTTTTAGAGAAAGTTTTGGTCTGTCAAACTGTAGAACTTTCAAGTTTTAGTGCTTGATTTAGTCCTCACTCTCTTTTGTTTCTTAATGATATTTTGGTGTGCTAGGGTGCCAAATTTGTTGGTATTAAAGTTTTGTATAGTGATACCCTTGCACACCTACTTCAATCTTTTTTTTAAAAAAAAAATAGTACCTACAAAATTTAGAATATTTTAAGAATCACTTTAAATTATTTTTAGGCTCTAAACAATATTTGAGGACCAAAGGACAGATTAACTTTTTCAGAGAATGATATTCTTCAGCCAACCCTTACAGTCCAATTCCAATAGCAGGTTGTTTTGTTCCCTTTCCATAGAATAAAATAAAAGTCTACTGAATTTGCTCACTAAAAGGAGATTACCTTCACGACAACCAATTTAATATCAGAATTTTCCTCATCCTCAGTAAAAACTTCAAGCAGACGTGAAACCTACAACAATTAACAAGTAGACAGAAAAATATTGCAGAAAAAGTAAGAAAATAGGAAATTGGAATTGTACGTTTTTACTCCTTAAAACCTATGTATGGTATCAGAGGCATAATTATCTTTTATGTTGAGCAAATAAACAATCAGAAAAGACATAGGCAGTGCAAGAAATAATCAATAATATTTTTTTTAAAAAAAATATCAATTCTCATTTCAACACACAGCTTCAGGCGTTTTATATTGAAAATTCCTAATCAGTGAAACCATATTATCGAATTCCTTTAGACTATCCAGATGTTCTAAAATGAGCAACTTACTTTAGAGGGTACAAATGTAATACCAGTCATTGATAATAAAATCAACAATCAATTTGATGTTCATGTACATAACAAATCACGAATTTGTTGAAAAAAGACCCACTTATTTGATTTTGCTTTCATCAACAACTGAGATTACTTACTCTGCCCTTTCTCACTTCAGAAAAGCAAATCCACTCTACAGTGATTGCTCCAACGCAAAAGACAAATTCATCAAATAAAACGTACCATATAAAAAGAGAGGGCATTCAACTGCTTAGGCCTGTTTAGGGTCAGAATTCTCGCATGGGATTTACGCTCCACCAGAATCTGCCAAACAAAACCAAAAATAGTTAAAATAAATTTAAAAAGAAAAATTGAAAACAAAAATATCATTTTACTAATGTATCAAACTACAACATTAATAAGGACAGAACTATGATAAGGTTAATTTAGGTGTTTTTGGTGCTTAGTTGAAACAATTTCACTTCATTAATCGTTGCTTACCTTCAATTCAAATGAAATTCACAAAATATTCAGAACAAAAAGAAGTGTTTTTTCTGATGCACGAAAATGAAGTGAAGTTTATGCGGAACTTGTGAATTAACACACACGATAGAGAATAGAGAGAGACCTGTTGGTGATCGCTTTCGGAGAAGGAAGCCATAATGGCAGCCAGGGAAGGTTGCTTCTGGACCTTTTCCTGTGTTGCCGTGGAAGTATGAGAGAGAACCCAAAATGTGATGGTTGGAGCCTTTGTACACGTGCCAGGCACGGGACTTTTAATATTTTTATTTATCTTCCGTCAAAATAGGATAATATACTTAAATAACATTTTTATAACCTTTAAATATTATTTTCGTGTTATTACGAACTAATCATAAAATAATACGTAAATAATATTTAAATATTGTGAAAAAAAAATTGTTCAAAGTATCGTTATTTATAAAAAAATATACATACATACTGGACACCCAAATCCAAACTTTTAACAGAAAATCGTCAAGTTTTAATTTTTAACAGACTGGAAATCTCAAACAAAAACAAGAGATAATCAAAGTCATCCCCGCAATGAAACCCCAATTCAGTAAAAAGAGAAAGATTAAAGAACATTTATTGGATAATGATTTTTTATTATAAGTAATTATTTGAATTCAAAAATAGTTATTAAAAAGAATAAAAGTGAAAAATATTTTTTTATTTTAAGAAATCATTTAAAGTTTAATAAGTAGTTTGTGTAAAATGGAAAAAATAAAATTGTGTGCAAAAAAAAAACTTCTTTATTAAAGGTATAGATACATAACTAATAAAAGAAAAAAATATATTAGATTTTGGATTTAATTGAACTTGATGATGCAAGTTGCGGTAAACCCATAAAAATCTTTATTATAATTTTAAGCAAAAAATGTAAATTATGTTGGTAGTGTGAACTTTTATCTAAATACCTACTTTAAATTGGCGAGCAAAACATAATTTAGAGAATTTGCAAAATATGCATATTAAATAATAGGTTTAATATGTAATGGTTTCTATATTTACGTTCTTGATTGATTTTAATTTTTATATTTAGTTTTTATTTAATTAAGTATTAATATTTGTTAAATAAAATTAATATAGTTTTCTTTAGTAAAATTGATATTAATGTTATTTGGAAGGTCACGACGTATCAATTTAATAAAAGTTTAATTAACAATTTAGTTTGTTTATGATTTATTTTTTGTTTTTATATTTTTAAGACTAGGTTTAATATTGTTTAAATGGAGACAATGTGATCTCTTATCTGAAATTAACGTTAATATGTTAGGACGTAGTCACGTGTTAATTCAAAATATTTTCTTCCTTTCCAATTCTTTTTTTCTCAAATGACAATCTCGTTGAAATCACCTTGTTCAAATCCTAGAGTAAATAACCAATATTTTCATTTTTATCTATTGTATCATCAAAAATTGACCCAACACATTTGTAACTTTTTGTTTCGTTTTTCGAATTTGTGAAGGACAACTCTGACTAAAAAAGAATCACTATATTTTCATATTGAGTTAGGTTCAATAACAAAATAGGTTTGATCTATTAAAACATAGAATTCAAAAAAGAAAAAAGAAATTGGCTTTTTTAATTAATATATATTGGTGCAAAAACACAAGAATATAAAGTGAAGCAAAGTAACCACTAAAAACCAAAGTTTAGTTAAATTTTATCAATTTTTTTCTTTAATTATTAATTTGAGACAATGTTTTGTACTCATATTCTCTCTCTGTGTTTTTCCAAATAATATATAGTTCAAATGATGTGCAATATTTTATGATTATACTATATAATTGTTAAACTTGTTTTCTTTATAATGTTGGAAGTCTCACATCGACTAGAGATAAGACCAATTTATAATATTTAAGTGAGGTGCAAACCTCACCTTACAAGCCGGTTTTGTAGGATTGAGTTAGGCTTAAACCCACTTTCTAATATGTCATCACCTGCCACTACTACTCCACAAAGGAAATCAACCAAGCCAACACATAAACCATCTTATTTGCAGGACTATCATTGCAACATGTTATCTACTTCTTCTGCCACTCAGTCATACACAGGTACCTTATATCCTATCTCTTCATATCTCTCATATGATGCATTATCATCTCTTAATAAATCATATGTCTTTAATCTTTCCCAAGTTAGTAAACCTAAACCTATAACTAAGTCATCAAACATGATTGTTGGAGAAATGCCATGGATTAAGAAATTGCAGCTTTAGAAAAGGCTACAACAACAGGAAGGCTTAGATTACTTTGAGACTTTTTCACCTGTTGTCAAACTCACAACAGTAAGATTGCTGGATTTAAAATTTAGTAACACCTAATATACCACTATTGAGCCATCTACAATATATAAAACTCCTAATTACCTTCACATAAACAATAATTATCCCGCTTTAAAATTCAAACGATCATACATCTTCAGCTTAGACCAAATAATCACCATGATTACCCTATTTCCTCTTTCTTGTATGGTATGTAAATTTTATTCTTAATGTTCCATTACTTCATTTTTTCATTTCAATCATATTTGATTTACGTGTTTTCACCACATTTGTTTAATTATCTATAAAATTATCAAGTTAATAACCCTCTAAACATATTTTCATGACTAGTGTTAATTGTTTATGTGTAGGGTAATATGAAGACTATATCTAAAGTAGCAATCATTTTATTATCAATAATGGTGTTGCTCCCTAGTTCCACATACTCAATTGTTTTAGAGTCTGATAAAAATTATATTATGTCAGGTACCTTTTTATCTGAAAAATTTGAAGTGGGACCAGGAAAAGTTGTAGTGAAAACATTATTTGATATTGATTTTCCAAAGGGTCACATTGGGGTCAAGAGTTTTGATGTTGAAGTAGTTGATGAAGATGGTAAGTCTGTACCTTTGTATGAAACTTACCTTCACCATTGGTTTGCTGTAAAATATATTGAAAATATTAGCATGTCACAATACATTAAACAATCCCACGACCTTCGCAATGGTATCGAATACGAAAGAAATGATGGTGCATGCCAAGGCTTTTTGCTTCCACATTATTGGGGCTTGGGAGCAGAGTCACGAGGAACATCCTCAAATCTTCCAGATCCTTTTGCAGTTGAATTAGGCAATCCTACAAAAATAAAGCATGGGTTTAAAGAGAAATGGCTATTTAGCATCATGGTTATTGATACACGTGGCACACATGATAAAAAAAGGTTGTTCAGAATGTAGATGTAAGCTTTTAAATATCCCAAAGGACTTTTATAATGTCACAACAGGCATTGATGGTCAATTATTGTCTAGAAATTATAAAGGAGGACTCTTTTGTTGTCAAGATAACTTACAATGCAAATTAAAAAATGACTTCCATGGCCTAACGAGAAATCTTTCACTAAGATATAAAATAAAGTGGGTTGATTGGGATGAACACCAGGTACCTCTTAAGTTTTATATACTTGATTCAACTGATCGTGTAAGATCAAATGGTTTCACATCAATTCATGATTGTCAGGTATGATTCATCCAATATATACTATACTTTATAAATGATAAACAAACTTTTGAAACTCACTTATATTTCAAACAATAATATTATGTTGTTAATTACTTTTTTCTTGGGTAAGTAAGTATTATAAATTTCTCAATTTGTTATAGGCAGAGTATACAATCCCAAGAAATCATAAGAGTGACTCTCCTCATGTTAAGAAAGCAAGCATCCCAATGACAAAAGGTGGTTATCTTATTTACGGCAGTGCACATATGCACACAGGTGTTATCAATGCTACTTTATATGGACAGGTAATATTTGATATTTTTTTTGTTCTTCATCATCTATATTATGTAGATAAACTTATGTTAAAGTTAACGTGCTTCATACATTCATTAGTAATAAAATTTGTATTTTTGTAACTAACAATTTTAATGCATATTTTCGAAATTTATCTTTTTCTTTAATTTAGGACGGAAGAATTTTATGCACTTCAAATCCAAAATACGGATCAGGAAAAGAAGCCGGAAATGAAAATGGTTACCTAGTAGGAATGTCAGTTTGTTATCCAGAACCTGGTTCTATCCATATTAATGATGGTGAAGTTTTAACACTAGAATCTATATATGAAAACAAGTTTCGTACGGGAGCTATGGGACATTTCTACATTTACTTGGCAGAACAAATACCTAAAAAAATTTGAAAATTTGATGTGAAATTATATATTTGTTTCTTGTAATAATTTATTTAATTGATGGTATAATTGTAACATATAAATGTTAACTTATCACTATCTATAATATTGTTGTTTTACTTTTAATCCACATTTTCGTTTATGATGGTGTTAGTTTTTCAACGTGTCTTGTTGATGTGAAATTTGGTATATATAATCGTCTATTAATCTTTGTATGCTAACAATACACACACAAAAAATGAATTAATCTACCAATTTAGATTGTAATTTAAAAGATATTATGAATCTGGAGATAATTTGAATTTAAGAAAAATTAAAAAAAAATGTAAGAAGTGAATTTCAAAATGTTAGAAAATAATAACAATTATTATTATTATTATTATTATTATTATTATTATTATTATAAGACATATATATGGATAAAAAGATAGTGACTAATACAAATAATTTTTATAAACAATCAATGACTATATAAGATAAAATTATAAATAAAAAGGAATTAAAAATAATTTAGGTTGAGGCACTAAGAATGTTGTTTTTAAAGAGAAAGTGCCAGTACGGAAAGTAAATAGACTAATTTGCATTTCTATTCCACGTTACAACAATTCGTTAAATTGATCAACTATAGTAAAAGATCTTTAAACGTTATGAGTACCAATATTTTAAGATATAATAGTCTATCTTAATCTTTGGAATGTTAACAATACACTAAAAAAATAATCTACCAATTTAGATTGTAATTTAATAGATATTATTTGAATTCAAGAAACATTAAAGAAACGTGAAAAGTGAATTTCAAAATGTTAGAAAATAATAATAATTATTATTATTATTATTAATTATAATAATAATGTTGATTATAATATTAAGGATAAGACAAAGATAAGAATAAAAAAAAATTGTAACATCCCAATAAATCTATAACAAAAACTATAAATCATGAATAATAATAAAGAACAGTGGAAAAATGACAAAAAAGAGAAGGGAACAAGAGATAACATATAAAATTGAAACTGCACAAAGTATAGAAGTTTGATACAAATTACATAACTATACCGAACGGTCTTGGTACATTTCATGACCGACGGTATTACAAAAAAAAAGGGATATCTAGACCGAACGGTTAAACCAAAAATACTTAATCGAACGGTTATCTATACTAAGCGAAAGTCAAATCTAAACTAAGGACCAAACGGTCCTGCACAACTCTCCGGCATCGCGTCTATAGGTAGCTCGGCCTGCAGGGCATCATCCAAGGTATCTTCGTGATCGCCCTCTGCTCACACCCCAAAGAATGATCATTGCAATGAAGAGAACAACCGAACGGATAAGACCGAACGGCACATGGACAAGACAGGAAAATAAAGGTAAGCTTATGTAAATTTAATTAATCATTTTCAGTATACTTTTAAAACATACACATGAATCACATACATCAATATCTCAACCATAAATCATAAGTCAAGTATATCCATATAAAAACCGAACGGTAACATCATTATAACCAAATCTCTCTAGACACTGTCCGGACGGTATGAATCATGTAGCATCGCCGCTCTCTGCACCCGGGTGGACCTGGCTGGGATACACTCAACAGACCGCCACCCCAGTGGAACCACCTCGGTATAGAAATACCCTGAGGCTAATGGACCTCCTGCCATTCCCACACATGAGTTACCCTTCTCTACCTGAGAAGGTGTACTCACGGAATATCAGGATAGAGCAGAACCTGAGTCTGACCATAGTCATACTTTACCAAATAAATTTCCAATTCATGAGATATTCCTTCATGGAATACTCTTAAAATCATAATGAATTCAATAATTGACCGAATGGTCTGATAAAGAAGAACACCGAACGTTATTTGAAAGCCAAAGAATATAAGTAATAACTGAGAAATAACGAACAGTCACTAACTAGTTGACCTTTTAAGAAATACTGAATACTTTATAATTTGAGCTGAATGCTTTAGAATAACGAAAGTTCTCTTCAAGAAAGTGAGTGCCAGTACAAGACCGAACACTCCGTGAGGAAGTTAAGTGTCAGTATAAGACCGAGAACTCTTTAAAATAAATAATATTAATGTAAAACCGAGTACTTTCAACAAACATTATCAATATGTAAGACCGGACGCTCAGTGTATGACCGAACGTTCTTCGAATAAGTAATAGGGACCTGAAACCAAATGTTTCATAAGTTAAGTGTTAGTCTAAGACCGAACACTAAATTAGTCGAATGCTAGTATATGACCGAGCACTTCTCAAGGTCGAGCGCTCTTCAAGACACCGAGCATTTAACTATAACTATCATGTGTAAAAATCGAACGCTATTCAAAGGAAAGAATTAATTCAAAACCGAGTACTTAGTCTATGACTAAGTACCTTCTCAAGCCAAGCACTTAATCTATGACCGAGTACTTTGAGTTATTGAACATTCAGTATGAGACCGAACGTTCCAAAAATAGGGGATTCTTTTTGAATGACTAACTAAACAAGGCTTTTAGGTTTCAATGCAATAGTACAAGACCGATCGGTCTTCAACTGACTCCTACAAATGGAATACAATCTAGACCGATCGTTTTAGGGGAAACCGAACGATCCTAATGACCCTTCGATTAAGGATTCAGTATTTTCACTAAGTTACATAACCTTATAGACTAATTTCATACAAAAGATCAAACATGAAATTTTCAACAGCAAGATCATACATTCAACAAACATATACTCATAAAATCATGCATACAAAAATAACCATAATTAAATTTATAAGTTTCCCTTACCTCTATTTCCAGCTAGCTTCTAGGGAACTACTTATATGGCTTCAAAAATTTCAAATGCTACAACATAAATTCTGATCGGTGCAGATGGAAGGTCTCGTCGCCGGGAAGATTTAATCTAAAAGGGAGTAAGGTGGTCGGAGAAGAGAAGGGGTTAGAAATCTAGAGGGAAGTTTGGAGGTTCTAGAGAGAAGGAGGAGAAAATGGTGTTTCTGGAGGTTGAAGACGAAGAGTTTGCATGCAGAAAGTGGCACCATTTTCAAATTTCAACTTTAAATACAACCTCCACTAAAACCGCTCGGTCCACTCTTTGTCTGCCACTTGTCTTCCACTTTCTAGAAACTCACCCTCTCCCTGCAGCCACACGGTTTCCGATGGCGGGAAATTAAATGCAGCTACCACTTTGTCTCCCACTAACATGGGAAAACTCCAAAAATGTATCACCTGTTTTCCACTAAAGAGGGGAATTAATGAGGTGTGACAAAAATTGACCAAGCTCAACAATTCTTATAACAAACAATAATAATAAATGTAATAAATTTGAAAAAGCCTAATAATAAAAATATTTATCCAAAATTAATAATATATAAAAGTTTGACTAACAATAAGATAATTTATTATTATTAATTTATACTAAATATTTTCAATAACTCCTTTATATATATATATATATATATATATATATATAACAAAATATTGTACTCCAACATAAAAAAAGCCTCGAACCTAGTGCATATACACTTTCACCTCGAAAATTAAAATTATAGGAACTTAATTATTTTGAGTTATTTAGTTCTAATGAGTTCCAATAAATAACACATATACAATATTGATATTCATTTAGGGTCTAATAAGTGGTTACACATTACGACCTTGAACATATATTTTATTTCATGAGTTTCACTCAAAGACTTACCCATATCTTACAATGGCAGTCCTATCATGACAGTCATTATGTAAACTATGTCAAAGTCATATAACAATGACTTGGTGGTCGCTGGACGAGAATATACTTGTTGGACGAAACCAAAGTTAGAAAGCTCATTGACATGACAGTCACTGTGAGTTCTAGTGATAATCTCGTTGAGCGAGCTATCTGGTCGTTATGCGAGTGTGCTTTTAGGCGCTACTCACTAAGCGCATAGATTCTCACTAATCGTGATTAACAGAGTCTTTCATTATTTTCATGTTTTATTATGGTATGTTTAATGTGTGATTTTGCGAATGCCAAAATGATGGAACTGATGTATGTGTATAATTTTGTTTATTATTAATTAAGGTGATGATTATGGTTATGAACATGTATGGTGATGATGTAAAGAGAATTTCAAAAAGAAATTCTTTGTGGTGATGATATTAGTGTATGCATTGACATTTAGAGGGTCAGTAAGGAGATATCCTGAACTCTAATAATTATTCATACTCAAATAGGGCAAAATGAGTTATGTAGTGAGAGTTGCAAGAGGTCTTAACCATTTGATAGTTAGGACCTAGGTACGAAGGGAACTAACCTTATAAGTATTAAGGTTATAACCCCTTTGTTTATGATGCTGCAAAACATAATTACTACTACAAGTGCATGTCTACAGTGAAGTCCAATGTCAAATGCATGTATAAGGATAATAGAGTCTAGTCAAAGTTTTTATATGTGATTATGATTTTTTTTTATATGAATGAGTGATATGATAATATTTCTACGTTTGTTGTAGAAAAACTCCTTTTGCACATTAATTTAGTTTACCTTTTCTTCTGTTGTGTTTTGTTTGTGTTGTTTTTTTACTTTTATAATATCACCTTTACTAGTGTGAGTAGATTTAGGGGACATGAGTTGATTTATCTCAAGAAGGATATGTGTTGCTATCATTTCATGATTAAGTCGTTTTTCCTTCGTTCCTAGAATCTTAAGAAAGAGTCTTATATTTCCTATTATACTATAGTTTCTTTGAAAACTATATCTATGTATTTCATGTTATTATGGTTATATTTTGGAATAACTATGATAACAATTGTTTAGATTGTGGATTTTCTATTTCAAATATTATTATAAAATATCTTATTTTATTAGTTTTATGATTAAAATGAGATGTTAGAGAGTATTTTTGTTTAATACTACATCCCAACATTTAACTTGAGAATTCCTTTCATAATTTAATTTGCTAGAATTTATAGTCAACGGTTACAAAAATAATAGGAAATTGCTCACCGATATTCATGGGTTGATAAATCAAAAGTAATTGTTTTACATTTTATTATTTAATTATTAATATTATTATTATTTTACAAATTTATCATCAAACTTTTACGAATTCTATATTATCAACTTTTCCGTATATTTTTCAATAAAAAAAATAGTTTTTACATATTTTACCGGTTCGCTAAATCTCCAAAAGAATTTTAAATATGTATATTTATATTAAATATTACATATTTATAAAAAATTTATATGTAAGTCGATGAATAGTTTGTACTTTTATTATATGAATATATAGTAGAAAAGAAAGAAAATAACTGACAATCACTGTACTTTTGTCCTTGACAAGGAAGTTCGGCACACTTCCTCCTTTTTCTTTTATTTTTCCTTCTCTTATATCCTCTTTTACCATATATGTATCATATATATACAGAGTGTACTTTTCTCTTCATTTCATATGTTCTATCAAAAAGCATTTTTCTCTTTCTCTCGCTGCTTGGTTCTTGTCACTGATTTTTCTCTCTCTTTTACCTTGCTTTTCGTTTTTATTGTTATGGTTTCCATTGTAAATTTTGTGAACATGCTTGATATTGTAAATTGCATTTATTATTGAGATATGGTATCAAAGATTTTCTTTTGAAGAGTTCTATTGCGCGTAAATTTACTTTTCTTTACCTTCTTTTCTTTTTCTCTTGCTTGTTTTTTCTGTGTTTTGTTCTTGCTTTTATCATGGTAGAAGAAAGCTTCATACACAACTACATTTATCTTCACTCCAGCGAGAATCCAGCCACTCCTTTGGTTTTGTCGGTTCTTGATGATACGAATTAACATTCTTAGAGTCACTCAATGTTAACAGCTCTTAGGGTCAAAAATAAAATTGAATTTATTTTTGACAAAATTTGTCCACCTGAAAAGGACAAGCCAAAACATGCTGCCTGAAATCGGAGAAATAATATGGTTGTCTCATGGTTCGTTCACTCTGTATTCATGTCCACCTAACGAAGTATCATATTGATGAACAAAGTTGGGATTGACTAATATCTACTCTGAGTTTGAGGGGGGATGGTAGTGACTATAATTTAAGCCTGGACAAGGAAGCCCAACCCACTTCCTCTTTTCCCTCTTTTGTTTTTCCTTTCCCTTATATCCCCTTTTACCATATATTTATTAGATAAATAAAGTGTATTTTTCTCTTTATCTCTTATATTTTATCAAATAATGTTTCTCTCTTCATCTTGTTGCCTGGTTCTTACCAATGATTTTTCTCCTTTTTACCTTGCTTTTCATTCTTATCATCATGGTTTCCATTTCCAATTTTGTGAACATGCTTGTTATTGTGTTATGGCATCAGAGTTCTTCTTTTGAAAAGCTTTGTTGCGTGTAACTCTTGTTTTCTTTACCTTATTCTCTTTCTCTAGGTTTTTTCTTTGTTTTTGGTTCTTGCTTTTTTCATGGCAAAAGAAAGCTTCATACACATCTACCTTTACCTTCACCCTAGTAAGAATCTAGCCACTACTTTTGTTTTGTTGGTTCTTGAAGATATGAACTACCATTCTTGGAGTCGCTCAATGTTGACAACTCTTAGCGCAAAAAAAAAAATTGAATTCGTGCTTGGAAATGTCTGTCCGTCTGGAAAGGACAACATAGTATAAGAACTGTGTATAACGTCATGCGTACAACGTCTCATAACAATATAACCAACGTAAAAAATGACCGATGAAAGTTCTGTAAATAAAATAGCCTTATAAACATTGGCTCCTAGCTCCACTGACGTCTTAATGCATATAAACGTCGGCTCCCCCAAGATTAAATTTTGTTTGCACCGATTAAATTTTGTTTGCACCAATTAACTTTGACTTATGATATAGTTTTGTGCGCGAGTTGACGGATCTCGGCGGCGACATTGAGTGCTCAATCCCCATTGCTTAAAACTCATAGTATATATAATTTTGTGATGTGCTGGAATTGTTTTCTGCATTTCAGGTGTGATAATATTGTAAAAACAAATTAATTTAAAAAAAGAAACAAAATAAACATCGGTTTAGGAGGTGTCCGACGTCAAAAAATGGAATCCGACGTCAAATTGATATCTCCCAATAAGATGCCAGATTTAGATTAGACATTAAATATAAAAAAATAACAAACGTCAAAAGTATTTTCTACAATAGTATAAGCCAGAACATACTACCTGAAATGGGAGAAACATTATAATTATCTCATGGCTCGTTCACTTTGTATTCATGTTCATCAAATAGAGTATCATATCAATGAGTAAAGCTCGAAATAACTAATATCTACTTCCAGAAGGATCAGAATGACTTTACTATGAGCCTATACAAGGAAGTTCAACCCACTTCCTCTTTTCCCTTTTTTTTCCTTCTTTTATATTCCTTTTACCATATATGTATCAATTATACAGAGTATATTTTTGGCTTAATACCTCCATTGGTCCTCTTATTTGTCTGTTAATCTCATTTTGGTCATCAAGTTTTAAATTGTCTCAATTGGGTCATAATTTTTGTAAAAATGCACACATTTTATCCTAACCGTTAAGTTGTCTCAAACGGCGTTAATTGATGCTGGGATGAATTTTTTATTTTAGGCTTAATTCCTCTTTTGGTCCTTATTTTTGTGTGAAAATCTCAGTTCGGTCCTCAAGTTTTTCCTCAAGTCCTTATGAAATGCAAACATTTTACAACATTTTACCCCAACCGTTAAGTGTATTGAGACGGCGTTAACTTTGAACTGAGCTGTAATTTTTTTTTATGTTTTAAAATCATTAAATCCACGTGGCTATAGTCTTTCTTTTTCCTTCCAATCACTGATCACAGTTCACTCATTCCTCTACCCTCAAACCCCCCGACTCACACATTTTCTCCCTCTCAAACTAAAAAATGTCGTCGTTGTCGACAGTTCAAAAATTATGACCAAATTGAGACAGTTCAAAACTTGAGGACCGAACTGAGATTTTCACACAAAAATAAGGACCAAAAGAGGAATTAAGCCTAAAATAAAAAATTCATCCCAGCATCAATTAACGCCGTTTGAGACAACTTAACGGTTAGGGTAAAATGTGTGCATTTTTACAAAAATTATGACCCAATTGAGACAATTTAAAACTTGAGGACCAAAATGAGAAGAGGACCAATGGAGATATTAAACCTATATTTTTCTCTTCATCTCATATATTCTATTGAACAGTGTTTCTCTCTTCTGCTTGTTTCTTGTCACTGATCATTCTCTCTTTTACCGTTTTTTTTTTTATCATTATGATTTCTATTGTCAATTTTGTGAACATTGTATTTGTTATTGTGTTAATAACTTCTTTTGTCATTAATTTGGAAAATAGAAAAGAAAACAGATGGATTAAAATATAAAGTGATAACATTAAAACAAAAGGAGATCAAAGTTGGCAGATAATAACGTTTGTGTGATCTTTCGTGGCACCTAACGTTGTCTCTATCAAGTGCGCACATGGTGGGAATGGATGTAGTGCATTAGAAATCACGTGTGTTCGCTTTCGCTGCTTTGTAACCACACGATCTCACGGTTCAGATTAGTGTTTTGAATCTAATTACTAAAAATATGATTTCTTTTCATTTGGATAAAGTTTATTAAAATTAAAAAACATAAAAAGGTTAAATTAATTTGTAGAAATTATTTCATCAACTTTTTAAAATTATGATTCAACTTAGGAAGATGGTTAAGAACTTAAGGAGAGTTTGAAATCTCACATTTAAGTAAAAATATATAAAATAATAAATATATATAAAAGTCCATACAATATGTATAAATAAATAAAATGATAAATATATAAAAAAATTCATAAATCTGTTGTTTTTTAATTGAAAATATATCATAATCACATATATAAACTTTTTATCTAGTGTTTTTCTAAAACATGCATAACAAAATGCTTTTAAAAATACTTCTTTTATAATTGTATTTTAAAAAGTACTTCTAGTAATTTTTCATTTAAATATTATCATGTAACATCCTCTATTTTCACGTTTGTTATTAATCATATTTAAATTTCATAATTAAATATTTAATATAAAATAAATTTAATTTTTAAAAAATACTTGAATAAAAATATACTTTTTTTAATTAAAGAGTTTGTATTATATAAATAATTGAATATCTTATAAGAAAAATAATTTATAAATGTAACATCTAGTATTTATAATATAAATAATATCTTATATATAATTGTAATAGTTTTTCTTATATATGTTGACTATATTTAAGTTTTTTATTTGAATATATTGTTATAAGTAAATTGAGAAATTATGAAAAAAAGACTTTGATGAGTTGAATGTTTTTTCATTTTGTAATTGTGATTTTTATTTACTAATGATTGTATATGTATGTTTATTTATATAGATAGACATTTGGCTTGTAGTATTTAACTTGTGATGTTGTAAGTAGTAATAGACTGAGATTGCTCATATATTCGACAATTTCTCTTCATTAATAAAAAAGCATTTGTATTAAAAAAATTATTTAAAACTTTTGAAAAACTTTGAATATGTAATATATAAATCTACAGTAATAATGACATAATTTGATTCGTTACAGAATGAATATTATAAAAGTGTAATAGAATACCGTTAAAAGAAAAAATCAGTCTCTTTTAAAAGTTATTAAAGCAAACAAATATATAAATAGAGAATTACACAACATTTTTTTACAATATTTAAATATTATTTATGTATTATTATTTGATTGGTTTAAAATTATTTTATAATTAATAATAATAATTATATACAACATCATGAATCAATCACTTCCTTAAAGTTAAAATTTTATTAAAAAAATATTGTTTAAATATTATTATCCATAGAAAAAAAAAAGGTGACGTGATTATATCAGACGTTTATGGTTTGTTGAGTGCGTGAAAGCGCATTATGGAGCGGTGCAGGCAATTCAGATATTCATATCCTTTGGTCCAAACACTGTGTTGACCACCTTACTAGGATGTTTATCCACGCCTCTTCTCTCTTCCTATATAAACCCATTGGTTGTGTTGAAGAAAACTCACAACTTCCTCTTTTTCATTTGATTCAATTCAATGGATCCACCTGCAACTTACAGCTGCAGAAACTGCCAAACTCCTATTGCTTATCGTGATGAACTTCTTTCCAAAAACTATATGGTAATATCGTTCATCAAACTCAGTTTTTTATCTTTTACTTTTTGCTTCAATCAACTCTTCATCACTTTGTTTCTGTCTTTGGATGCAGATGATTGTTTGTAGATGAAAAACACACCAAAACTATGCATTTTCTCTTTCTTTTATCCTTTCTCATCTTTTCCTCATCTTTCTGCATACCAATTAGTCTCTTTCACAAAAATTCAACTTAGATTTCAGATAAAAATACAAGAGATTTTTCACTTTTGTAACTGTCGACTGAATTCTATACTTAAAAAGAATCAAACTTTTATGGTTATGGAGGACAACAACCCTACATGTATATATGCTTAATCTTTTGTTCATAACATCCTTGAAATAAAGTTACGACTTTTACACTCAGGGTGGCTCTTTTAATTAATAGGGTAGCAAAGGTTACCTTCAAAAGGAAAAAGCAATAAACTTTGTTTACAAATTTACTTCTTTTGTAATAAAAACAGGAAATGTCTGTGGAGACTATAGTGCTACTCCACACCCAGAGAGAAAAGAAAGATTTCTTACATGTAATATAATCCGACAAGAATGAATTTGCTTCATGAAAAAAGTTAACAACTTTATTTTCCTGAAAGCGTTTATGAAGAAATCTGATAATGTTTGAATGGTTGAAAAGTTTAACCTAAGTATTTGGCGATATTTAAAAATTGAATAACTAGTGGTTCATCCCTTTGGGTATTCAGGCAAAAACAGGACAAGCATTTCTGTTCTCTCATGCAAGGAACATTGTGTTTGGGCAAAAGCAAGAGAAAAATCTGATAACTGGTGTGTACACCATTGCTGGCATCTTCTGCAGCAACTGTGGTGAAGAATTAGGTTGGAAATACCTTCAAGCTTCTGAGGCAAGACAGAAGTTCAAGGAAGGCAAATTTATAATTGAATGTTCAAAGATTTCCAAACAGTACTAGCTTCTATGTTTAATGCTACTTCTTTCCATAAATTCTTAAACAAACACTTATGAGATATGTTTAATACTGTTTTTAGAATCCTGTAATGAAATTAAAAGAAACATTATCTTCATAATAAGAGATGAAAAACTACTTTATCCTTTGCATTTTATCTGCAATTACTGTATTCTTGGATGTTGGGATGAAATAACACTTTAGAAATCAATCTGATCTGCACTGATACATAATTTAGTAGGGTTATATGATAATTGGTTAAATTAATTTAAAACTTTTTTTGAAAAAAGGTAAGAATAATTAAAGAGTAAATTAGTAAATTTAAAAATAATTATTTTACTTTTTTTTTCTTTAAAATCAAACATTTTTATCTGTTTGATTTCAGTTTCAAACAAAAGACGTACTCTATTTTTTTCCCTCTTTTTTAATGAAACAAAGGATAAATTTCTCACTAGAATTAATTATGAAAAACTTTAAGAGACTTTCCACTAAAATCTTAATGACTGAAAATAAGACTTAGTTAGCATAACTTAATGTTGCATTCATTAACTTTTGTGTAATTTTAGATGTTTAAATAAAATAAGATAAATTTATTTGTATTTAATATTAATTAATACATGTATTAAAATTAATTTTTAAAAAATTAAACATTTAAAAAGATTAACTTATCATACATTAATTTTAATTTTTGTGAGAAACTTTATTATATTTATTTATTCTATAAATGTTTATTAAACAATGCTTGATCAGCCATAACTTGGATGTTCCATTCATTAACATGTGTTTTATTTTAAACATCCACATGTGGAGACATTAATTATGATATTTGACATGTGATTCTATTAAAATAAACCTCAAAATCTAATTATTTTTCTTGCGTTGCATTTGGTAAAGACAATTATTTATAGGTGCGGGATTATTGCGCATAAATCATTAAGATATGTTCCATTGACATAAAATATTTTTGAAACTATGTAATATAATTTTTTTCTAAAAGTTTAAGTTTTAAAAATGTTAAAGAACCTTTCATTAGAATTTCAATCATTTACCAAATCAAATAATGAATAAGAAAAATGGTATTTTCATAGTTTTTAAACTTTTTTTCTTAATTATAAAAATTTAAATTTGGATAAAAACAATTTTGTGTAAAACACAGATTAAAAACAACATCAATTGGAAATGTTATTTTTTAGCTAAGAGATGTAACGTCTCCTTTTAATAGTGTTTAATTATCAAAAGAATTATTATACATTAGATGACCGTTAACTCAAAGAAACATATTAAATTATTGTGACAGTTTATAGATACAATTATAATAATATAATATTGTGTTTACAAGATACATACTACTAAGAGTTACATTAGATCGAAACAAAAAGCGTAATAGAATTTTACAAAAACTAATATACATTGAAACTAAACTTCCTACTTTATGCTTCAACACAATTCCCGTCTTGCATTGGATCAACTGAAACATCTTTATTTGTTCACATCATTAAGGTGATAATTGAAAACAAGAAGAAACACATATAGACAGACAAACAAAAAGGAAATAGTAAGCTAATGTACCAAAAACAATCATATTCCACATTTATAAAAGTAAGCATATAACACAGATAAATCAATCAATCCTATGACATACAATCATTTCTAGACTTGACCATTTAGATACATGTATTGATGTCGAACTCTTGGGAGACCTGCCCGTGTGTGGTGAAACAACCCGCCCACATCAAATTATGACACTCCAAAGTTAATCCATCAAATATTTATGGCCAAGAAACAACCACTATACTAAAGACCTCTAACTACTCTCCACGACATGATACACCCTTCTCTACTTGAGATTGGATGGTTACTAAGAGTGTCAGAATCATCCCCCATTTCATAGCCCCTACATCAATACATTACACTACTGAAACACCACCAAAAATCTCTCCAATAGATTCATGGAATTACGTCAAACACAAATATCATGCATCCTTATCATGAATGCATCATCATTACCAAATCATATTTGAATAAACACCATATCGTGTGTTGATAAATACCATACCTACTCACATTTAGATCTCAGCCCATGATACATCACTAATATAATAATACACATGCATATAGAATTCGAAGTGACCTAATTCAAACAAGGTAAAAATTAAAAAAAAAAACACAAAAACATGCAATGACTTAAAAGTAAGGAGCACTCAATGCACGTCTCTGGCACTTAGCACAAGTGCTCATGCAACCATGCTTGCCTAGCATGCCCCACCTCTCGCGCAAAGAGGAAAGCTTCTAGACCTGCAGAGAAGAAATGACACTCAGCGCCTAAAAGTACCGCTCAACACCACACAACACAGGAGTTCTCTGACTTTGTAGTGCCCAGTGCCTTGAAGCCTAGAGGTTCTCTAACTTTTGCAGCGCTACACAGGTTCGCTCAACGCCAAAAAGCTTTAGTTCTAAAGCTTTTGGTTATCTCTCAAGTAAGTGAAGCTAATTACCTTGTTTTAAAGTTATAGATGTTTTGAGAATATTAGTTTACATGTTTGGCTTGTTTGAAATTAGTTGAATATATGATGTTGGTTGTTTTAAATGTCTCTTTGTTGAATTGGTTGAGTTGAGTTGAATTGGGAAAATGAAAATTTGATTAATTAAGAAAATTAATATGTCTTAACATTAAAAAATGTTTTTCACCCAAGTTTAAAGAAGGGAATACCAGTTTGATGAGTTGAATAGGTTTTATTTTCATAAATCACTAAATTTTCACTTACTGATATCTGATATAGTGTTGAGCGGGAGAAAGTTAGAGTTGAGTGTCAGTTCATTGTGCAAGTTTGGGAGCATTTCAACTTTAGCTCGTTAGGCGCCAGTCTTGTATTGCTGAGTGCGGGAAAATGTTAATGCTTTGGCACTGAACGGTAATAGAGCACCGTTGAAAGCCATTGTCTACTATAGGTCAAGAACAATTTTATTTCTGGATCACTGAGCGGACGAAGCTGAGAACGACATTTTGCAAGAAGAATGGCGTTGAGCTCTAAGACTATTATTGTGTGTTACCTTTTGCGAAAGGTTTAATGTTGACTACTAAAACTATTGTTGAGCGTCATCCTTTGCAAAAAGTCAGACATTAAGCGCCACCTTTGAGCACTAGTGCATATGTTGCAATTTCCTTATGCTTTGACTTGCTTGACATAGATTCACCGTGGTTTATATGTATATTTGAGATGTATTATGACGATTGTATGGAGTGATAATATGGTTGTGGTAAATGTTGTAAAAGAAATTTCAATGAGAAGTTTCTTGTGGTGATTTCAGTAGTGTATGTAGTTATATATGGATTTCGTATTGGGAGTTATCCTATCACTCTAATAATCATCAAATCTCAAGTAAAGAAGAGTAAGATATATGGTAAGAGGAGCAAAAGGTCTTAGTCTAAGGGCTTTACCTTAGCCAGCCAAAGATGTTAACAGATTAACCTTGTGTCTAGTAAAGTGAAACACATTAACAATGACTCTGTAGAGCAGTAGAGGTTACCATAAGTGCATAACTCGCTAGAGCCTGATATCAATACATGTATCAAAATGGTCGAGTCTAGTATGAATAATTGTATGTGCTAGGATTGTTGATATGCATGTTTTTATGTGTTAATATCTCTATACATGTTGTATAATTGTTCTTTTTTATACATTAACTTATCTTTTCTTCTGTGTTTTTTTTATCTATTTGTTCTTTTTGTTTGCAATGATCACTTTAATGGTATGAACATATGAAGATGTCTCACTTGATCCATTGTAGGGTGAGGGTGAAGCAGTAACATAGTTTAGAATAAAATATTGTTTTGTATAATCTTTTTCTTTTGACAAACTCTAGTTTTTGTTAGTGTGTGTATATATGACTCTCTATACTCAATATATGCTTTTATTGATGACTATAATATAGTTGTTGTATGGTTGTTTCTTATTATAATGTTTTGCTTAGTATTTTTACACTATTAAATGAGATCTTATAATAACATCTATATAATTTTTTAATAATATATATATTAAATTGCATTTTTTATTTTTAATTAATTATTTATAAAAATGATAAATATATTTTTTAATGTAATAAAAATACAGATACACATTTTCATAATAATAAAGACAAAATAAAAATAACTATTTGTTTAAGAATTTAACCAAAATTTTTGAATTTATTAAAGGTTTAAACCCTTCGTTCGTCCTCACTTTTGTATGGTAATCTCAGTTGGATCCTCATTTTTGCAACTGTCTCAATTAGGTCATATTTTTTGTAAAAATGAGTAAATTTTACCCTAACCGTTAAGTTGTGACAAACGGTGTTAAAATCTGTTGACGTGGTGCACGCTTAAAATGCTCACGTAGCATTGTTATATTACGTGGATTTTATTTTAGGTAAACAGTTTATGACATGGCATAAAATTTAATTTGAAATGTTATTCATCATCCTCCATAGTCTTCATCACGAGATTTCGGAAATCCCTTGCGACGCTAACCAGTGCGAGAAAAGAGGAAAAGAAGAAGACCAACGCGTTGTTGCGCCAATGCCGTGTCTCCACTGGACCTCCGCCATCTTCGCTGTACTTTTGCAACTCCATCGTCCTCGCCACCACGAGACTTTTGCCATAGGTCAAGGCAAGGGTAACACCCAGGATTTGGGTTGGCTGCAAGAAAGAAGAACCCATAGTTGGTTGGGTTGTCTACAATAAACCAAGGTTGGGAAAGATTCTAATGAGGAATTCAATTGAGGTTTTCATCCTAATTATTCAATTAGGATTTTGAATTTAATTACTAAAAGAAATCTTATGCCACTGTAATAAAAAATTTCCTTTCCCAAATCAATTAAAAAGATAGCGTACCCAGGGCTACCTTAACAATAATCCTACGTTCTAATTTATTTAATCACAAATTAAAAATTTCCAATTTCTTCCTGCTCTCATTTAATTCATCTTTTAGGGTATAATCTAATTCCATCAATTTCACCGTGAAGGTGGTCGTTGACCACTTGAAATCCCCATTTTGGAGTTGTCCCTTAATTGGAAGATGGGGCTTTCTCGAATGCTCACCTGATTCATTTTGGAGAAGGAGCTTCCTTTTGATAAGAAGGAGATACCAGCCATTGCCTTCCACCGATGCAAACAGGTTTTTCACTCACAAGATGCAGCCTCTAGTCTTCGAGAAAGGGGAAAAATCTCTGACGCTCGAGAAAGGAGATACAAAATCTAAGCCCCTAGTAAATTATTTCTCCTAAATTTTTTTCTCTTCAGAATATTTTAAGAAATCCAACTTACCCTTTCTCAGTCCCGCGGTAACCATAAAATAATCTCTTTTTTATTTTCCAGCTACCTCCTCTCTGCAATTAGAACAAAACCAGAATGAAAAAAAGGGAAGAAGTTCCTCCTTGCAATGCGAAACAACGCAAAAAAAAAGAGGGGAAAGAAGAAGAAAAGAACGACCAAGGGTTGCCAGCTGAATTCTCTTCGTCTTGTCCAAGATTGCAGTTCGTCTTCGTCTTCGTCTCCTACTGAGCAAATAAAATCTCCAATTGGAATATTAAATCCCTAATTATCACAAGAAATCCCTAAAGCAAATAATGAGAAGTAAATAATGCCACATCACCAATGTTTATTTAATTAAAAAATCTACATAATCAAATAACACACATAAGTACATTCTTTATGCACCACGTCAGTTAAATTTAACACCGTCTGATACCACTTAACGGTTAGAGTAAAATGTGTTCATTTTTACAAAATATATGACCCAATTGAGACAGTTGCAAAAATGAGGATCCAACTGAGATTATCCTAAAAAACAAGGACCGAGTGTTTAAACCTTTATTAAATACTTAATTTAAAAACACTTGTTATTGGGTACTCAAAATTAAAATTAAACAAATATTTTAAGCTTAAAATGCATTTAAACCATTTAATAAATATTACAAGGATTAGATTCAAAATCGACAAAAACATAAAAGACTAAATTTCACATTCAACTCCAATAAAAAAATGTCAATTCAAAAGATTTTTAATATTAAAATCCATGGCACAATAGAAAAAGGATTAAACTTAAAAAGTGAGAAACTAAATTAAGAAAAAAATAAAGAGCAAAAAAGATAATTTTTAACTTTAAAATCACCGCATTAGAAAAAGAATTTGTGTCACTACCACTTTCCCCTTGTGCTGGCCAAAAGAACATTTCTACGTGGCTTTTTGTTTGCATCGCAAGAACAAGACCGAAGTGCTGACACAGCGTCACATCCTCTTCTCTTCTCTTCTCTTCCCACAAACAAATCATAAAAGCAGTCCAATTCCAATATAATTGTCCAAAACACAAACGAACAGAGTGATTAGTGTTTGAAGAATGGAGTTCAGTTTCGACGAGAAAGACTTCGTATCGTGCTGTGGAAGCACCAAATTCGCCAAGGACATGGTTTTGGCTTCTCCTTTCAGTTCGTTGCAGCACGCTGTTTCTGTGGCGAGGGACGTTTGGTTCAACAACGTTGATGTCAACGGTTGGCTTCAGGCCTTCTCTGCCCACCCTCAGATCGGGAATACCCATGTTCCATCTGTTGCCTCTGAAGCCAGTGCTCAGTTCAGTACTTGAATTCATCACTTTTTTCCATCCGGGTCACTCTACTTTTTGTGTTTTGGTGTGAAAGATTTCATTTTTGAGTGCAAAGGGTGTGTTTTTGTCTTTGTGGGTTCGTGGTTCTTTGGGTCTTCAGTTGGGATTTGTCAGTTCACGTTCAGTTATTGATCCCTTCCGATCAGAAATTTAGCATGACTTTTGTAGTGGTTACTGTAAAAGTTAGAGAATTTCTAATACACGATAGTTAGGATATAGACTATTTACTCTCTTTTTTAATCACTTGGGTGGTTCTCTATTTTGTGTATGGGATGAAGCCCTGCGTATATAGTCTATGGACTGACATGACAGATTTTACATTATTATTCAGTTATAAATCATCATGTATGGTTAATAGTTTACTTTTATGATATCTTCAAAATCCCATACTTGTATGATTTCTGATTGATTGATTGTGGAAATTCATACCTACCATAGGAATTGAACTCGTGAAACCAATGAGTTAGGTATGATTGTGGTTTTCTATTTGAGTGGGTGCATGTGTTAGGTAATGGATTCCCTGCAATCAGAACTTCAGGTTGGAATGTTGGATGAATTTTGGACTACTCAATCTGAGATGCATATTTCAAGTCTGATCTACTTAGATAAAATATGAGGCGACCAGTGCTCATCGAAAAGTTGTAATTGTGTGATAGAGTGAATGTGTTAAATCCCTGACTACAGGAAATCTGTATCTGGGATTTTAAGTTTCGTGTGGAGTTGTCAGTTGAGTTCAGTTATTCCTGCTATTTTGTTCCTGTTTGGTTGCATTCTGTTTTGTGTTTTGATATGAAACAAATGAATTAGATGCAAAAGGTTGAGTTTTAAGTTAGTTATGGAGTTTGTCAGTTCGGTTATTCAGTTCATCAATTTTGTTCCTGTTTTTAACCATCTGGGTTGCTTTCTCTCCATTTTACATTGATGTGAGACCCTTGAGTGAATGTTGTGAATTTCCCTTCATCTGGGTGGTGTTTGTCTGTGGCTTCAGCTGTGATTTATGGGATGAGAAGGGTAAAGAAATGTATATCCTATTTGCTAGTTAGAAATAATAAGGAACTCTTTTATGCAGTTGGAGTAAGGGAGAGCAATCAACTGCTTTATCTACTGCAACTGGTTCCAGCTTACAGGTTTGCTTGCTGCTGCTACTCAAAATATTACTAATATTTTAGTGCTTTTTGTTGTACTACGAAATATATGGTTGGAACCTGATCGATCTACGGTCTGCTATCATAATACTGAACATACCATGTCTAATATATTGAATTGAAAATTACCTTTTTCAAAGAGTTTTAATTTCTTTGCTAATATTTCACACGGTTAGCATCCTTCATTGTGGTATCTGCATCGTGGTTTACTATTGCTTTTATTATTATTGTGGTGGAAATTAGGCATTCATTAACAGAACTTGGTTTTGGATGTGGCTGCAAATTTATGGTTGGAGGGAGACCTCAACTGCAATGTTAACTGTTAATAAATGGAAGTTAATTATCTGCATGTCATTTTTCAGGAACTATCTCAATGGAATGCTCGGTACAGGGAAAAGTTTGGGTTTGTTTTTCTCATTTGTGCATCTGGCAGAACCACAGATGAGATACTTGCTGAGCTGAAGGTAAATTTGAATTTAAAGTTTAGTGTTGGCAATACTTTTATTTATTTAACTTCTATTCTTGATTAATGTCTATTTGGGTGAATTTTTGTTGAGCTATTATGTTATGAACATAGATTTGTTTAAGGTTACACTATGGATTAATTTTTTTTAGAAGGTGTAGCTTGTTTTTGAGCATGATAGTTCTTGTGAGCTTATTCAAAGAGTGGAGAATATTCCTTCATTTATTGTCTCTTATGTGCCAAAATCAATCATTCCAACTTCTTACATTGGTTATGAACCCAAATTATTATGAAATGTTGATATAAGACTTTTCATTTAAATTTAAATTAATTCATTTTACACTTTGCAGAGACGATATACAAACCGGCCCATTGTTGAGTTTGAGATTGCTGCTCAAGAGCAAATGAAAATTACAGAACTACGCCTTGCAAAGCTCTTTTCAAGTACAGAAGACATTTCTTCTAAAATTGGCAATTACTCCACTGCTAAAAAGGCAGAAGGTACTTCCATATTCCTTCCTGATTTATGTTTGGTTACAGTTTAAGAACCCCTTTTGATATTCAAATCTGCATAGAAAAGATATAACTGTGTTCACTGTGTTTCCATGACAACCCTTCAACTATTCAATTTGGTTTTGCTTATTGCTGTATGTATTTATTAATTGAAATGTAGCATATCATCAGCCATTCATCACTAGTCATGACTTTTTGTGCAGAAGTAGAATGATCAAATATTTGAGTTTTTCATTCATTCATTCTTTCAGTATATTAAAAGTTGAGTTCTACAGTATTCAAATCTGGGATACAAGTAATTTAATGTTAACTATTAACTGGGGTCAGAATCATGTGATTGTGGCCTGTTATTAACCATTTCGAACTATGACATCTCTCAGCTAGGCTGACACCCCGTTCAACAATCATTTGTCATCATTCTAAAAGAGATGCAACACAAAGACTATATTATATTTGTTAAAATCAAAGTAACTTTCTCATAAGATATTTCTTATATTTCTAACTGTGATGCATGTGGTATCTGTGGATGGTAAGTTGGTTTCCGAGTGCTTAACAAAACCCTCCTCCTTTATTGTTTATAAAATGTTATGGTCTGAATTTTCAAAACTATGCAACTTTTACATCATGATGTTTACAACAAGTTACCAATCTTGGTTTCTTATTTTCCCAATGCTAGAAGATCGTATTAGCATCATCAGTAGTCATGTGACTGCTGCTTCAGAGAGTTCATCAGGTAAACCAATTCACCATCCTGCAAGAACTCGCCCTCCAATTACAACTCATGTGTTGGATGTGTCACGGGGCTCTCCGGCTGCGGGTATTGAGGTGCTTCTGGAGCTGTGGAGGGGAGTTCAACCTCGGCCGACATTTGGGGCCACAGGCGGAGGCAGTTGGGTGTTTCAGGGATCATCGACGACGGATCAAGATGGTCGAAGCGGTCAACTGCTGAGCATAGTTGACGATGTGAGTCCAGGAATATACAGGATAAGTTTCAACACCGGAAAGTACATCCCAAATGGTTTCTTTCCTTATGTGTCTATAGTGTTTGAAATCAAGGATTCACAAAAAAGGGAACATTTTCATGTTCCTCTTCTGCTTGCTCCATTCTCATTCAGCACTTACCGTGGAAGCTAGGAATATAGGAACAGTTGCCAAATGAATGCCACAAATGTTTGTGGGGTGCCTAGAATGAATCTCTGAGGATTTGATGAAGTGAGCTTGTGTTTGTGACCATAGAACTTGGTAGAAAAAGGTACCAAATTTAGATAGGTAATAAGTGTAGAATCCTTGAGTTAATGCATGTTATATAAGTTCTTTTGAATCAACAATTGAGACTTGCAATATCTGAGACATGACTTGCAATATTCAGTTCCATTTTAATGAAATTATATTTAAATTTCTGCATAATTTGTAACTCAAAACAAGTTCATCACTTCCCAAGTGATGAAGTTGTATGAATAGGGTGAGTCTTTGGATTGTTTTATTAAGTTTATATCTTAGATTATAATATTTTGGCAATTGCATCTTGCACCCCATCAACTTTTTTTCCGCACCCTATAATACAAGGAAAATACTTAAATACCTTTTACCATTGCACCACACTATACCACCGGACTACTGCAGAGGAAGAAGAAGAGAGAAAATGCTTGAAGAACTCATTTTGGAATGCTTTTTTCGAAAAATATTTCATGTGTTCTAGACTATGGTTGTCAAATTCTCGAGTTAACTCGTTAACTCGGACGAGTTTACGTTCCTAGACCCGCCTTCCGAGTTAATTCAGAAGTAAACTTGTTTTCTAAGTAAACTCAGTAAAAATCGATTGTGAAATCGGTAAGATCATGTAAAATTGTGAGTTTAAAACGATTTTGCGAACTTTTTTAATGAAAAAACTTATAGTATTATGTTTCAAAATGTATCAAAATTAATTATACTAACAAGTATTTATGTTTTACAATATTTCTATAAAAAATATATTTATAAATTTTATTTATTTTAAATTATATAGTTTTGTAGACTTATTTGAATTAGGATATTATTCAAATAATTTTTTTTTATCTGAAATAAATTCTTACAAGTTTACTAGTTGAGTTTGTGAGTCGAATTTACTTCACTCTCATGTAAACTCTCGAATTTGACAAAATTGCTTTCAACTCTTCAATTCTTTACAAAACGTATTTTATGTAGGAGTGTTTTGAAAAATTCATTCTGAAAAGTTTTGTTCCGGAAGTATTTGAAAAAATGTATTCCAGAATATATTTCACGATTCTCAAAAATTTTATATCAAAAAATTTTGTTTCGAAAATTATGTTTTGGAAATTTGTCAGAATTAATAATCTGGAAGTCAGTTTTACAAAGATAAAATGTTCATTTTTGAAAATTAATGTGCAGGAAGCAACTGCCTAAATATTTTTATATACAATTGAATGTTTATTCCAATAATAGTGTTTAATTTGATAGTGTATATATACCTTAATGTGTCTACATCTAATTTAGCTTCTCTCTTTTTTTTTCAATATAAAGTGTAATTTGTTTAAGCTAACAAGAAAATTTGTATAATTGGTATATTTTTAATAATATTTATACAACTATTTCAACAGTCCCTCAACTACTGAAACTTTGAATATTCTCAACTACCAATTGCAAAATTGGGTGAAACCATGTAACAAGTTTCAAGAAATTGGTGAGCTACCATTAACTAAACCAGCAAAAAAATGTTAATAAAACTTGTGATTTCAGATTTGAATAATTTTAATATATGTAACATTGAAGTGATCTTGATCCACTTTTTCTTCTTAATTAGGGTTTCTTTGATTCTCTGCAACCCTTGATTTTGCAGAAAAGAAAATGGCAGCAGGAAAAGAAGAAAAGAAGAAAGAAGAGGTTGAAGAGATCACTGCAATTTACAAAGTTAATCTTCATTGCAAGGAATGTGGAAACAAGATCAAGAAACATCTCATGATCACCCAAGGTAATTAACATATTCTAAAACATGTTTTACCTCTACACTAATTTTGTTTAAGTTTAAATTAATTTAGTTTCATGACTTTTTATTTCACTAATGTTTTACTCTTTCTTCCTTTTTAATTTCTCTCTAAAGTTTTTCTTTTTTTTATTTAAGAAATATGGTATGTTTTTTAATGAAAAATACCATGTAGTTTTTTTTTTCTAGTTTATTGATACTATTTCTTTTTAGCTTTCAAAATACACCGTTGTTATATTGATTTTTTTAATATATTTTAAAACAGAAATATCAGTATTCATCATTATATTTTTAAAATGTAACAGATGAAGAATAAAAATAAATCAATAAAAAATTCAAATTCTGAAGTTTTTTTATTCCACTACTGTTTTCCCTCCGGGATAAATACACATGTTTAATTAAGATAATGTTTATCATTTCATATCATAATAATTACAATTTAATATTTTTCTTATTAAAATAATCTTACTAAAATACTTTTTTTTCTCACAAAGTTTTATAGAAATAACTCACTCAATAAATGCATTATTTTTAGTTTTCTGTAAATGCAAATATTAATGTGATCTATTTGGAGAAAGTTAGAAAATAAATAATTAATAAGAATTTCAACAATTTGAATTTTTTTAAAAAAGACTATAGCTAGTCTAAAAATAATATTATATTCAATGAAAAAAACTATTCATGTACCTGTAAACTTTAAAAATTACAACTGCAATTAATAAACTGAAATGAAATTTTAAAAAAAACAAATAAATAAATCAGACCCTAAAAAAAGATTGAAAGACTATCTTCTGGGGTAATCCTCCTACAATTCTCTACATTTTACTTTATAATATTAAATAAATAAATAAATGAATTCATTTAATGTCTGAAAAACATAGATCAGCATTAAAGTATAATGATTTTTCCCTAGAATAGAAGAAAAAAATTAATTTATTTAAATAATAACTATCTTTTATATGTACTAAATAAAAATTTAAAAGAGGTTTTCAGAAACTCACTTATATTAGAAATATTATTGCATTAATGATACGAGAGATAATAATTTGATTTTATGGCGATTATTGAACAGGGGTGCAAAATGTGGAAATAGAAATTCAGAAAGGAGAAGTTAGAGCAAAAGGGAAAATAGAGCCTTTGAAAATCTTGAAACTTATAGAGAAGAAAAGCAAGAAAAAGGTTGAATTAATATCACCAAAAGTCAAACCTAAGGAGCTCACTACTATGGAAAAAAAGCCAAAGGAAATCAAAGAAGTAAGTTTTTTTTTATATATATTTTATGATGTGTAAATAAAATTTTATTTGATAAGAAATTAAAAAAAAATCAAATTGAATAAACATTGAATAAAAGATAAAAAAGCATCATGTAAAACTAATAAGTTTTTTTTTTCTTCTTTTCATGAAACTTAAACACTAGTGTTGTAGGTATTATTATTTTTATGAATTAGAATTTTACCTTAAGAGTAATAATATGTATAGTGAATAATCTTATTAATATCATCACATTTTATTGAGATGAAAAAGTTTATACTTAATTTTAAATATAATATCAACAATATTTATAATATTTCATGTATGTATTTTTCTTTTTTCTTTTTCTTTAATTCTGTTTCCTTGTTGATATCAGAATTTTTTGTTGATTATCATTTATCATTTGGGCTTGGAGCCCATTATTCAGCAATGACGAAAGGCAAAATAACACAAAATGTTTTGTTAGATTGTTACAATTGCAATATAAATTTAAAATAGTACTATTTTTTTAATTTTTAATTACGCTTAGTTCTTTCTCTTTTTTAATAATTTGATGAAAAAAAAAATTATTACTCAAAATTTAATTTTGTAAAGTAATTGTATAACAATACATACGCGTGTAGGGTGTTGGCTTAAATTAATTTAATCAACTTGAATTAAATTTAATGATTTACATATTTTAACTTTAAAAATGTTATCCTTAGATAATCATTACTTTTAAAATATTATTCACTTTAAAGTTTAACTTTTTTATAGTTTTATTCTTAATATATAGAAAAAATATATATTTAAATTACTTTAAAGCTTTATTCCTAAAAAATATAAAACTATTAAATGTATAAAAACATATTAAATAAGATAAGGTATAAATTATATTTAATTTTAAAATACTATCAACAATGATTTAAATTTTTTTAATATTATTCCTATATTTTCGTTTAACAGTTTACTTATAATATTGTACTCTCATAAAAAAAAAGAGGCGTAATTTAGTTAAACATTTATAATTCACTTTTAATATTATAATCATAGTTCATTTTGCAAGTAATAATAAAAATGATTGAGTCGTTGAATTATTTCTTATAAAGAGACAAATTATGATTTGGTAAAGTTTGTGATACCAACATTTATTTTTTGTTAACTATGATAATAATTGAATAAGTATGTTTAGTTATTTAATTTTGATGTAAAATTAAAATTTGTTTATGTATGAAATTTTAATATATTTTGGTTCTCAAAATTAAAAATTAAATAATTTATTTAACTTAATTATATTGAATCTTTTGACAAATAAAAACACTTCATATTAATATTTGAGTTTGAGTTGTTTATAATTTTTAAAACATTTTTACTTTAACATTAATTAGTATATTTTATCCTAATATTTAAGTTGTTTATATCATTTAATATTTTAATATAACTTTCAAATCAATTGAAAAACTCATTTAAATCGTTAAAAAAATTTAAAATAATTAAATTAAAAAGATTATATATGATATTTTTAATATTTAAAAATAAAAAATATATCAAAATTTCAAACATAAATTTTAACATCAAAATTAAAAATTGAAAACATATTTAATTCATGAATATCATTTTCCATTCACTAAATTCTCCACTTTCATTCTTTTTCTCATTTCATTTACGATAAATTATTGACGGTTCTCATGCACCACTTTTCTAATGATTTGGAAATTGATGTTTTAACTATTTTGTCCTATACTTAAAAAATCAAATATATGGATTGATTGAGACATAGAATAGATTGGATTTCAGTACTATCTAATAATTTTCTCTTAATTTAAGATCAATTTTAATTATATATATATATATTTATATTACAAAAAAACTATAGATATTTTTGAATTTACAAAAGTCTATTATTTTATAGAATGGGTTGGTCGAATAGTTCCGTTCAATTCAAAACGTTTTTTTTTTTAATTTAATCTAAATCATTTTGCGAGTTTTTAAAACTAATTTGTGAAACCAAACCTATTTAGACAGGTTTAATTATATTTATTATCATCATTATTAAAAAAATATTATTATTATTATTATTCTAAAGATCAAATTTCTTATCATGTTGACTATGTTCACCGTAACTTTTCATTATATGGTCCTTTCATAGATTAAGGTTCACCATTCTCTAATTTTCTTTATTCTTGTATGAAAAAGAATTCTAAAATTATACGAAAACGGCATCCGTCTAAATATCTACTCGTCTAACCTATACTATTACGTTAAAAGAAAGAGATTAGAAAAAAAAAATGCAAAGATACACTCCTATGATTAGATTTCGGTATATCACATTGAAAAGTTCTGTTATTTGATTTGCATAGTATTTTTTTTATAATTTTATCTATTTTTTAGAAGTGGTAAACTGAATATTTTTATTATAAGTTCTAGAAAATTAAAAAAATTAATTTTCTCAGATAAAATCTAAAATGTGTATAAGCTTTGCCTCAACTTTATACCATTTAAGATACTAAATTGTTGTTTAGACATTTAGTAAAACTATATGATATATCTATTCTATTGTATGTTTCTTTAATTAATATTTAACCAAGTTTAACAAATCATTCATAAATACATAACTCAACAAATCATCTAATCAATCATATCATATATCAATTCAATCAAATATGTAATTTTAAAATTCATATATTCAACTTTAAAATATATGAAAGAAAATAAATTTGGTTTATGTTTGAATTTCTAATTTGAACATTGCATCTAATCTTGATGAGATATTATTGCACTAGTTAGTCACTTCCCAAATAGAATCAAAGTATAATAATATAATATTCCAAAGATAGCTTCCTTAATTCTTTTTCTTGTTGTGCTCATCTAATAAATTACCCAAAAACTATGCAAAGTTAGTAAAATCCCTTATTCATAAACTAAATTACATATACAAAAATCTTATACATGCAAACTTTGATTGTAGTTCTTAGAATTAATCTTCACTTTGTCATAATCTCACTAATACATTTTGGTTAAGAAAATAATGATAATCATCTCCAAAATATTAGAGAGATGAAATATAAGAAATAATGATACACACATACACATACTTCATAAAGAAGAAAATAAGAGGAATGACATAAGAAACATGTTTTACATTTTTTCCAATAGTAAAATTTTTGTCATCGAAAATTCATTCATTATCGTACATTTTAAATCACTCACTAATGTAATGATTTTATTATTCAAAGTTGGTTATTTGTTCTTCAATCAGAATGAGTCTAATTTCAAACGATAATTCAACCATGACTTACATAACAAAATTATTATTTAGGTAGTTGTTATTTGAAAAATTTAACAAAATTATGTATGACAATTTGCAATGTAAAAAGAAATAAAAAAATTACACCGGTAATACCATCTGATAAAATTCTTTTAAAGTACTAGTAGAAGTTAGTCAAAGAAAAATACATTAATAAAAAGAATAGAAAAACAATCTACTATTCAATTCATATTTTGAGACTATTGGCTACTAAATTAATTGAATATATTTCATGTGTGGTTTCAAGCCAATCATCCGCATCATCTCGGTGAAAGTTCACATGCATTGTGACAAATGTGAAGCTGACCTAAAAAGGAGATTAATAAAGCACAAAGGTATTAATTATTATAATATACTTTCCTAATTTCTTGTTTTCTCATTTTGATTTTCATACTATCCCGGTTATATACTTGTATAAAATTTTTTGTTAGTTATGTGGTGGTCGAATATAATTCGAGAAGTTCTTATTGTATTTTGAAAGACTTGCACAATATATTATAAATAAATCTTTAAAGACAGTAAAAATACACGTTTCAAGAAATTATGGTTTGAGATTTTATCAGCAATTTCACGATATAAATAACATTTGAATCAATCCATGTAACAATACAAGCTAAAGTTAAGGTTTTTGATTTGATTAATGAAGGTATTTTCGATGTGAAAACGGATCAGAAAGCACAGAATGTAACAGTGGAAGGCACCATTGAAGTGGAGAAACTGAAATCTTTTTTGAGAAAGAGGGTTCACAAGAATGTGGAGATTGTTTCCGTAAAGGAAGTGAAAAAGGAAGAAAAGAAGGGCAAAGAGAAGGATCATGGTGAATCAACCAAGAAAAAAGATGAAGATAATACTAAAAAATCTGGTGAATCAACCAAGGAAAAAGGTGGTGAAACAACAAAAATAATAGAAACTCGTGAAGGGCATCCAAAAGAGGAAGTGAAGGTTAAGGATAATGTTCCTTACATCATTCACTATGTCTATGCACCACAACTTTTCAGTGATGAGAATCCAAATTCATGTTGTATTTTATAATTGGAGTAAGATTATATATCTAAATAGACAAATAAATAAATGATTTAGTTTTTCCTTTTTATGTATTTTCAGTATAATTTTGTATCATTGATGAATAGAAATTTGTTGTGATTTATTTTTTCAAGATAATTCTTGTAAACATTAATTAAAAAAACACAAATAATATTTTTTTTATGTTAAGCTTAATAATATTTTTATCCCATATTTATAGTAATAATTTAATATTTTTTATTTAGTTTTTACTCAATGTAATTTTTATATTTTTTTTAAAAATTCAATGTGATTCATTCCATTCTAATGACATTATAACGTTATTTAGAAGATATACTAATATAATCATTTACTTCTTTTATACGTTTACTGTAAAATGGAGAAAAGAAATAACAAAATTTGGTTGAGGTTGACATATAAATGTAATAATACGACTTAAATTTAAAAAATAAATATTTTACTTTTATTCTTTACTTAAATTTATTATTTTTAATTTTTAAAACTGCCTAAATTGATTTATTAACCCGACGTAGAACCGGGTCAAACCAAAAAGTTGCGTTTAATTTAAAAATTGGTAAAATAAAATGGAACGAGACCACTTTGAGAACTCAAATATCATCAATAATGATGAAGTTAATAGTGATTATTATTACAATTATAGTGTAATATATAGCAAGAATAATAAAAATAATAATGATCAAAGTTATTACGTAAATAAAACAATTATATTTGTATGATAAATAAAACAATAATATATATGTATATATTTTTTTTTTCTTTTTTAATATAAGAAGTGTCTTTGAACACGAATTATAATGAATTACTAAGTTTCAAAATGAAAAATATTTGAATATAGTAATTAATCATAATATTCTATCTAAAGAGATTAGGTTAGAATAGTAGGTTTGTTAGTGGGTAGATACATTTAAAAGTAAAAAGTTGCTTTTATTTTTAAATGTGATTAGTTGGTAAACGTATCAAATTTCTCTCTTAAAAAAAATGTAGGACCTGTGCTTCTTTAAAAAAGTGAATTAATTGGAAAATAAACGAAAACAAATGTTGTTTCACTTAATTAGTGAAAATTTGTTGCCTTTTATATTTTAAATATAGTATATATTTGACATTTGAATATGAATATTATGATGTTGATTTTTTGTATAAATTAAATTAGGTTTTTTATATTCATATTATAACTGTTTGTTAAATGATGGTGCTTATAATTCAAAATACTATATGTACACTTGAATTATTAATCTGGCTGATGTATCATAGCATCATTTATTCAATAATGTGTTTGGTCAATTCCATAGGGTAACCATTGCACGATGCAAATAATACTGTGCATTCGAATCTCCATTAAACACAAAGAAAGTAGCATATTAACAATTCATGTTTTTAAAAAAGTTAATTTTAGAATTACTAGTTTTGCTAAAATACTCTTTCAAACTTAATTATGTTTAAGTGTTTGAATAAAATTTTCCATCAAATTTTATAAAAGAATGAAATATTTTTTTCCTAAATTAAAATTATTTTATGCGTAAATTTAGAGAAGAAGGTTCTTGTCTCAAATTTTGTATAATAGGTAGATATTATATTATCAAAAGTGTTTGTAATGGGATAGGTATTAATTCTATAGTTTTAATATGATTATTTGAGAATGCGTCAAACTCTACGCATACAAGTATTACGTATGTCAAATAAAAAAGTGGCACCTAACCCATCGTAAGTATTGATAATCTAACCTCAACATTCTATATTAGGGTAATTCTTTGCATCTAATATATAGAGTTTGACACAAAAACCTTATTCAATGTCTTACTAATTGATATCTTAATCCATTTGATTTTGAATATTTATAAAGTCAAAATATTTTCTTTCCTTAACAGATTTATGTACATGGTAATATAATCATAATTGACCTTAATATTATAATTGGTATCATCTATTTATGTAAAATAAGTTAGTTTGGATAGAATTAATTAAACATTTTTGAAAACCATTTAACAAGACACCTACCAAATACTAATAGATGTGTATGTAAATAATAAAAAAAAAATAAATGTTATTAACAGTCAAAATTTGTTGAAAATGTCAAAAATTTATTGACAATGATTTTTTTCCGACGGATTTTTAGCAGGCTAAAATCTGTTGATAAAAATGTAGTTGATAACATTTATTGACGAAAATTTATATCCGTTAGTAATTATGGAAGGAAAATTTTGTAATTATCAAAGAAAAAATTTGTTGATAATTACTGAAGAAAAATCCATTAGTAAACACAACGGTCTAGTTCATCTTCTTTCTCCTTCTTCCTTCTTCTTCTTCTAACAATTTTCATATTCATCATTTATATAACCTTCAGGAATTTCTTCAACAAGGCTACCTCCACCTCCAAGTTTTGTTTCTTCCCATATGCCTTGCATCAGCTCTAGGTCTTTAGTCTTAAGGAAAAGATCGAACTCATGATTGACCTTCTCAAGTCCGGCCAACTCGATAGATCAGCTAGTCTGCATCTCAGCCAACTTGACAATGACAACAACTCAACAAAGAAATTTGTTGCTGAAAATCCTTTACACCTTTATCCCAAAATCAGGGACAAAGATATGAGTCTGCCGACCTTTGCACTCCGAGTTGATCAGTGTGATGCTTGAGTGTCACATTATTCGAGAAAAGATCAACAACTTAGTTAAATTCCTTTCTATTTCTTCAACCCTTCAAACTACTAACGTTTTCATCAAATTTCTTCCTCTTATTACTTTTAAAGGATTATGTTCCAAATTGGGAATGCTCATTATATATTCTCAACTTGAGGGAGACTGATAAAGTCTAGCATCGTCTAGTGTTTTGTATCATCTAACATATAACATCTTTGTTTAATATCTAGTGTTTTGTATCGTCTAGTGTCTTATGTATCATCTATCATCTATCATCTAGTGTTTTGTATCGTCTAACATATATTGGAGTCTTATCTTATCTTTAGGACTTTGTTTTGTCTTCTTCTATTTTTAGTTTTGGTTTTCATTTTTTTTTGTCATTTTATGTTTCTTTTCTTTTATAATTTGTACCCTTTGTTATTTTAAATACGATGAACTAATTTTAATTTTTCTTTGTTTTTTTTATTATGTAAGAAAGATCTTTTTAGAAAATTATGTGAAATATGCAATTGAGGTACCATTGTATTATATCATCTCCTTTAATTCATGATTGTTATTTATTTAAAATTAAAAAAGTAAAAGTGTGTCAAATAAAAGATACATTAAATACATTTAAATAAGTATACATTAGCATGGGATATAATATTAACATATATAAGTGGTTACATATAATAATTGTAGATGATATAGAAATGTGAGAACTATTCGTAAAATTGAAGGAGGAAGGAGTGTGGGTATAAAGACAAACAAGTGCAACAAGAGAAAAAAAAAGCTCATATTGAATGGAGGATGTTACATTACAATAACATAAGCTTGAAAAAGAAACATCTTAAATTAATGTTATAAATGAGATCAATCATTTTTTTAAGAGGCAAACTAAATTATTATTAATAATGATATGTGCATACTATCAAGAAATGCATACATTATTTCTCCTTACAATTGTTATAAAACTAGAATACTAAAAGTATCAATTTTGCAAACGTGACTGGTGTGGAAAGTTTCTTCCTCCATCAGATGATGTCGATGGTTTGTTTTTTTTTTTATTAATTTTTTTTTTCTCTTTGTACTTTCAAAGTCATTTAGATAATTACTTTATATTCTAAATAATTAAAGGCCCAGAAAAAATCATACATTTTAAATAATATTTTTTAGTATTAATTTAAGCTGTTAAGTGAAACATGTCATTATTATATCTGATATATTACTAGTTTTTATGAGTAAGACGGTCAAACTTTTATGATTTTGAAAACAAAAATTTAGTTGTAGTAAATATTATAATGTTATATTAATATAGTTTTAGTCAAACATATGCTTTATTCATTCAATTTTTCTTTTTTTTTTCAATTGAATCATAAATTTAATATTTTTTTCGGTAAAGTGTCATAAATATAATATCTTCATTGAAGAAATCAATAAGAAATAGCTAAATATAAAAATAAGGAAAAAAAAACATACACAAAGTCGAAAGTTGACCAAAAAATCTGAATTTCTAAAATTCATGTCAACAAATAATAATAGAACTAAAATCACGGATCAAAATATAAGAAAATGCCAACATTAGAGTTTATTCATTTTTAGAATAATGGGTTAATTTTCCAAAAGAATATATTAATAACTAGAATTATTGTTATTATTCTAGGAAATAGTTACTTTGTATTTTAGAGATTTTTCATGTGAATATTTTATAGAACTTTCACAAATGTAAAAGTGTGTAGAAAATGCTTTTTTTTTATGAATATTTATAAAATAATTCAAAAAAATCCTACGAAATATAAAAAATTATAATAGTAGTGATAAAACTTTGAGAAATGAAAAGTTATTAAAATTTAAACATACATTCTTAAATTCTATTGAGAGCCATGTGTGCACTCTGGACTTTTCAGGCTTGAGATATGCAACTAGCTGTGGGAACATGGATGACAATGTGGACTTATGCCATGAAACAAAAACTCAAGAATTTTGAGTGGGAATTGGAAGAAATAATTTAAGTCTTCTGACATGATTCTTCATCACATTGCCCTTTTTTCTTTCCTACCTCAAAATTTAATTTCATTTGCGATATTTTGATTGAATTTATTGAATAAGTTTTTATATATGATGAAAAAAATGTATAAATTGTTTTATATATATATAGATGAACTTTGATATATAAATTATGTTTAAATTTAAAGTCTACCAATTATCTACTATTACGTAAAAAAAATACAAAATACAAGAGATCGCTCCCAAACTCATAATACAAAATTACACATCATAAAATATATACTAATTATATCTATTATGAAAAAAATATATATAAGTAAAACACTAAATAACTTATACTATTATTTATGAATAAAAACCAAATTATTACAATGATTTTCTTGATGAAAAACATGAGAAATTTTAAATTATATGTGTTAAAAACAAATGGAAGCACTTAAGTAATTTCCTTTTAAGATTATAAAGAACCACTAGTTGATATGAGAAATAATAATAAACTAAAGTAGAATTATTCTCTAACCAAAGTCTCTGAAAAGTCCTCACTCCAAACTTTCTCCAAAGCATAAATAGAAATATGCAATCCTAAAATAGTTGAAAAATTACTCTCATATTTATCTCAAATTCCTCTAAAAATATCAATACTTGTAATTAAATCAGGACTATCCTAAGTTGTACCATTAGTATTCACTTTAAGCCAATTAATATATGAAACTTGTCATACTATGTTTGGAAATAAAACTATCCTACATCCCTTAGTTTGAATATTGAAAAATTTTAGTACCAAAAAGTTCTCATACATATCAATCTTCATTATATTCAATTTATATATATATATATATATATATATATATATATATATATCGAGTGTGAGATTAAATATTGATAAATGATTCAATAGCGGTTTAATAGTGAGTGACACAATATGTCGAACAAATAACAAATCTTATAGGTTTGGATGACTATGATACCATTTTAAAAAGTGGATTCTAAGTCTAACTCAACTCTATAAAATTGGTTTGTAAGATAAAGTTTACATATACTTATATATTGTAAACCCGTCTTGTCTCTCATAGATATAAGATCTACAATACTTTATCTAATGATACGACTATGGTTACATCTCCAACCCATTCATTCATTTCTTTCTAATATCTTCATACATTTTTAATCAATTTGCTTTTGCCGTGTTCAAAAACAAATTGAAAAAAAATCGAAAAAATAATAATAAATCAGTCAGTGACTTAAAGATAAGAAATCAAACATTACTATAAAATATTTAAATAATGAGAAATTGTAGTGATAAAAAGTAATTAGTTACTATAGTAACTAAAATAGTTTTTAAATTGGTTACTAAAGTGAAGTGGTCATTAAGTAAAGAGATTAGTTTCTAAGACAAATTTAAAAACTAATTTCTTTGAAAGCCAAAATCTTAGTAGGTAATATTAGTACTAATTTAAAAACTAATTTACTATAACTACTAATTTAAAAACTAGTTTAATTATCAATAATTTTTAATTTATAAATTAGTATTTAAATTGGTTAGTGACTAATAAATTTTTATCATTAAAATTAGTCATTAATTAGATATTTGTTTTAAAAAACAACAATATATTAAATCTCGTAATGGTTACACAAAATTTAAAAAAAATAGACATTTAATAAAATATAATTATTTTAAAATAGAATAACCAAGGATACATTTAAAAATTTAAAAATAAAATAAATATTTAAAAATTTGTGATTTTTTATTGTGTGTTTTATTTCCAGTGATGTCAATTTCATCTCGAATGTGATGTATTATCAAGTCTAACATAAACATTATTTAAGTGAAACATCCTAATCTTTAAAAGATAAATATAAATAGAAGAACGTAACTAATAGACAAAATGAGTTTCACATTAGAGAATTAAATTACGATTAAAAATATTTATTTTAATAACATTTTAACATCATGGTTAATTTAAAATTATTTAACAATCAATAATAATTAAATATGAAGAGATGTAACAATAACATGTATATTATGTTAAAATTCATTACTTATACAGTGACATTTATTAAAGTCATTACATTAGGTTGTTTGAGGAAGTAACTAAACGCGGAATAAACGCGGACAGACTCCTTCCATTTTATGGTGCAGATATAATTAACTACACCACATAAATATTCTCATTTTTGTCAATATTTATAAACTACTCATGACAACCATACTTCATTCATCCTATATTCACATAAAATAGGAACAAAAGATATAAATTTGTGAAAAATAAATAAATTATAATATATATTAATTTTTTTTTTGTAAAGTTAAGTAAGAATTAGATATATTATCTTATATAAGAGTAACTAAAAGTCTATTTTAATTAAAAATAATAAAATTTATTATGTCATTGATTATAGTTATGAGATTTCTCTTAATTTTTATGTTTAATGTCTTCATATTTAAATCATGTTTGAATTTTTACAGTTACGTATATGAAATATTGTCTGATTTAATATTTGATAGTGGTGGATTTTCTAAAAATGAGTTAAGTAAAAATATGCTTCTATGGGTATGACTTTTAAACAATGGATTGGTAGGTGAATGAAACAATCTTTTTATTGGAGATATTATCTGATTTGGATTTTATGACCATACGATTCTGTTATAAAAATATATATTTTAATTCGTTATAAAGGGACAATGTTTATAAATAACATTTGATTTTAAATAATATGAATTTTTTAAGTTTTAGGGAAATATATTAAATAATGTTTTTACCTTATATTTAGTTAATATTTCTATAATTCAATCTCATCTTTAGCGTGACATAATTTTTGTGAAGTAATTAAAACCAGCAATTCGTTAATCCAATTTTTAGTAATTTTTAAAACAATTTGCTAATATTTGTTATACTTAAATTTTTGTTGTCATTCAAATATAGTCATATTTTCTCTCTCTAAAGTATGATTTTTTTTTCTTTTATCATTATAATATATTATATAGTTTTAATTTATGTAAAATATTCATTTATTTAATTTATGATCTTGCAATATACAAATATTTTTTTTTAGTTTCCATCGAATAAATTTTCAAGTAGATTGATTTAAAATTGAAAAATTATTATGGAACAAAAAAAAAAGACCAATTAAAACAAAATAATATGGAAACAAAACTTTTGCAAAGACTAATTTTGAATAGAGATATTTTAAACTTTACCCTAACCTTCATTGATAAATTTATTGAATTATTACGTACATTTTAATTTTATGAAGCTTTATAATAAAATGTTTTAGTAAAATTTATAGTTGGGTGATTTAAATGTAGCAACAATTATTTGATCCAAATAAATGAAAAGGTTAAAGGAACTTATTATTTGCCTCCGGTGCGGGAAACGTACGCAAGCGGTAAGATTGCGGTGTATTGAGGGAAAATGTTTGCCAGCTAGAATTGAAGTGTGCTTCGTGGAAAATCATGCAGATTTAAATAAAAATTGATAAAAAAAAATAGGTAATTTTTCGTCATTAAGAAAATAAAGAAGTTAATTAAATTGAACTTGACTGAAATCATGATAAATATTATGTTGTGCATAAATTTTTTATTTTTAAAAATTTAGATGATTTTACTTTAAGTGGTGTAATGAATTTTGATTTTTTGCTTATATATTTTTTTTTTGGACGATGTTACTTTTATATTGTGAATAGCTTCTATGATTTACAACATCTTGATTTATTTTATATTAATATTTTGATAGATCCTGATTCATTCACTTATAAGGAAATTCATTTTACAGAATTGAAATTAACTTTTAAATAGGTTAAAATGATTGATGAAAGGAATGATTTTAATATTGAAGATAATGACAAACCAATTCAAATTATAAAATAATCTAGTAAGGATAAGCCAAAGAAAGCTAATACTAAACCTATCAAAGCAAGGACTTCTATAAGGAAATTATGTGTTTTAAAAGTTTTTTGGAATATGAGAAAGTTAGCTAATGATAAATCTCGTGATATGTTCACGAATTTGATTCCTGAGCTAGAAGGACTTACATTTATGGGTGGCAAAATGGGTCTGACCTAACGAGTCAACCTGTTAACCCAATAAAAAAAAATAAAAATTGGGATGGATTAGCCATTTCAACCTGTTAACCCAGAACAACCTGACATGTCAGCCCATAGGACCAATTACGGGTTAATCGAGGTCAACTCAAAGTCTGATTTTAAATAAATAAAAAACTCATGTACTGCACAATGGACTGGTGGGTAGGGTTTGTTAACTTAAATAAAGGCAAAACCCACACCCTCACATACACAGTCAAATAGGGCAAACAAAACACATAAATTGTGAGCCACCATAACCACTAGCAATGACCACCACCCTGAGTAACGACCACCACCATGATGCGAGGGACAACAAGATTGGGATGAAGGCACACAGAGGAGGCGAACAACGACAGGGACCACAACCTCAATACGAGGGAGAGTGAGATCGGAAGAGGAGACTCACAACAACAATGCTTCCACAACAACGATGATTCCAACATTTTGTCTTGATTTAGTCCTAATTTTGTTTTATGTTTGTCCTAATTGATTTGGGTTGTATTGTCTTTCTACATTGTATTATTGCTCGTAGCATTCTTATATATTCTTCCTCCTTTATCTTCTTAGATGCAAGTTGTCTATTCTCTTTGATATATGTAGGAGTACATAAAAAAAAAAAAAAACTGGCAGGCAACCTTGCCAGCCCATCTTATTGTGGGACAGGTCCTATGATTCAACCCACTTTTGAATTGTGGGCTAGTTTGGGGTAGCCCGTTTTTTATGTGTCAACCGCACATCAAGCTAAAACGAGTTTGGTTGGCTCATTTTGCCACCCATAGTTACATAAGTTTACTATTTTCCGTTAATGTATTTACTTAGTTTTTTTTTTCATAATATGTATTTTGTCTATGTGTATAATGTAATTTTATCATGGGTTTGACATGGTCCCTCCATATTTTTTCTATTCTTTATATTTTTTATTAATGAAATTTTCATATAATGGAAATGATGCTTAGCATAATCCTATTTAAAGAATCATTGAGGATTGCAAACCATGACCGAACTCATATCTCAAACTTAAAGCTATAATAAACATGTTTACATATAGATTATATTTTTAATTAAAATATCAAGCAATTATCAACCATTATAAAGAATGAGTCATGCTAATCCAACAAAAAGATTCACTAACTCTAAAAAATTTGATATTATTTTATGTTGGAGCAAAGAAAGAAACAAAACACACACAAAGTACATAAATAATTTTTTTTTTTGGTGAACATAATAGTCTTATCTTGTTTCCAATAGTTGAAATTCCCCCTTCCTCAAGTTCGACAAAGAACTAACCCTTAAGGTTATTTCTAATACCAATTGAAATCACAGGAAAAGACTAGAAAGGGTTGAGAGTTGAATAATGATTCAAAACTTTTAGCAAAGACAACGTTTAATAACTCTTGCGAGTGCTAGTTAAACCGTAGTAGTTATTAGACACTTGTGTTTTCAAGCAAGCGTTTAGGAAAACATTTTAAATAGGGAAATCATTAACACAAGTATTTTATACTAGTTCACTCAATCCTGATCCATGTCTAGTATCCCTTAAGATTTCTTGGGAGGTTCCACTAATCTCATCCAGAATTATAAACGAGTACAAACTACTCCTGGTATACACCGAGTATTATCAATCACTCCTGGTTTCCCTAGCCAATCCTAACTAGTCTGAGTTTAACGACTCCTGGTATCTAAGTATTTTGACCACTCCTAATATCAACTCTAGACAACCGTCTAGAATGTTTAAATATCTTGAGCTAAACAATAAAAGTGTTTTAATTCTCTTCAGAATATCCGAACATAATCAGTGTTTGTTTACAAGTACATATTTGAGTAACTCTTAATGAGACAATAAGTGTAATACAATGAAATCTGCTAACTTGAAAGTTTTCTTTTGTTTTATGAAGAGACTGAGATGATGTAAACTTATAAAGAGAGTAATAGTGTAACAATATAGTGATAGCAAAAGTTCTTTTTTTTTTCTCTTGTGTGAGTCCTTTTTATATAGATTTCTTCGAGAGATGATCGTTACTTAAAGAGAATTGACCTTCTTAAGAGTTAGTGGCTTCTTGTTCGAAGATATGTACTTTTCTACATCTTGGAAAGAGCATAATCACTTTTGTAGTAAGAGCTTGTACAACTATGGTAGGACATAAAGCTTTAGGAAAAATTCTAGGAATGTCTTCCTATTTCATAACTCCTTTCTGATCCACGTGCAGTATGTATTTAATGATCTATACGTTGATAGAGTGTTGAATCATGATTCGTAATATAAGCATTTAGTGCAAGTCTAAACCTTTTCAAACTAATGACAATTGATAAGATATATAGTATTTACTACTTCTTTCTTCTTGACACGCTTTGTCAAATATTGTTTAACCTTTTATAAGTGACACGTCATGATTTATCTTATAAGCGTTTAATAAGAATGCATTTTGTCCATACACTATATTTCACTAAACGATATTTCATTAAATGTTATTTGTTAAACTTCAAAACTCGAGATGCTAGACATTTTATTCTTTTTAGACAATCTTGTTTTAACACCCATATTTGAATATATGAATGATGATAATATACACCTTAATCTAGAACTCCTTCTCATAATTTCAAATCTACAACAATATAAAAACCTAATTCCCAAAAATCCCTTTCACCTATGTTCGTAACACAAAAAACCCAAATCTTTTGATTTGACATAAAAACTCTTTTTCAATTTTAGTATAAGCTTTCCATTTCACCATTCATTGCATTTGCTTAACATGGTTTGCTTTAATTAAAACGTTAAAATGTGTTGTATTTTATAAAGTTTAATTTTCATTCAAAATATAATATTCAACACATTACAGACACGTGCCACTCTACGTGTAAGTAGGATATATACTTAAGTGGATTTGCCACGTGAAAATGAAAAACTAAGTCATTACTTTTCAAAGTAGAATAAAATTTTTGAGCAAGGACCATTTACACATTTTTATTATAATTGAGAGACAAAAAGATATTTAACCTTTTATTTTATTTTATTAGTCAAATACATATGTCAAGAAAAACAAACAATATACATTTTTAACTTAAATTTAGTCAAATATTAATTTATTTATTTTTTAAAATCTTAAATACACAATTCAACTCTCTTATTTATTATTTATTATGTATTTAACGATTTCACACCAAGATAATATTTAGTATATTTATTTTATTTTATCGTCTGTGATTCAATGTATTTCTGATTTCTGTTTCTATTAAGTTCTTAAGATCATTGCAGTTGATGATTTTTATATTTCTGTTTTTTCAAACTTTGCAAAATCTTCAATTTTGGTTTAATTCAAGGCTCTGTATACGTTTTAATTCTTTCATTTTAATACAATTAGGTATAGAGTATTCATTTAAGACGCCGTAAGAAAAAAAATTGTTTGTTAGAATATAAAAAGTAAAATAAATGCATGAAAATATAAATATTTTAGACCAAAATTATAATTTTTCTAAAATTTTAGATCTATATTGTAAAAAAAAGAGCAAAAAATTGTCGAACGGTAATTAAGGGGATCAAGATTAGAATTCAGACAATTTGTTACAAGACGTTGTTTATGTAATATATATAGAGCTGATTGCCAGGTATGTAATATTAGAAATTTTTACCCATATTTTCTAAAAATTCATAATATATGAAAATGTTTAATTAATATTAAAAGTCCTATAGACTGTGTCTGTTTACGTGTTATTAGTGAGAATGTGAAAATGAAAATGCCAGAAAGATAAATAATATTTTCAATGTATATTAGAAACATTCTTCCAAAAAAAAAAGAATATTAGAAAGAAACCCACTTGAAGAGTGATATTCACATTCTGACCATTGACTATAATGAAAAAGACAAAATTAATGACCGTTTGTTACGGATAAAGTCACGTTCGTTTCGTTTTATTATCTTTATTTTTATTTTATATTAATATTTTGAAGGTTTATTGTATTTGCGAAGGCAACGAAAAGATGTCGTTTTTTCAGTTGAGAGAGTCTTCTTGGAATTTCAGACACAAACGACACCATCCAGATACAACCTCAAAAGAGTTGTTGTTCGGTAAACATCACTTTTTTTCTTTTTTTTTTAGTCAATTTATTTGTCTTGCCTTACATAATGTTTGTTCGCAACCAGTACAAAATTTAAATAAATTTATTTTTATTTAATTAAATTAGTAGAAATAATTATTTGTATAGGCCTATTTTTTAAAAATAAATAATATTCATAATTATATAATTTATAATCTTTAAGTACAAGTCTATTAAAAATATAAATGACTTTAAACTTGATTGAAATAAGAGAAAAAACACTGAATGATGAAAGAATAAAAGTTACTTTAAATGGACTAGGAAAAAACATAAATGAATAAGTTGCATAAAAAATACACACCACATGGTATGTTATGTTAGTGCTACATAATTTTAGAAATTTAAATTAATAGGGTTAAATATGTTTTTAGTCCCTATACTTTTTGGCGATTTTGGTTTTAGTCCAATTAAGGTACAATTTAGTCCTTCAACTTTAGAAAATTCTGATTTTAATCTTTTTTACCAAATTTTTTTAACTTTATTTGCTGTTTCGCGCGTTTCTCAATTGAAGCAAAAATGTGTCAAACAATGTAAAGAATCAAAATGCTATAATGAAACGTGTTTGAAACAGCAAATAAAGTTAAATAAATTTGATAAAAATGACTAAAATTAGATTTTTCTAAAGTTGAATGACTAAATTGTACCTTAATTTAAAAATGGACTAAAACCAAAATCGCCCAAAAATATAAGGACTAAAAACATATTTAACCCAAATTAATATATGGTGAACCTATCGTTCATCCATTAAAAATATAAATTATAGAAGACGAACCTAAGTGGATCCACGGACCTAAGTCTACATGCGAGTATTGTTATCCCTACACATTCTTCCTACTATTCTCCCCATTCCATGTATATATACTACATATTTTTCTATGCTTAATAGTATTGAACTTGAAAAATGAAATAAATTCTACGCGTTTTTTTTATTATTATCATTATAAAACATGCTTTGCGAGTTAGTGTCCTAAAATAATTAATTAAGAAAATTATTTTATTTTCTTTTCTATAAAAAGTAACATCTAAAATCTGATAAAAGAACATGCTTTACGTTTTTAAATAAAAAAAATAATATTTTTAACTTGGTCGCCGATCCTTTAAGGACACGGATTAACATCTAATTTGTCCAACGATTTTAAAGACCGCATTAATTTAAAACCAGTTTTAAATTAAATTTTAACTTATTTATTCCATGACTTTAATGCATACTTAATTAATTAATTAATTAAAATTAATTAATTAATTTAAATGATTCACAGTGAAAAGACAACCATGACCCCATAAAATTTAAGACGCAGAATCATTCAACCATCTTCCTAAAACTACGTCACATTATTTTTTCTTTTTCTATGTAATGAAAGTTTAAAAATTTGATGGATCAATCACTTAGTCTTTTGTACTAATTGAGTAAGAAGCGCGTGAACAAAGTTTCAGAAAAACTATAAAAATGGAAGAATCATGATTAGACACAGCATTGAATCGTGAGAGAATAACACTTGCAAATTGTTCATACGTCAAAAGTTTCCAACAAGAGTTTTGAAGGCATATGTTGGGATCATGTCCCAGAAACAATAAATTCGAGCTTTCAAAGTCCAAAACTCAGCACAATTAATTTTGAATGTGACGAGTGACTGAGGCAAAAGGGTCTTCAGAAGAACCTGTTTCACACAGAAAATTGAAGAGAGAAGAAGGGCTATATATAGGGATAGATAGGGAGAAAATCTGAGAAGGGTGTGAAGAGAAGAACAAAATGGGTGGTGGTGGTGGTGGTGAAGAAGGGAACAACTTGGAATTCACTCCCACTTGGGTGGTTGCTGTTGTTTGTTCTGTGATCGTTGCTGCATCGTTTGCTGCAGAACGGTTTCTTCACTATGGAGGGAAGTTTCTCAAGAAGAAGAATCAGAAGCCACTCTATGAAGCTCTGCTGAAGATCAAAGAAGGTTCTTCTCTTCTTTCCCTTTCCTTTTATTGTGTTGGTTTGATAGATAAAAAGTTGTCAACAATGCATGCTTTTTGGTTGTTCTTTTGGTATGGTTGTCTTTCAGTTAGACTTTTGAAACACCAACTGTTTGATGAAGTCTACAAGAAAAAGATATTGAATATGTTTAAGGAATATAACTCTGTTTGATGAAGTCAACAAGAAAAAGATATTGAATATGTTTAAGGAATCTAACTGTGAGTCTAATTAGTAATACAAAAATTCATAAACCTGTTACAGTTTTTGGGTTGAAAATGGTGTTACTGTCTTATATAAATTTGATTTCAAGTTTCATTTGTGTTCAATATCTTCGCCCAATGAAGTATATCCCTTTTGAAAGACAACTAATTATTAATGAGTTCATTTCCTAAATTTGATCCTGATGTCTAATGGGTATGCTGACATTTCTGATAAGAAAAATGGGATGTGATCAATTTTGCCACAAAATTTAGATTCTTAGCCAAAATATGCTTTTGGGGTTTTGGTGTGCTTCTCAAACTAGAGCTCCACAAGAATATATAAGGAGAGATGAGTTGCTGAGATAAAGCTCTAATTTTGATTCAAGAATGTTCCTATTTTAGCTTAATGATTAATGTGTATGCATGAACTTCTGATATGAAAAAATGGGATGTGATTAATTTTCTGTTTTTGTTTCAGAGTTGATGCTGTTGGGATTTATTTCTCTGCTGCTGACTGTAACACAAAATGGGATCATCAAAATCTGTGTTCCTGAGGGTTGGACTCACCACATGCTTCCTTGCAGTCTTAAGGATAAAGAAGAGAAAGAATCAGCAAAACTCACAGAACATTTTCAGACTTTTTTCTCTTTCAGTCATATTCCTGCCACTGTTAGGCACCTTTTAGCTGATAATGAGGATCACCAACCAGCAGCTGCTGAAAAACTTGGACACTGTGCTAAGAAGGTATCAGAGCAGTAGAATAAATGATCATACTAAGTTTTTCTTTGATGATTTCTCATTTTGTATGCCTTTGATGTTCTGTTTCATTCCACATCTTAACCAAAGTATTATGCAAAATTTCTTTTCAGGGCAAGGTTCCTCTGTTATCTGTGGAGGCACTGCATCATCTGCATATCTTTATTTTTGTCCTGGCCATTGTTCATGTGACATTTTGTGTTCTCACTGTTGTGTTTGGAGGGTTAAAAGTGAGAGCATAATTTACCTTTTTTTTTTACAAGATGTGCTTTCTGAAATAACTTTTTTACTGATAAATTGCTCTACTTAACAGATACGTCAGTGGAAGCACTGGGAAAACTCTATAGGAGATGAAATTAATGGAACACCAGGTAAGAAGAGATAAGCTGTTTGGATTAAACAAGAGAATACTTTTACTTTCAATAATATACACTTGTGAATTCTGTTATGACGTAGTTTTTAAGTCTAACTTATCTATATAAAATCGAGTTCACTTTATTTATATATTATAAATTAGTCTTATTTTTAATCGACGTAATACTTCTAACAAATTTTATTTTATTGTATAAAGCTTAAAAGCAAAAATTTGTTACTTCAAATGTAAGCAAATCATTAGTTAGGATAAGTAGAATGCTTGGTAATGAACATCATGGAAGCTATCCAAATTTTCATTTTTCGTCTGCTGACTTCTTATGTGCATATTGATTTCATTCAGATTTGGAATCAACAGTGACTCATGTTCGTGAACACGCTTTCATCCAGAATCGTTTTACTGGTTTTGGCAAAGAATCTACTGTCTTGGGTTGGGTGGTAAGTTATTTACAAGTATTCATATAAAATTCATATAAATAGGAATGAAAGAATTAAACAATGTACAGAAAAAATTCATAAATTTATTATTTTAATGTTTTGAGTTAGAAGTGAAATTAATTCCTTTTATAAGTTTCATTCTGGTCTCATTGTTAATCAACTTTCTTTTCTAGTAATTTCATTTGAAGACAAACTATTGTCATATATTTCCATTACAAGTTAATTCAACCAAACACAAACACAAACACATGTTATATTTCTTTTACCAATTAACAATTATATAGCTGTTAACTAAATTTTTCATTTTTCTTCAGAAATCATTTTTCAAGCAATTTTATGGATCCGTGACAAAGTTAGATTATGTGACATTAAGGCTTGGTTTCATAATGGTAAGGTTCTAAATGTTGTGCAAACTAAGCTGGTATTGCCATGATTGATGCATAATAATATCTATTTATATCTCTGTTTTAGACTCATTGCAGAGGAAATCCAAAGTTTAATTTTCATAAATACATGATTCGTGCCCTTGAAGACGATTTCAAGAAAGTTGTTGGAATAAGGTATGTGCCTTCTGAACAATAATTCTTTAATAATTATCAGTTTAATAACATTTTTAATCCGTCTAACAAAAATTTTATATATATTTTTAGTTTTTATTCAAGGTGATTTTATATTTTTTTCAAAAATTTAATGTGATTCTTTTTATTAGATTCGTGCTAACGTATACTTTACTTTTGAAATTGGAGAATAAATACTTAAAAAAAAAAGTGAATAACTATATTTACATATACAAAGTTATTTTTTTAAGCGTTAACTCTCATATAACAGAAAAAGTTATATTAAATCTTCTTTTAAAAAATATAGATTAAATCATGTCATTTATTTATTTATTTATTTATTTTGTAAAAAAGTCTTAAATCAGTTTTTTTATACGTCTTTATTTAGTTTTTATTTTAGAAAATTTGATGTAATCATGTTTTTCTTGTTAGTATTTTACTAAGTTAAAGATATATCATATCAATGAGTAATTAATGGCTAAAAAATTTTCTATGTTATTTGGCTGGCCAAGTTTTTTATTCTTTAAAGTTACAATTATTGTGCAGTTGGTATCTTTGGATCTTTGTGGTCATCTTCATGTTGCTTAATATCAATGGTAAGCTTTGGATTTTTGGTAATCTCATATACCTAAACTGAACTTAAATGTATTGAAAACATTTAGAAAAAAAAAAAACACTTAATTTAGTACTTAATATAAAGAAATCCATTTAATGTCATGAACAATTTTGTTGGTAATTTTACATCAATTGACATAAAAGAGAATCTGAAGGGATTTTTTTGAGTATGTGCTTAATTCCTAGAATAAACAATGAACATTGTTAACAATAAACATAGTTAATAATGACATGTTTTGTTTTTCGTAGTTGTCTAAGAATATATTAACTTGATTCCCAAATTGCTTTTCCAGGTTGGCACACATATTTCTGGATTTCTTTCGTTCCTCTCATTGTAAGTATAATGTTCATAGAAAAGAACCAAAAACATTTACGGTTTGTATGGAATTGTCAATAAAAGAAAACATCCTTCAAATTTCAGTTAATTAGAGGTGAGAAGGGATGAAATTGGATGTTCTTGCAGGAGTATCATTTCTCCACAGTTAGCAACACGAATTAATTGTTAAATTTATGATCTTAATTAAAGTTTGTATAGAAAATATATTTTCTTCTTAATTATGGACTAAGTTTGGTTAGATTTGAGTCCATCCTTACTTGAAAATTTGATATGATAATAATATACAAATTAAGAAAAATATGAATATGTGAATTTATGTTGTAATTGTTTAACTAATGTGTATTTATGTTGTAATTGTTTATGTTGTAATTGTTTAAGTAATGTTTGTTTTGTTGATCTGAAATGTTCAGCTTCTACTAGCTGTGGGTACGAAGTTGGAGCATGTAATAATTCAACTAGCTCATGAAGTAGCTGAGAAACATTCAGCCATAGAAGGTGAATTAGTTGTTCAACCAAGAGATGATCACTTTTGGTTTCATCGCCCCCACATTGTCCTCTTCTTGATTCACTTCATCCTTTTCCAAAATGCTTTTGAGATAGCATTTTTCTTTTGGATATTGGTAAGCACACTTTTTTTTTTCTCCATTTTTGGTTTTTGTCAGAAGGAGTTAGAGACAAGAATGTCAGTCGAATAATGATACTTTGACAATATTTTTTTATAACATTTTAATATCATCTACGTGTCATTCTGTGATTGATCTATGTTGGTGTTTATGATTATTATTATTGATTGTGAAGTAATTTTGGACCAATCACAGAATGACACGTAAATGATGTTAAAATGTCAAAAAAATGTTGTTAAAGTATCATTATCCATGTCATAATCAAAATTACTATATAACCTTATTGGTTTGTGTTTTTCAGTTTACATATGGCTTTGATTCATGTATCATGGGACGAGTCCGGTACATTATTCCAAGGCTTGTTATTGGGTAACTACAATATTATCTCTTTGTTGTACATTTAAAATATACTGATTTTAATATGTTAAAATATATTAAAAAAAATTAATATACAAAAATACACATATTTTGAAGTTACAACATAAGAATAACACAAAAAACAAAAAAACTTAGACTCCTTGAATCTCATAACTTTCAATTATACAATTAGATTTTTCTATGTTAAAGTTTTGTATGTGATCATGTCATATAAAAATTTTATATTTGTCTTTATTTTTTGAATTAATCCAAATTCTAATGAGATCTAACCTATTTAATTTATATAAAGAAGATATAGAGCAAGATTTTCAAATAAGAAGATCCATTTCCTTTCAATCACCCATTTTATATTTTGTTTCATGAGATTTGAACCAACCAAAATTATTGTTGCTTAAATTGTTCATTGATTTTTTTACATTTTGACTCCATCATGAGCATTCTAATTAATTTCAATCTTTTTCCTCTCTTTTTTGTTGGGTTTGTTCTTTGTAGAGTATTTATTCAAGTACTATGTAGCTATAGTACCCTACCACTTTACGCAATTGTAACACAGGTGAGTTTTCTTTCAAAGTCAAATTGCAAGATCGATATTTACGTTTAAGTTTAATTTTTCTTTGCATTCACATTCAAAACAATCAAATAAATTTATACATTATTATAAACTTGAACATTTCAAAGCTATCAATAATTTATCATTACATAAAATTTTATTTAAAAAAAAAAACTGTAACACATGTTACATGTAATGTAGATGGGAACTCACTTTAAGAAGGCCATATTTGATGAACAAGTGCAAGCACGTCTTGTTGGTTGGGCACAAAAGGCAAAGAAGAAAGGTTTGAGAGGTGATAGTAATGGCCAATCTGCTCAAGGAAGTGCTCAGGTGGGTGCTGGAATTCAACTGGGACCAATCTTCAGGAAGGCATCTGCCCCAGAAGAGAATGTTATTGTCCCTAGAAATGAAGGGCATGAATGAGTGTGGCTGCCCTAAAAAAATGTTTTCAACCATATTAATTATATAGTTTCAGGTGTTGTAAGTTTGCTCAGTGTCAAATCAGCAAAGAATAACCCCCACAGTGTTGTGGCGGAGAGCAAAGACCCTATATGATAGGGACATAGTGGATTAGTGTGCGGTAGGAAAATGTTATCCATTAGGCAGAATTTTGTGATAGAAATAGAAATTTTCAATCATTAAAACTTGCTGTATATATATCATGAATTGGATTAAAAAATGTTGGACCCTTTTTCTAATAGAAATTTATATTTAATAAATATTTCAATGGACTTTTTCAATCTTTTAATAATATAAAGAATGAGTAATAAGAGTAAACAAGAATCAAATAAGAGTTTATACTAGTTCGATTAAAAAAACTTACCTCAAGTCTTCCTCTAAACAATTTTAGTTATGACAGAATTTCTATGATGTAGAATTTAAAGATATACAAATTTAATTTGTAAACCTAAATTTTAACAACCAAAGAACAAATCTTTGCAAGTGATGCTATATACAATCACTTTTGTTTCATGCCTAGGAGAATGAAAGAGGAAGAATAACTTCAAAGAACTCTACTTATTTGGAGAATAATTTATTAACTTATTTTTTCTTCTCTTAAGCTTTGTAAATAAATCTTTTCTTTAAATCTTGTATTTGGACCAAGCTTACATTTTATTTAGGCTTGTATTTTGACTACTTTTGTTTATTAGTCTTTAATTTAATCAATTACGTAAATTTCATAATCGATTAAAACAGACAACAACCTGTAAAAAGTGTAATTCTCTTATTTAATCAATTATGTAAATTTCATAATTGATTAAAACAATTAGCTTTCTTCAGAAATTGTAGTTTTAACTTTTTAAGTTGATTATTGAGTGACTATACGAACTAAGTGGTTCTTTTGGCTTGCTTGGACCTCAAGTAACCCTTAGAACATTACTTCAAGGCTAAGACAGTTGGAGAGTTGCACATATCCTCACTCTTGTAGAAGGTTTTTGAAACTTTTAGATTCATGGCACTTTCTTTATTTGGGTTAAATCTTCCATTCTATAAATAGGAGTATCTAAGCTTTGTAAATTCAACTTACAAATACTATAGAGAAATTTTGTCAACATTGCAGCTCTCCCTTTCTAGGCTTATTAGGCTAGTTGTATTCTTGACTTCTCCTAACCTTTTTCTTGATGGTTGGCCTAACCTTCTTTAAGATACACATCCAAACCACTCTCCAAACCCCATTTTCTTCATCTTTATATGCTTCTACATCCAATACATCATCTCTATGGAGTCTCCTTCAACTTGCATGAAGAGGGTTTTCATAAAGAAATAAGAATCAACCTCAATGGTGATAATAAGTGGGGGAATCTCTTATTCCCATTGGACGAAATTCAAGAAAGAAACACTAATGAAGGTCCTCCAAAGTTCGTAGTTCTCGCACTAGTTTAGAAGTGCTCGTGGTAACTTTAAATGGGGTTTGAGAACTTAGAAAAATAAAGAGAAACGTGGGTGTGAAGTAAGGGAGAGTTTCATATTAGAGGAAGAAAAAGAGCAAAAACAACTCACTAATGGATTTCGCACAATGTTCATAGGGTATTTGTACTGTCTGTTCATGTTGTTGTATGAAGAAGAAAATAAAAATGAAAGTGGCGCAAAAACTACATGCGATGGATTTTACGTTTGAGTCCTTATAGTCAGACTTAAATGTTGACACATTATTTACAAAAATACCACTGCATATTTTTAACGTCTTGCATTCTTTACGAAAAAATCTTGACATAATAGATTTTTTTTTGTACTATAGTAATAATCTATTTAGTTTAATATCCGATTGTCGTTTAAAATTAAATTGAGTGATTAATATAGTGGTTAGACATTCCCTCTTACTCACAAATTGTTAAGTCGATTCATCAAGTAGTATAAAATTTTGCATTTGTTTTTCACATATTTGAAATTTTATCAGACCAATAACTTAATCTAACCATTAATTCTCACCCAATATCCATTAATGTTAGCATTACTTATTATTTTAGTTATAATTAAAACTATTATATATAAAGGTAGATAAATATCTTTATATTTTTTTTTATCAAATTTAAAAGATACACAACATTTTCTAAAAATTGTAATATACTCCTTAGCATATAAAAAATCATGTGTGTGTGTTTCAATTTTATGAATAGAGAAAGTTCAGTTTTAACTAAAAAAAGTTCAATGTTATTGTTTAATTGTTATTAATATGAGCAAAATAAAGTATATTTGAGTTATCAAAATGAGTAAGTTATAGGATAGAAAACTTTGACATTATAGTGCAAAGAGAGATCATGACAAAGGGTTATTTTTGGTGTCAAAATAGATTATACAAGAGAATGAAGAGCAAGAAGAAGAGCAATGTTCCCAATCCAAATTCAAATCCACCAATATCATGGTTGGAGATGCTTGCATGGTGATTTACAGCATAGTTAGATGAGTTGCCAAAAGGAAAAGAAGAAGGCAAGTGAATAAACAAATACACTAAAAGAACAAGAAGCACCAAGATTAGGGTTGTGACACTTTTCTCTTCAACTTCTGAAACCCATTGAAATGAAGATGATAAGGTATCTATAAAGGGAAACAAACTAGGCCAATAGATTAGGAAACCCAAGCAAAGCAAGAATAGAGAAGGCATCAATGGTGATGGCCCTCTTTCCATCTTCTCACATCTTACTATGTTCAAAGAAGAATTCAAATGAAATTTATAAGAGAAACATTGTGTGTTGTAACATGTTTTGCCACATAGGAATTAATAATAATATAAATTTTGTTCTCTTATATTTGGTGACATATGTCTTATAATTGGTTGAGCTATCCCAACTTCTCATTATGTAATAAAGACCACTTTTCAATATATATCATTTTCTCAATACACAATATAATATTATCAACATGCAAGTCATGCATATGTAGACATATGAAGTTGGATACCAACCACACTGTTTTTAGTCTTTACTTTTAACCTGAACCTAAAATGGTCAAAAAAAGTTATCTTTTAAGAATATTAATTGATAAATATACAGCATGAAGATAGTCTTGTTCAAAAACAATGGTAGTCATGACTTTTTTTTTCTCCAAACAAGTGTTTTCATTAAGTTGAAAAGAAAAAAATACATTATATTTTTTGTGCATTATGATTGCCCAAATATTATTACACTTTCCATTTCAAGAATGTTACGTACTAATTATGCGAAACACTTTTTTTTTTCAGACTATTTTAATTTGAACATATTTTTCATTAATTGGAAATTATAAGAGTGTATGACTCTTACATCCTACTAAATAAATCAACTCTCATGATTACGTGGTTTTTAATGAATTGTCTGGATTCTAATCTTCATCCCCTTAATTATCGATTAACAATTTTGTGCATTTTTTTTTTACCATTTTAGTTCTTAAAGGTTAGAAAATTTATAATTTTGCATGTACTTTTTTCTATTTTAATTAAGAATGTTTTTTTCTTACGGGGTCTTAAATGAATGTGTTAAGAACTTATATTAAAATTAAAATGAAAGAAGAAGATTTTGCAAAGTTTAGGAAAAACAGAAAAATAGAAATCATACAAGCAATGATCTTAAGAACTTAACAGAAAAAGAAATCAGAAATAAATTGAATCACATCACGAAGAGTAAAATAAAATCAATATTTCAAATATGTTGGTGTAAAAACATTAACTATACAATAAATAAATAAATGTTGAATTGTGAATTTAAGATTTATAATTTTTTTTTCTAAAATATTTTTTTATGAAACTTAAGTTAAAACAAACACACTATCAAGTTAAGTTGTTTTTCATGAGAGATACATCTGGCTCATAATTAATTTGGCTATGATACTTAACTAAAACAAAATAAATTTGCTAAACGATAGGTATTCTTTGAACACAACCATAGTTAAAGTCATAAGTATTATTTGGACACAATTACTTCTAACTTAGCATAAATATTTTATGGACTTAGTCAATTTTAACTAAAATACTTTGATAAAAAAAGTTTGACATCTAAATATCACAAGTTTCACTCACTAAAACATAGTTACCATATTAAGAAGGAATACAAGCTAAAATATAGTCTTCTCTAGATTGTTGTAAACACAAATTATGTTCTTTCTCACAAACTGAATGTTAAAGGATTACTTGCAAACACAATAGCTTTAAGAGATTTAATGTAAGCATCCTCATCAACTTTTATTCTTCACAAAGATATTCTATAAATATAGTTGAAAAGAAAAAGGCCATTAAAAATCTATGTTAAGTCGTTGCAAGGCTATATATGCCTTTCATCTTCTTCATCTTCCTTTTTTCCATGTTCAAACACGTAGACAAATTAAATATTCTCTATGCCATTGAAAATTCTTTTGGAATCATTAGGTTATATGTTTTTCTTCTTATTTTGTCTTGCATCTAACCAAGTCCATGCACATGTACAAATTAAATGTTCCCCAGGATTAAATAATGTGTGTGGCTTCTTTGTGAAACTCCTTTAATACATGACATGTTACCTAGTTTAGGATATGAGGATTTTTTTATTCAACTTCTTAACTTTACAAGGCTACTATTCTGTCTTTTCAAAGCAGTTGTTTATGTGAAACATCTTTAAAACACATTCTTCAATAGATCTTGATGTAGAAATTTCAAAGTGAGATTCTCTTAAGAGAACACACAAAGATGAACATTGCATGAAGTCACCATACATATCAACTTTCAGACGGTATATGTACATAGTAATAACAAGCTTTTATGAGCATTCAAAAGTTCTCTATATAATTCTTCTTATCTTTTCTTTAAGTTCTCATCTATTTATAATTTTTCTTAAAAAATGTCTGTTAAATAGAAAGATTGACTTCATGGAGAGCTAATAGCCTTTTTAGATAAGAAGTCAAACTCAGTCTACTTGTATTGAAAAATATATTAAAATGAAAAATTTGTATTCATACCATACACATTTTCTTTTTGCTTAGATAAAATATTTGATATAAACTTAAGAAAATCGCTAATCAACAAACTTAATCACAAAAAAATTTGTTATAAATTAAAAGGAATTTTATTGACCTATATTTTCAATTAGAAGCCAACTCGTTATATATATAATAATAGTAAAAGATTTGTTTAATGTCTTATGCAAGTTCTAACTATTTCCATTTCAAACACTTATAGCTGTGAATTCAAAACACCATTACAACAACCAACAGAAAAGAAAACATATATTTAGATATGTGAGTTGTATCAATACAAATTTTTTACTATAAAAGCAGCAAAAGAAGAAACATTCACATGCACACCAACTTTTATCAAAAATTACTTACACTTTCAAATAAGATTGAATCTTCACAATGACAAATCCTTCATATTGTTCACATCTGGTATGCATCATTTATATTATTATTTTTAATTTACCTAATCTATGTATTTTTTATTATAATTTATTTGAACTAAAGCACTAACACCATAAACAAATTATAGGTAGTTAAGTAACAATACTTTCTTGTATGCAGGTGAATATGAAGTTTATATTTCATTTTCAATACTTCTTTTGCTACCAAGCACATCATATTCACAATATCAAAATCCTATAAATCTAATAAAGACAGGTACTTTTGTATCTGAAAGTTTTGAAATGGAACCAGGACTGATCATATCAAAAACACTCATGGATATAGAGTTTCCAAAAGGTCACATTGGAGTTAAAAGCTTTGATGCTGAACTAGTTGATCAAGAAGGAAATTCTATACCTTCATACGAAACATACCTTCACCATTGGTTTGCAGTAAAGTACCATCAAAATATTACCATGTCACACGATCCTAAGCTTATTCGTCAAGAAGATTTTATTTATCTAAGAAATGAAGGCACATGCAATGACTATATTCTTCCACATTATTGGGGATTTGGAGTGGAATCACGAGGAACAACATCAAAAATTCCTGATCCTTTTGCAATAGAAGTAGGTAATCCTGCAAAAATTCAGAATGGATTTGAAGAGAAATGGTTACTCAACATCATGGTCATTGATACACGTGGTGTACAAGACAAGAAAGGTTGTACAGAATGTAGATGTGACCTTATTAATCTTCCAAAAGATTTCTATAATGTCACCAGAGATATACATAACCAAAAACTAAATCCTACAACCTATAAAGGTGGACTATTTTGTTGTCAAGATAATATACAATGCAAACTAAACGAAGATTTTCAAGGTCCAAGAAGAAATGTTTCCATGAGATACAAAATCAGTTGGTTTGATTGGAATGAATATCAAGTACCACTCAAGGTTTATATACTTGATTCAACAGATAAAGTAAGATCAAATGGTTCTCAAATAATTCATGATTGTCAGGTAAATGATTCTTTTCAATATTTTATTTTTGAATAATGTTGTCAAAATTGGTAATCCGGTCCGATCCGGCCTGGTTCACCACGAGTTAATCACTTAGTGAGTCAATCCAACTCGGTTCATTTATTAGCAAGTCGGAAAAATTTGAATCCGTCCCGATCCACCACTAGTTGGTGGGTAAACGGGTTGACTTACTGACTTACTTAATTACAATTTTTTTTAAATAAAAAAATTACAAACTTTCTATAATTCAAATCTAAACAAATTTCACTTCCACATGGGGTGTTTAATTAGTTTTGAAAATAGGAAACTTAAATAATTTTTCAAGCAAAAATAATAATAAATATTTTTTTATAAAATTAAAATTAAATTTTACTAAAATAAAATAAGGTAGGTGGGTTAGTGGGTCAACCCTGTCAACCACGGGTTCAACCCGGATGAGCCGGGTTTAAAACTGACCCGCATAAATACAATTTTTTCAAACCCAACCTAGCTGGAACCCGTGGTATGCCGGGTTGGCCAGCGCGTTGTGACCCATTTTGATAGTTCTATTTTTGAATAATGATTCTTTGACACACCTAAATTTTTTATATTCATTTGACACTACCCTTACTTACTTTTTACTTTTTACTTTTTTCTTTCTTAGAAAAATACAAAAATTTACACTTTTATGACAATTTTATTTTTATACTCTGTGTCAAATAAATGTAAAAGTGTGTCATGGTATTATTACTCTGTGTTTTTAACATAATAAGTAAACCTTTTTGTTTTCATTATATTGAGTAAACAACAAAGGTTTTTTAATTCTTTGCAGGCAGAGTATACTGTTCAACCAAATGGTGTTGGTGACACTCCTGTTGTTCAAAAGGCAGATATACCAATGGAAAAAGGAGGTTATTTAATCTTTGGTACTGCTCATATGCATTCAGGAGTTGTGAATGCAACTTTATATGGACAGGTGTTAAACAATTTTATAATGAATTATTTTTGTGATTAATTTGTTTATTATGTTGTTTCCTTTTATACCTTGTGATTGTGAGATGTGTCATATGGTAATGCATTTAGAATTATAAAATTTTAATCATTTTATATTTCAGGATGGAAGAACATTATGTACTGCAATACCAAAATATGGAACAGGAACAGAGGCAGGAAATGAAGAAGGATATTTAACTGGAATGTCAGTTTGTTATCCACAACCTGGATCTATTCAGATTAAAGATGGCGAAGTTTTGACTGTGGAATCTAGATATAGAAATGAATTTCGTACAGGAGCTATGGGTCATTTCTACGTATATATTGCTGAGAATTTACCATAAAAATATAACAAATATTTTATTTATTTTTCACCTTTTGCTTAATTTGTTTTCTACATAGTTGTTTCACCATAAGAGAAGTTTCAAAATTTCTTTTGCCCTTATGTTACTTAATTTTTTTATTATATATGCCATGAGGGACCTATAAAAGAGGAAAAATACTATTAAGATCAAATATTTTATTTTTGGTCTGATATCAATTATTTCATACTTTAAAATCATATTATGTTCCTTTTCATCCAAAGTTTCTTGTGTTGATTTCATGAATAGGATAGTCTCTATATTTGTCACTCATTATAATTTCCACATAAGAGTATAATAACGATAATTACTTCAATTCGTTTGCATTATATACTATGAATAATAAATTTAAATGTGTTTTATTTATACAATCAAATAAACTTTTAAATATATGATAAAATAATTCAATAAATAGGAGTGCTTTTTTAAACTTTTTTAAATTATTTTTTTCCTTTACAATGTGGACTAAAAAACAATAAACAACCGTATTTTTTAAAATTATAGAAATATACAATTGAATAAAAAGTAACTAAAAATGTAAAGAAAAACAAATGATTGGTAAATTTTATTACCTTTTCACTAAAATTATTTTATTTAATTATTAAATATTTATTTATCATATATACTTTAATTATTTTCAAAGTATATTTTATAGCTATTTTACTTCATGTAGCAATCTCGATTGAAGTAGAAAAAAATTCTATAAGAAAGGATGGCATAAAATTATATAGTTTTCTTGAAAGCCTTAGATAATCTAACAAGTAAAAGAAAAATAATTTACATTCATTCACCTAGTCTAATTCTCCTTTTAAGAACAATTTATGTTATACCAATCAAAACTTATTCTAAAGACAAGTACTAACCTTCCTCGATTAAATATTCTTAATTTTCATTCATAACTAAAATCACTTTAAAATGGGAAAACAAATATTATCATGTATTTTAATGTAATTTATAAAAAATAAAAATATCTATCATTCATAAGTTGTTGCTAATAAGAAAAAAAAAATAAGGAATTGGTATAAATAAAAGTTGTAAGTTTTTTACTTTAGTCATACTTAATAATGTGTCATTTTCACTCTTTAGACCACAATTTTATACCCTTGTCAATTTTAATTTGCCTAATTCTAAAATATTGTTGTGTGTATCTTTACAAAGTGCGGAATACCAAATTTAATACTCTTCCCAAGTAAAATATTACATAGGAAACTTATGTTTTTCTCCTCTAACTTCTTGGATTTTACATTAGGTTTAACGAATAAGATTATTGTTTATATAAGTTTGAGATAATAAAAAATTTAAGTTGATAATATTTTTTTTTTTTTGAATCATTGCATAAAGATATGCTTGATATATATTGTTCAGTCATGGTCAAAACTTGTACAATAAACTAAGAAACTATATAGAAGAAACATCATGAAATATGAGAACTCAAATTGTTGTGCCTCTCAAATATAATATTTTGATATATTAAAAATATTAATAATATGTTCTAAAACATTAATATCGATATATTTTGAAGAGTGTTAAGAGCTCTTTTGTAAGTGTCATCATTGACATTTATTCTTTAAAAAGATATTTTATATATAGAGTTGAGAACTAAAGGATTTTTAAAAATGTTTTCGAAGTCATTGGGATGTTATATGTTTTTCATATATAAGAAAATGGAGTCAAGAAATTCTTCAGTTGTCATCTTTAAAATCATCGACATGACATATGTTATCTTCAAATTTGAATAAAGTCTTCATTAACATGTAGAAAATAAGATTCAATTTATATTTTTTGGGGACCCATCATGCAATTAAGTTGATATTCTTTATTGCTCATATTGTTCCAAATTCGATACTTGTAATCAAAAGCATAATCAAAATTATAAGAAAACTCAAAATTTTGATGACTCCTCAAGATAACATCATATTTTATCTTACCACGTTCATGCATGTTGGTGCAATAAGGAAAAAAAAATTTCACCAAATTTAAGAAATGAATATCATAATGTTTTTTTATACAATCAAAGAACTAAAAAGAATTTACTTTGGTTCATCTAGTCTAAATCTCCTTTTAAGAATTACTTATGTTCTATCAATCAAAACTTAATTAATGTAAAGGCAAGGATTCTTGATTAAATATTTTTAGTTGTCATTCATAACTACAAACACATAAAACCAGAAAAACAAAGATTGTCATGTATTTTAATGTAATTTATAAAATTTAAAATATCTTTATTCATAAGTTGTTGCTAATAAGAAACAGTTTTTAAAAGAATTGGTATTAATAAAGAGTGTAATTTTCAATGTTTAGAGCATGATTTTATATCATTTTCAATTTTGCATTGCCAAAATTCTGAAAGGATGTTGTGTGTGTATCTTTAGAAAGTGAAGAATACTAAGTTTAGTACTCTTCCAAAGTAAAAGATTACATAGGAAACTTATGTTTTTCTCTTCTAACTTCTTGGATTTTATATTAGTTTTCACGAATAGGACTATAGTTTAATGCAAGTTTGAGGCATTATAAAAACAATAAAAAGAATCTAAATTAAACAACTAAAATAAAAAGCAGCAAAAAATCCAAATACAATAACCAAAGAAAGTGAAAAGGAAGTATTTATTTTTCTCCAAACCCACCCAAACCTTTCATATTAATCAACAAGATTATTTCCTCGAAACCTATTAGAATGTAATCGAAAGAAATTCCCATGTTAAGAGACTAAGCTTTTGAAAGAAGTGAAATCAATAGATAGAGATGGGTGCTACGATGAGGTAGAAAAGGATTTTGTGAAGATGAGTGAGATTTTTAATCCAAAGAGAAAAGGGGGATTCAAAGATAAAATAGATCTTTGTTACTACTATAACCAATTTAAAAATTAATAGAACTACAAATTTGATACTAATAGTCGATTTAATAAAAATGAATGACAATTTTAGTTAAAATTATTATTAAATAACCAATTAAAAAGTTTGTTTTCAAAAACACTTAAATGCATAAATTGACTTCTGTTTATATTAAGAGACTTTAATACATTTTACTTTTTTCATTCTTGATGTTTAACCAATCAAAAACATACAGAAAAAAAAAACAAATACATATGCATGAGTTTCCAGCATAAAAAGGTCAAACTTCATGTGGTATGTGATATTCCAACAAGCAAACCACCCTTTTGATCATGAAAATCAAATCTGTTCAAAAATTATGAACAAATCTTACAGGAAATTTTTTTACATCAGCAAAAAAATGTAACTCTAAATTCCTTTCAGAAATAAAATAAAAGCAAAATAATAAACTTCTCAAACCAAGATCAACTGATAAATTAACTTTTACAAAACTCTTCTCACCAAAAAAATTTAAATCCAACGGGCACTAGGTTTTGGTATTTTGAAAAATATGATGCATTTTACTTTTTTAATGGTAAATTAACTGAAGAAATTTACCAAAACAAAACATGTATATATCAAAAGTTCAAAGAAAACTATGTTCATAATCCCACCAAGCATCAAAAAATCCAATTCATCTAGATTTGTTAACACTGCAATGAGCAAACTTTTCAAAATATTTTAAAAGCAGAAAACTAGAAACACTCCGAGGCTTAAATTGATAAAAATTCTAAAATAACTTCTGAATACTGAGCAGTGCATAAAAATAAAAATAAAAAATATCCAACAAGTTTGCATCTCAAGTAGAAAGAAAATTGGGTGAAACATGGCATTTGATTTTACAATTTCACATGCAGTTAGTTGTGGATTTTCCTGCATTTGGTTAGAATAAAGTCAATCAATCAGTATATAAAATATAACAGGCAAACATAAACTGCTAATAAATAGCTATAAATTTCCATAAAATTTGACATCATCCAAAATAGTTTTTCATTCTTGACTAACTAATTCTTAAGAAACTATTTGGTCCAATCATCATGTCTTGAGACACTAAAAGTATGTAGTTCTTTATGCCACCAGGTTGCATCATAGTATGTAGCCAGACAACCACTGGTTAAAATGTCAATACCTATATGTAACTAACAAACAATGCATTTCTTACCCTTTACTATCTTTTGCATCTACAAAAGATACTCTTAAAAATAACTAAGTGCTGTCATGTGAAATCTGACTACATACTCAAAGCACCTTCAATACTTTATTCGGTCAAGATGTAGGGCTGTAGCGAAGATGCTGCTCATAGAAATTGATGAGCTGCAACACATGAAAAAGATAAGGGTTTATATGAGAAGAGGCCTTAAAAACATTGACAATAAAATCAAATGTAGTAATGAGAAGGAAGAGGGTACTACAAGAAGTGGATTAAATGCTTTTAGATACTTGTTGTTAACCATCACTTCTGTTCCATCAGACCTGCAAAGTTTATCACTAAATTATTCAGCTCATATAATATACTCGGAATAGAATAAAAGAGAGTAAATATATACATTTAGGAACAAAATTGAATAATGCAAATGAAACCCCAGGCTCCATCGAATCAAATGATATATAAGCCAAAAGTAAAGAGTAGAGACATGTTTAAAGAAACTTCTCCCTTAACACTTACAATAAGAGAACAGATGAGGTAAAAAATGAAAAAAAAAAAAAAAAAAACAGTTCAAAAACTAAAACTAACTTACAAATAAGCTGATTTGCGGAAAACACTCTGTAATTTCTTTAAAACCTAACTTATGCATAAGCGAGTTCTAACTTGTAAAGAAATTTATTTCATTTTTGCTTCTCATTTCCTTCATCTAAATACATAGGTTTATCTAACAGACCATAGGTACATTTGTTCAATGACCTTGAACAAACTTCTTTGGCAGAATTTTGCTTCATTTGTTGCTCTCACATAACTATAATAATTTTCCTCCCAAAATGCTTTCGAAATTATAAAAATGACAGCAGGGCAAGATCACCCTTCAGAAATACAGTAGATTTACATGTATATTAGAACATACAAAACTTGCAAGACTAGTTTAGAAAATCATGGCTCTCAATTGCACCCAGTAAGGCTGCAATCACAGTAGCATTGCAGAGCAGCACCCTACTGTTCTAAGAGCAATCTCACAGCACATTTTTTGGCCATTTTCACAGGCAACCTCTTGTGTCTCACCTGCCTGATACCAGAGCTTAGCCAGGAATCTTCTATTCTGAATTTTCCAGCAAAATTGGTTATCCATCTCGCAGCAACCTCTACTCAAAGAGGCAAATCATAAATGGGTGAGTGAGCATGGATGTGAGAAAGAGGTGGCAACTGGTTGGTGAGGATAGGGAATTTGTGTTTTTGGGATTGTCGGGGATGTACCTGCATCCCCAAATTGGACCACTCTATACCTCCAAACAGTCCACTATAGGAGAAGGGTATTTTGTTGTTTTCCTATTAATCATAGACAAATGTGACCCTGCTAACTCAAGAAAAATTCTCTCCGGTGAAGGATAACTATGGTTTCTACCAAAACATATAAGAGACAAAACAAACAACATATTTATATATCATTATACTGATATATAAACAGAACTTATGAATAAAAAATTTAATAACCAAATAGAAAAATGCATATAATAATAAGAAAGAATGCAAAATACTATCAAACAAATACACATATTAGAATATAACAGAAGCTTTAAAGAAAGCAATGTTGTCAAACTCAAGGATAGTATAAAGACAAACAGATCATAACATTCTTCCAAATTGCACAATTATTTTAGATAGATGCATATATGCAAGAAAAATAGCATACAATATGAAAAACAACCTATAACTTATAAGTCGATTAAATCACCAAGAACAGAAATAACAGGCATAGAGAAACAACACCCAACAGACCCAAATACACTAAGAACAAATGAATGGAAAGCATAGATTCATTTCACATATTGACCTACATGCCCAAACCCCACCTTCCCTATCATTTCTTTTTAGATCACACAGTCAACCCGTATCTAGACTCAATCACAACAATACACTGAAACCTTGTTACCTTTGTCATGACATGCAACATAAGAGTCATAACAAGCATGGCAGTAACAAGGAGCAAGACAACCACAATGGTGTTTCTCAGGAAACCTGCAACACTGATGACAACATCCAGCTACGATTGCTGCAATGCCCAGTGATGGCAATGGCAATATTTGACAATGAAAGTATCAAGTGCATCTTCATTCATCTTAGAAAAGAAGATCAAAGCAGATCAGTGATCTAATCATTTGTCTGCTGAAACTCTTGATGCACTAGTGACCTATGCAATTAGCAATCCCCCATGAGTTAACAGGTGGACCCACCCACACAAAACTTGTTGGATTGTATAAGTTAGCAATTTATTGACATCACAGAGAAAGAGAAACAATGTTTTTGAGTGGCTGCTCTTGGTGCTATTGAATAGTGAAAATGCGAATCATCAAGGCAGTATGGACTAATTTGGCATTAGTAAAGAAAATGCATGTACAACATGAAAATAAGAATTACAATGATGACCAATTTAAATTAACAAACAAAACAAGCAAACTTCACACAACTTGATAAATCTCAATTTCCAATTAATGCAGATGCATTAGAACTTTATCTAAGGCAAAGGTTTTTCAGGATATTGAAATAAAGTTCAAACTTACCAGGCAAGTAATTATGTCCATCAACAAGGAAGGAAACAGATTTTTATTAGATAAAAAAATTGGCACCAATGAATCATGTTTAGGTGGATTAGTAGACATACAAGCAAGACAGAAATCAGGAACGAATGCTACAGAGAGAAAATTAAAGTATCACTTTTTAAGAAAAAGACATCAATCTTGCCTAAATCAGCTTGGTCGTTTAAAAATGTTAAGAAGTAGACTTTAAACCTAATTCAACACATCCTTTCATGTCAAGGCATACACATCTCAAGCATGAAACTAGACATTAATGGATGGTGCAATAATGACTCAATAACGAGTATAACAATAGACCCAAAAAACAACAAACTTCACTAGAATAAGCTCTAACTCATGGTTCTAATACCATATTAAGAAGTAGACTTTAAATCTACCTCAATTTTACAAAACCAGTTTGTAAAATGAGGTTTGTACCAACTTATATACTCTAAATTGGTTTTATCTTTAGTCAATGTGAGACTTTCAGCAGAAAAGATAAAATCAATCATGGTCATAGTTTTCAAAAACAGATGGCAGTATATGGCAGGAAGAAAAGTGAATGATATTTTAAATATCATGAAACAAACTAAATAATATATAATAAACATAAATACTCAAAAAAAAAACTAAAGTCAAGATAAATAAGTCGTAATTTGCACATAATCACCATCAATCCAGGAGCATTAAGAGCATGTAAATAAGTAAAAATTGAAAGATGAAGGTGACAAAAACAATCTTATAGAAGTGTGAAGGAATAGAGATCCAAGCGGAAGTAAAAAAAAAAAAAAAGAAATGTAACTAAATACTGCCAAATTCTTGTTCACAAAGGTATGGAAGAGTTTGATTATATGCAACTTACATATTAATTTTTTTTTTTTATAAATGAAGTATCGAGGGTAGACTCATGAGACATTGGAATTCATAAAGCCTCAAACATTTTCCATGAACATTTATGTGCCACATGAAATTTGATGTTCAATGATGCTGTGGAAATTGTTTTACATGTGAAAAGGCCGTGGGTTATGTCACATGGTTTATATACACATCGCTCATCCCAGAGCATTATTGGTCTATCATGTCTATGAACTTTATGCTTGAATTCCCAAGAATAGAGAATGGCAAGAATTCTATCTTTGCGGTTCTGGATAGATTTTTCAAGATGAAACTTTAATTTCTAATCTATTCTTTGAAGTAGTAAGATTCCATGGTCTCCCTAGAAACATTGTGTCTAATAGGGATACCTTTTCAGAGAATATTTACAGAGAAAACTTGTAACAAAACTTATTTTTTCTACAACATGTCATCCTCAAATGGTTAAATAGAAGTTGTTAATAGAAATCTTTCTCAACTACTTAGGTGTTTGATATCTAAAATCTAAGTCAAAAGATCATCTCCCTCATATGGAGTTTGCTTACAATAAAGTAGTAAACTCCAAAACTTCTCATTCTCCTTTTGAGGTAGTCCATGACTTCAATCCATTAACACCTCTTGACTCATTACATCTTCCTAACTTCAAATCTATGATGTGTTGAGATAGGCTTAAGAAGATGACTTTGTTAAAAACCTACCGTTAGAGTTATGGTTATCAAACTCACAAGTTAACTCGTACAAGTTTGCGTTTCTACACACAACTTCCGAGTTAACTAGGAAGTAAACTCGCTTTTGGTGTAAACTCGATAAAATCAGAAGCAAACTCGGTAAACTTGTCCAAACTCGAGAGTTTGCAACCAAGTTGGCGAGTTCAAAGGAGAAATTTTTTAAACCCAAAACGACGACAACCATGGTCGTTTGGTTCGCGTAACTGAAAAAGGAAAACTCGCCGCAAATCGATTGAAATCTCGTTGCACGATTGTCTCCTCATTATGTCCCTCACTGCTTGGGGTGCCACTACTCACTCACCACGTGTGGCACCACCATTCGCTCACGCTCGCGACGCTACTGTTCGCTCAGTGTGTCATCGTTTGCTTGTCGCACAGTTGTTTGTTTGTTGTTCGTGCGTCTGAGGTTGTCTCTAGTCCTCTTCTCTATTCCAAAAAGGTGAGTTTTTTTTGTTGGTCAGTTGCACACCGGTTTTTGGAGGAAGGGATTTAGGGGATTTGTGAGTTTTTTTTGTCAATAGCAGAAAGGGATTTAGGGGAGATTTTAAGGATTTAGGGGATTTGTGAGTTTTTTTTTGTCAGCTGCAAGAAGGGATTTTATTTTCTCGTGGTGTAAAGCTTTTAGAAAGGTAATATTATATATATATATATATATATATATATATATATATATATATTAGGTTTTTAATTAATTAGGATTCTTAATTAAGAATTAGAGATTATTTTTAATTATTTAATAATTGTATAATGTTTTGTAATGTTGTAGTTGGAAACTGAAATTAGGAATAATTTAAAGTATGTCTAGGAATAAATCAAATTTAATTAATAGTAGTCTAAATGTAACTTATTTATTAAAAAATAGAAATAAAAATACTTTAACTATTTTGTTTAATTATTTTATTGTAATATTTGAATTAATATGTTATTTATAACTTTTTTTTTCGTAAAAAAGGTTTACGAGTCGAGTCTACAAGTCGAGTCTACGAGTCAAGTTTACGGAGCTCTCACAAGTTTACGTAAACTCTCGAGTTTGACAACTTTGAGTAAACCGATCAAATAGAACAGAATACATAACAATATAAAAATTCAACAAACAAGTGTATGAATTAAGTTATTTTCCAACCAAGTGAAATGGGTGTGACTTCACCTAAGAAATGATAGGTTCCCCTCTCAAAGGAAGTCCAAACTTCAAGATTGAGGAAATGGACCATTCCAGGTACTTGAGAAGATCAATGACAATACGTACAAGTTGAATCTCCGAAGTGAATATAGTGTAAGTCATGCTCTCAATGTTAATGACTTAACTCCTTGTGATATAAGTTAAAAAAATTCTAGGACAAATTCTATTCCAGTACGGAAGAAAGGAGCCTACAAATTCAAGAAGCTTCTAGAAGAATGACTTGAAGCAACACTAGGGAAATAGAAGAACTCCTAAAAGCTAGCAATAAAATTAGAAAAGAAAACAAAATTACTTAGTCTACCCTTGTTTCTTTTGTTGGTATTTTGAGGATAAGAGACATATTTGAACACAAGCATAACTACTGGGCATTTTTCCAATTCAAACCCATGGCCAACTGGTCACCGAGGCTCATCATTACAATTGAACCAAGGCTCACCCTCACTTGTGCAAATATTTTACCAAAACTTAAACCCTGAAGCAATGATGTTCAGGGTAAAATTGGACTTTTGAACCCTATATCATAGTTGCATCATGGCCACACTATAGTGGCCATGGTTATTGTGTCTTCCATGGTTATAATTGCTACCAAATTTGACACCCAGTATGCAAAGTAATTAAATGGATCATACCCAATAGACAAAGGTAGAGAAAGACCAAAGAAAAACAAATGAAAAAATTTATAAAATAGAAATCTTGATTTAATTGGCCTTACCAAAGACTTATTTTTTGCCAATGCTACCTAATGAGAAAAAGGTATTGTTATAGACCATGAATGTTAACATTACATGAATTTGGAACTCAGTTACGCCCACAATTTAAAAAATAACCCACAACTACAACTTCTATTGAAACTTCAAGGCTTTTAGACACTTCCTAATCACACGACAACCAAAATTGTGGTAACATTACAATTTTTAAACCTTGGTTATGGTTACTAAAATAGTTAATTCTATACTAAAAATAGTTAATTATATACTAAAAATAGTTAATTATATGCTAAAAATAGTTGATTCTATACTAAAAATAGTTGATTCTATACTAAAAATAGTAGCTTTTATACTAAAAATAGTTAATATGAAATTTTATACTAAAAATGGTTAATCTTATACTAAAAGTAAAAATTAAATTTGTATATAAAATCAAGTTTTAATAATGCAAGTACCATAGAATACATTTGTGTCTAGAAGAAGTGTACTTAATGCTCAGGGAATTATCATGATTGTAAGAAGACATTTGCTTGCTTGGCATTACTCTTAGGAGGGGGAGATGCCTACACTACGCCTTGAAAAAAAGGCTAAATTGGAAGCCAAGTGAAGAAAGTGGTTCCATACTCTAACAAATGCTACATAATAGTATTGTGTTAGGCTTACTAGACAATTTCCAAGGGAAGTTGCGGGGTCGAGCCCCATCCATCCTGACCTAGAATTCATTGAACTAATCGATTAATGTTCTAAGGCTAGGATATAATTCCAATAGAAGAATCCTTCTACTGATCCATCAAACAAACCGAAGAATCAAAATCATATAACTAGTACCAATTGATGGAGTAGATTAGGTCTATCAGGGTTTCACTATATTAATTAAGCATACAAAGTAAGGATTCAAAGAGATACCATCTTCTTGGCTTTTTCATTAATCATGGCCCATCAAAAGAGTACCACTCCAATTTCTTTCCCAATAGGACAAAATATTTTCCTTTTTTACCATACGCAATTACCTTAACAAAGTAAGGATTCAAAGAGATACCATAAGTGTTGTTTTTTTTTTTTTGGCCTATCAAAACCACTCCAATTTCTTTCCCAAGAAGACATAATATTTTCCCTTTTACTATATGCTATTCACTTAGCAATGTTAAGCCCACAAAGTAGATCTTATATTCAACCTATCGCTTCTTTCTAGCTCTAGTTTTTCCTTCTCTATAAGTATCCTTTCTTCCAATCAATCAATAAATTTTTAAAAATTCAAAACCAAGCATACTATTCCAAAGATCTATTGAAGCTTACGAAAAAAAGCAACCAAATTATCCCTTAGCACTAGCACAAAGTAAGCAAGCTACCTTTTACTCGATCAGAAAGAAAATACCCCGAAACCATATCGAATAATGATTCATAAAAACTAGAGTTCTTTCCATAAATTCTAAATATGATTTGTCATCAACCCATCCAATCTAATTCATTACTCTCCTAGTAGACACAACACTCACGAGCAAGGATTTGTAGTCCTTTAGAACAACCGCTGGATCCAAAGATTTTCAACCCCTTTTGTAATTTTGAAACTCATGTTTGAATCTTACTGCCCAAGTTCATCCTAATGGCAACAAACAAATGACACTTACACAGGACACCATGTCCTTTTTCCAAGGGTACCTCTTTCAATTTATTATTTTGTCTCAAAATATGAACTCCAAAACCTTTTTCTCTCGTACCCATTCGCCCAAACTCTGATGATCTAGCTTTTGATATGATGATATTATTGCTACACTTGTTTCTTCTCTTTACCAAGAACCGTAATCTTTCTTTGCTACTTCTTTACTTGACTCCTTTCCCTATAAATGATGATTTGATGAAAGATTGTTCCACTCCAAGGTTGCATGCTTACTAGAACATTATGAAAGGTGGTCGATAGAAGCAATGCTTCAACCCTCTCTTGAGGCTAGTTTATTTATTTCCTTAACCAAATAACTCTCAGTCAAGTTGACTACAATACAAGTCATGTGGGATGGTCCTGCCAAGCCAGATAAGTTTAGCTTAGGCACCTAATGTGTGTGAGTGGCACTTACTCTCTCGTTTGCCTTTCTTCCTTCCCATTGGGACCCCAATGAGAGCACTATTGGATCTAGTCATCAGGTGGGGCCTTCTAAAAGCCAATCAAGGTCTAATTGAAGAATCACAAAATTTAAAGGTAAGTATTTTGTTTAGTATATATGTTTTAGCATTTGTAAACATTGGCTAAAATTGTATTGGTACTAACAAAGGAATTGTGGACATCTTAGCTTCTCAAGTACATCAATTCCCCCCTTTCTATCAAATATTCCACACCGCATCCTTTATCAACCAAAGAATATAAAAACACTATACTCAGCACAATAAAATTCAAGCTTTAACTGCTTGTGGTGAAACATAAATAAATAAAATAAGCTTCAATAAGTCAAAACGATATTGGAAATATCTGTGACTGGCCTCATTTATTACTAGAAGCTTGATCAACTGTCTCTATAAATTGTAAGAGAAAGGTACTACTGTTTTTTCATTAACTGAAAATAATCATTATCGAAGAGTACACAATTGCAACCAAAATTAACACTTCTCCTTTCCTGAACGGACCAGCTGTATCAAAGAAGATATCATAAAAACATACATGACTAAAGGTCAATTAATCTTAGCATGCATATTATGAAAACAAATGCACAATGAAATTTATTGTTATTTGCTGAGTTACTTACTTTGAAGCCACAAAGGTTACCAAAACATCCTGCGCACCGCTGGCTACGGAAGCTGAATAGCCTATTGGTTTTATAATCTTTACAATATTGCTAGCAGGTCTGGCATGATTACCACCACTACCAACATTCCGTGATAGTAGTGCTGACTCATCTGTACCAACAGCTGCTCCAATTGGGTTTTGTGTATTGGCAGGCTCACCAGCATATAACTCTTTGTTGAACCTCTTTACGGAACCAGATTTTCTCCTTTTGGCTCCTCGGCAGCGACCACTTTCACTTGTTTCCATGCGAACCACCTTTGGTTTAGCAGCTGTTTGACCATTATTGCCAGCAAACCCAGGACCAGAAGGCATTGCCTCTGGAATTCGTATTGCAAGCCTGTCGGCGTCATTCCCACCGGCAGAAGAGGCTTTAAGCTCACTAAGCTTAGGATCATAATCATTTTCCTCATTCCTTTCAACATTTTGTTCTGAAACAATTGGAGATTTGTTAACAATAACAGGTGCCGCACTTTCAAGATTGCTTCCAGCACCATTTCCCAGTTCATCAGCAAAAAGAACAGTCTGAGGAAAGGCAGGAATAACAGGAAGGCTAGCATCACTAAGAACAGGAAGAGCAGAGTGTGAATGGTTTCCAACAGTACTGGAAAAGCGTCGAAGACTGTATGGAGTGGCAGAACGCTCCAGCCTCTTCTTGGGTTGAGTATGATGCACCACGTGCTTGCGTTTGCGCTTACGGTGTCTTCCTGACCTCAAGCTTGGAAACCACAAAAAATAAGTATTAGTGAACAGGTGATTTGCATAATCTAGACATATATATCCATCCAGTTTCAGGCAGCTACAGTCTTTTTATAAGCAAAGTAACCTATTCTAAATAGCAGGAAAAACAGAACAGAAACATAAAATATGATAGGAATATATGCCTCTTCACATCTAAGCACATAATTTAACACAGGGCCAAAGAAAGATATAAAAACTTTTATCTTTTATGGAAGGGAATACCTCTCCTCAAAAGCTTCAACAATATCAGGAACAGAAACTAGATTTTCTGGTGGCTCCCAAGTGTTGGCTGTCTCAGGCCACCCATTCCTTCAGCAATAAACCAATAAACAGATAAGCAAAAATACATACAGAAAAATTTTCACACTAGACCCTTTTTCCTTCATGATTTGATATTCATAATGCACAATCTCTTCCACCCCCATTTCCTAGATATCTGTCCTTATTTGTGATCAGATTATAAGTCCCATCTATCACTTTTACTCTCTAATCTTTTTTACTTTTCCCACTCTGTTCTTCCACCCCTAATATGCGATTGATGGCTATTTTCCTATTCCCGTTTCGTCACAACCAAGTCAATAAATAAGAACAAAAGACAAAGGAGCAAAAGGGGCACTCACCACTTGATAAAGTATTGCACCTGACCCTGTATTAGCAGCATTGGAAATCCACATTGTCATAAAGGAAAGCCCCCAACAGGACAAAAAACAAGTTAAGCCAAAGAACAACATCAACAACAACAAATTCTCTCCAAGTTTGTCTGGCTACTCGAATCAAGTTCGCCATCAAACCATAAAATAACTCAAAAGAATCCTTATTAAGATAAAAATAGACCATAAACACACTCCCATTACAGATAAAACTAGACCAACAATAACTATAAAAAGAAAACTCCATTACATGTCAAATAATTAAACAAAACATAACCCTCAATCACCAAAGAATAAGAACAACAATAAATCCTATGATAGGCCACATGAATCACACAACTAGGTGGCCCTTTAAACCAAAAATAAAAAATAAAAAAATTCACTCTTGCTGAGGAAGCTGGACCAAAACTAAATCAATTGCAGATAAAATTATTTAAAAAAAAGTCGGCTACATGAATCCCTCGACATAATTGACGTTATTTGGCAACCGGGTACCACATTAAACCAAAAACTGACTCAAAATAAAAAAAGGTAAAAAAAAACAGCCAGCGAAGATAAATCATTTAAAAGAAAAAAAAAATAGACACAACACAAAGCAGAACAAGAGGGAGAAAAACATAAACCCCAATCATCAAACAGCAAGAAAAAGTCTATCTAAGAGCAAGGTCGACTACATGAATCACACAAGCCATCATACGAAAAAAAAAACAAAAACAAAACAAAACAAAAAAACTCTAAAAAATACCCATTACAGATAAAATTAGCACAGACAAAACAACTGGGGGAAAAAATCTCCATTGCAGCACCACAAATGCCCAAATAAGAGGAAAAGATGGGAACTTTTTACCTTGCGCACCCTCTTACGACGTATAGCTTCAACTTCATAAAAATTCTCAGCAAGAACAACACCTTGAGCCCCTGGAAAAGCACCACCAGCATTTTCCTCTTCTTCATCTCCCTCCACACCATACTCTTCTTCCCCCTCCCCTTCTCCTTCCTCACCCTCCCCTTCAGAATCCTCCACCTGGGGCTCCTCATCCTCACCGTTCCGCAACTGGGTAGCCTCGTTCCCCTCAAAGCTTTGAACTTTGTCACTTCCACCCTCTCCACCTCCCGAATCCGCAGCACCAGAAGGCTCCACGACCTCGGCAGGAGCATCCGCCGTGGCCTTTTTCTTAGCACCACCCTTCATTGCAGCAACCTTGAGCAGTGCCCTCTCTATTTTGTTCTTATGGTTTTGCTGATGAATGAAAAAATAAATCTTCTTCTACTGAAGAGGAAACACCAAAAGTTGTGTCCACTCTGGGGTGAGGTGATGAGCTGTCAATCTATGTGTATCTATGCCTGAAAGCGTGATCCATCCTTCAGGTTTTTATTTAAAGCTTTTCTTCTTTCGCCCCTTTTTCCTCTTTCTTTCTTCTTTTTCATTAAGATTTTTTCCTTTTTAATTTTTTTTTTCTTCTCTGGATTTCTTGGTGGGGTTTGTAATTTTGTTTCCCTCCCTACCCCGCCTATTATTTTTTTCATCAAGCTTCTTCCTTATTTTTTCTTTTTTGTCTTTTTCTTGTCCTAATGTCTTTATTTTTTTTCAAGATAATATAATTTTAAAAAAACTATTTCTGTAAGAAAAAATAAGTTACTTTATTTTTAAGGGTTAATGAAATTTTAAATGTATTGCAAATTTAAATATTTTCAATTAAGTTTTATTTTTGTTAAAAATAGACACAATGTAAAAAATAATTACATTATTCAATTAAAAAATAATAAATAACAATAACTAAATTCAAAAATTTATTACTAAAAACTATTAAATTAAAAAATTTATAGAATTACTAAAGAATGGCTTAGTCTTAGACACGTTTTAAGATACACTTCGAATGCAAATTTTTTGTGTTTCTTATCAACAAAATTTTATATTTTATTGAATTAAAATCATTTAATATTTGATAAAAGTACATAATTTGTTTATCTTTTAATTAACTGAAAATAAGCTATATAACTTACTTTTTATTGTTATAAAATTATTTATAGTTTTGAATTATTGTGAATGCATTAGTATTTATTTATGTAAAAAGAAAAAAAAGTCTTATATTCTTTTAATAATTTTATAAAGTTTTATAAATAAAGCATTGAATGAAAAATATATATTTAATGATTTCAGGCAAAAATTAATTAATGCTTATACTTTTATATTGAGTCATAAATAAGGTATTAATTGAAAATTTATATTTATGCGTTAAACAAATAAACTATTGAATGCATGAACTTCTTTTATAAATAAGGTATTGAGAGAAATTTTATTATATATACAATTTTTTTAATCTAGAATGCTATGATCATCATTATAATGGGTGTGATGGTGTTGATAAATTTATTTAATAGTTATTTAAACTAGATATAAAAATGAAGTATAGTTTAGTTTGATTCGATTTAAATAAAAAAAATGTGAACATATTTAGATTTGAGCTAAGTTAATTATTAAGCCAATGCTTTATAGTTTGATTTGAATTCATGTTTGTATATTATTATGATAAAATTGTCAAACACTTTTTACAGAAAATTGTTGAATATTTATTATTAAAATTTAGTTAAATAAAGAGACGTATTACTTTTTTATAATTATTGATATATTATTTTTTCATTTAGTTATAAATAATATTGGAATAGGCACTTATTATTAAATGAGAAAATTATACAAATAATAGTCAATGTATAAGATAATTGAATAGCCTAAAATAACGCATAACAACTCAAGTTATTTGATTATGATTCGATTCATGTTACGAAATAATGGTGTAAACAATAACTTTCACTAAACAATTGCATACTAGAAATTAAATTCATGTTGCTAAAATAATTTTCAACAAATATTTTGATAGATATAAAAAAAATTAGTGTTACATATATTAAAAAATTTTAAAATTATTTTAAATTATATATTAATATATATAATTAGGAGTCTAAAGTCTCTCAACTTTTTTAATGATTGTCCATCCTCATGACCATGATTTTAGTACTAATTCTTGAGTTAAACACTTATTATTAAATCAAAAGTTATAATTAATATTCAGGAATGCAACACTTTCTACTTAAGAATGTAGTAATATGAATATAGGATTATACACCGTTCAACAAACAATTATTTATTTTTATTTGAAATTCAAATTGAAAAAGAAAAACATAGATTAATATATTATTGACTTAATTTTCAACACACATAATCATCCACAATTATTAATATATTATTTTGTTAGCACAGAAAATATAATTAATGTAAAATAAATATTTTGGTTGAAAACATTAACAACAAAAAGTAATAAAATTATTACATATTTAAAACTATGGTAATTTTCCTTAAACAATTGCATGTTGACAATTAAACTCTATGACAAATGGCATATCTTTATCAAATACTTTGAGGGTGTCAAAATCTTTGTATAGATATACAATAGTTAGATTAAGCACTTATCATTAGTTCAAAATTTAAATTAATATTAAAGGACACAACTCTTTTTACTTAATAATATAGTTTTATTATCACGATCTCATTGTGATTTATTTTAGTTAACATCCGTCATAAGACAATTAATACATCATTCAACAAACAATTATAAAATTTTTATTTGAAATTTAAATTAGAAAGTTTGGATATGAAAAAAATAAATTAATATATACGTACACCATCATCCACAATTATTAATAGATTATTTTGCTAGTACTAAAAATATAATTAATAAATAATTAATGTAAAATAAATATTTTGGTTGAAAAAATTGTTAAACATTAATAACGAAAAATATTAAAGTAATTATATATTTAAAATTATAATTATTTTCGTTGAACAAATGTACATTGGGATTCAAACTCATAATAATTGGCGGATCATCAACAAATAGTTTGAAGGTGTAAAAATCTTTGTATAAATTAAGATTAAATATATTCGAATTAAAAAAAATATATTTTAAGTTATATTATTTTACACACACATAAATATATATTTTGGGGTCTAAAGTCCTTTTGAACCTTCATGATGATCTATTAGTGCGCGTGACCTTGACTTTGATATCAATTTGTTACTTACAAAAAATTATAATTAATAGTTAGACACGCAATTTTTTTTACTTAAGAATTTAGTAATCTAAGCGTCATCATTTCATTGTGATTTGGCCTATCCAACTTTCACCATAAAAGAATTGATACATCATATAACAAAAAAAACTCTACTTTTATTTGAAAATCAAATTACAAAGTATAAATTAAAAGAAAATAAATTAATATATTACAAACTTAATTCTTAACTTAATTATAGGTAATATTTAGGAGTATCACTTTTTTTTACTTGAGAATATAGTAGTATGACTATCACAATTCTATTGTGATTTGGCCTACCAAAATAACAATTATTTATTTTTAATTTGAAATTGAAATCACAAGGATAAGAAAAAGATAAATTAATATATTGTTGATTCAATTATCAACGTACACAATCGTCCCAATTATTAATATTTTATTTTACTAGCAATGAAAATATAATTAATGTAAAATAAATATTTTAGTTGAAAATTTTATTAAACATTAACAACTGGAAATAATAAAGTTATTATATATTTAAAACTACAATAATTTGCTTTGAACAATTACACATAGAAAATAAACTCGGGATCACTAACAAATGTAACATCTCATTTAAAAGTATATAACTAATAAATGAAACATTAACATTTGATAATACACAATAGATAGTCAAAAACATACATAATATTCATACAATTATCTATCCTAATAACTATAAAAATAATGTATATGTATACACCAAAAGAAAACACAAGAGTTTTTCAAGAAGAAAGAAACTCCTAATACAACCAACTAAATAAAACTAAACAATCATTATGTCTCATCCTCGCCTTTCGCTAAAGGCATATCATCACCTAACTCACCATCTGCTTACATCGTGAAGTGATCATCGCAAAAATGAATAACAAAAACACAAAAGAAAACGACACGGTAAGCTAGTGTGCAAAAGAAACATCATAAGACAATTTAACCATATAAAATACCAACTCAACATTAATAAAGTATCAAAACTCATAAACACACATAAACGATTAACTATAGCCTTAATTTTTCGGATACATACCTTTGACATATGGCTTTTACTGTAAGTGTACACTTGTAGTGGTATTTATGCTCTGTAAAGTCATAAACACAAGGGTTATTACCCTACTACTCATAAGGTTAATCTCATTCACAATAAGACCAAAAGTCCATGTTGATTGGGAGAGCTATGTACAGCTAAACACATATCTTACATGAGTTTTTGTTGGTGAAAAAAGAAATGTTTTATAGTTTCTTACACAACAAAATGGCAAAACAATTGCTTGATTATATCCTGTTTGTGCTTGAACTATTTGGTATATGTATTCATTGATTAAAAATGAATCATTGGTTGAAATACATTGCACATTGCATATTTGATAGAAATAATCGATTACATTGTTTTATAATCTGTTAAATTTCTTCAGATTTGTGTTTATGCTTAACAGGGCAAAACAACTATGTTTTAACCAATTACATTAATTGTATAATCGATTAAAACATGTTGCTATGTCAGCACATGATTGTTGAGCGCATTAAATTGTTTTGAATGGAATATGTTTTCAAAATTGCTTAAGTACGGAACTTAACTTATTACATTATTTTCATAACCGGTTAAAATCTGTTTTAAGTGAAAACCATTTTCTTGAAAAGCCATAACTGTCAATAACGATCATATTTTGAATATAGTGGTTTCCTTCAACTCATGTTGTTGAAGGAAGACTGAATGTAGGCTTGGTCAAACTAGTATAAAAATTTGTGTTGATCTTTCTATCCCTTCTCTTTTACTATTGCTCATATTCTTGTTTGCTTGCATTCCAAGAAAACTTCAAAGATTTTGAAAAGCTTTTGAAAGAACAAATTTTTTAAAGGGAAAACCAATTCCTCACCCCCCCCCCTCTTGGTTAAGATAATTGACCTAACTTTTTCTACAATCCAAGCCAAGACCTCCTGCCACTCTCTCCACCACAACACTCCTCTCTATATGAGTTGAATGATTGGTAGTATATCAGGATACCTACCTTTTGAACTCTCATATGTCAAAACATACACTAAACAACAACACCACACAAAATTTCTCCATGAAATTCTCTCAACATTAATACCGCACACAATAAAAGCAAATATCCTTATTTCCACACATACAATTATCATACTCACAAGCATAGTCAATGATTATATAAACAAATACCAAACAACCAAAAGGAAAAAACAAAACTAAGCATACAGATTGACACTTAAAGGTGGCGCTCCATGCTAGACCTTTCATAAAAAGTTGGCGCTCAACAACAGTCCTAACAACTAGTGCCAAACCTTTCAAAAAAGATGGCGCTCAATGATAATCTTGGCGCTTAGTGACAATCCTACCGCTTAGCTCCAAAGCATTCATAAAACTTGACACTCAACGATGAAAATGGGCGCTCAACGGTTTGAAGCAAAAATACTTCTAAACTTGCAAAAATCAAACTTATGCTTAATGTCCAACCAGTACTATTCACAACTATACCAACTTACAACAAACTCAAATTTGTTATTTAAGTGAACGTGAACCTGAATAATTGCTCAAAATGGTATTCCTTTTTCAAAGAGTTGTTTCCAAACAGTTTTTATACATTAAAGCCTATATCAATTTGCTCAATTGTTCATCTCTTCAATTTTGTTAGCCATAACAGTCCACACAACAAATAATTACATTAAATCATCAAATCACACAATTTAATTCAAACATAAACACAAATAAGTTTCAAACAATATACCACCAACATCCAATATATCAAACGCACACACATTAAAGCAACCAGCTTCCCTTACTTGAAAAATTACCCAACAGCTCAATGACCCTTATAACACCCTTATTGGTACAAGAAGCTCAAATTGTCCCTATGAACAACACAAACATGATTGGGACACACCATTAGGACCAATGATCAACAAAGATTAACAAAGAGAACACAAACACTACACGTGAGCCAGAAAGAACAACATGTAGATGATGAATAAACAGACCAAGAAAGGGACAAAAACGAACTTACCCTATCAAAGAAACTAATTAGATTGTCTTGATAAACTCACTGCCAAGAGAAATCCTACAGTCTACAATCTTCAAACAGATGAACAAATTGTAAAAAATCTTAGAGAAAATGGAGAGATAGAGCTTTAAGAAACGATTATAGAGAGAATAAGTGGTTTTAAATAATGAAACTCGTTTATAAAAATTCTATATACTTATTACCTTCACTTTTCTATATCATATAAAAAAATACCAAAAAATCCAAAATGTTCAAAAACTAAAAACATCAACATTTTAAAACAAATAATCTTCTATAAAGAACTACATAAACCTAATTTCTCATTTTGAATGAAAATATGTAGGAGCAAGGTCAATTCTTGTCGAGTCCATAAAACAAAAACAATAATTTTCTTTCTTTATAGTGTTATTTTCATTTTGGACTCGTTTTGCAAAGGTTTTGAATGCTTTGAAAGCTTCACTTTTCAATGTTAAAAAGAAAGTCCAAGTGTACCTAGAGTAATTATCCACAATGACAAGAGCATAATAATTTCCACAAAAACTTTTGATCCTAGATGGACCAAATAAGTCTATATGCAATAACTCTAAAGGTTTAGATGTAAAAATATTTTTGGATGAAAAAGAAGATTTTGTTTGCTTTCCTTTTTTACAAGCTGAACATAACTTGTCTTTTTCAAATTTCAACTTTGGCAAACCAATAATAAGATCTTTTGAAATCAATTTGTTCAACTATTGTATATATATGTGTGCAACCCTTTTATGCCATAACCAAGGATTCTCTTCCTTTACAACTAAACATGTTATGCTATGGCCAAATTCACTTTCAATATTAATCAAATAAATACTATTATGCCTAACACCTTGCAATGCAATTTCAGATGAATTTTTAAAGTAAACAGTGCATTTATCACTTTCAAAAGTTACCTTGAGACCTTTATCACATAATTGACTTATGCTTAGGATGTTGTGCTTTAGCTCTTCAACATATAACACATCTTTGATGGTCAAGGTATTTCCTCCTCCAATGTCTCCAGTTCCAATAATCTTCCCTTTATTGTTATCCTTATAAGTTACAAATCCTTGCTTCTTTTTTTTGAAAACTTATGAACCTTCTCTTGTCACCAGTCATATGTCTTAAGTATCCATTATCAAGATACCACATACACTTCTTTGACTTTGAAGGTTCCTACAAAAAAATTAAGCAAGAATTTTAGGTCCCTAATCTTCTTATGGGTCATTGGGGTTAATAAAATTGAAAAATCATTTCATAATTCGAACCCAAACATATTTTCCATTAGGTGCACCAAAGTGCTTAACGTTGCACTTGTTTGAGGTGTGACCTTGTTTCATATAATAAAAGCAAGAAATATTGCGTGGTTTTCAAAATAGTGCCCTTTTCAACTCAAACTCTACGTGTTATCCTATTTTGATTGTTCATTTTATGCACAATTTTGTTTTTTAATGTATTCTTCCTAACTACTAATTTTAAAATTTGAAAAAGAAATTTAATAACAATCAGAAGGGAAAAGATATAACACAACCCTCCAATCAAAAATCAACATCAATATCATTAATTATTTTGTTATTAAAGTGGAAAACAAATGATCGAACAGAGCAAGAGCAAGAAATTGCGGTGTCGAAGGTTGCTATGTATGTGTAGATGTGAGAGAGAATGAAGATGAGAGAGAAACGAATTGGATAAGTGCGGAAGGTGGATTAGGGTTAGGTGAATGTTTCTGATTTTTTTAGTTTGGACTACTGTAGGGATGACAGAGAGAATATTAGAGTGAGAGAGATGAAAGAAAAATGGTTGACAGGAATAAGGGAGGAGAGAGAGGTAAGTAAAGTTTTAGGGGTTTCTTGTTTTTTTTTTTAGTTTTGAGAATGGAAATTATTTCAATATCCTTGATCTTAAAACTTAGAATCCAAAATATATGAGAGTATTTTTGTCTACTAAAATCCGGTACACTTTGCTAAAATATACCAACTAAAAAAATATGTTAGCAAACCTTTATATATATATATATATATATATATTAATTTAAATATCATTAATATTTTTAATTTTTTGACTTGGATAACGTTGTTAATCCCTTTTAAATATTTTTAATATCTAACATTTTGTCTTTTTTGTTGGTTTGAGATACTCAGTGAAGTAAGGATTTAAAAATTTAAATATGTATAAATGAAAATTTGCTTAAGGTATTATAGTTTTGACTATGAAAATATATTATGTGTTGGTTGTTAATAAAATTATTAAGGTTAAGAAAGTAACTTAAATAAATAAATCATATTAAAAGAGAAATTATTTTCAAATTAAATTAATCTTTTACATTCAATTAAAAGTAATAATTTTAGGTTAAATAATTTAAGGTGTTACTATGTTCGCTATTCGACTCAAATTTGGGTAGTTATATTATTTTTTTATTTATTTTTTATAATTTTGAAATGGACTATAATATTCCTGTAATTTTTTCATAAACTTTTAAGATTTTGTGTTAATTTCAAGTATAATAAATAATAATTATAAATATATTAATAATAAAACTTAATTAACATATTTCTATTTTATTTTTTTTATCTATTTTTTTTATAATAATAATTTTGAGTGTGGGAAATAATAATAATTATAATTTAGATCTATAGTATATTTTATTGAGTAATTAATTTTTTTCTAATTTACTTTTTATGGTTTAATTTTTTGTACTAGTTATATATATATATATATATATATATATATATATTTATTTATTTATTTATTTATTTTTTCTAAATGCCTTGTTTAAAACTATGTGAATTATACTTACATTTTTTATAATTTCAAAATTTACATTGTTAAACGTTCTTTACTACTGTCTTATAATAGTTATTTAACTAGACATTTGATTAGTTAAAATAAATAATCTAAAACCTATTTAACACTATTTCAAATTATATATATGAAACACCTCTCATCCCACAAAATTTTATCCAAAACGCGTTATCTTTAAATTTTGTTAGTATATTCCATATGACTTATCGAAAAATGTGTCAGAGATTTCAAATAATTATTTTTGTCCATCAAATTCATATATAGGGTGCAAGAAGAAAAGGAGTGTAGACTACAGAGTGCAGGAAGAAAACCTGTCTATGTAAAACATGGTTCCAACGATCTGTTAACATGAATCATATTACACATTTCTTGTGAATATAACAAAATGCGACTTAATAATTCAAGAAAATTTGAAGCTACTAATTATTGTTTAATTCTTTCTGTACTTACAGAAAATCATGAACAAATAAAAGTTGAGGGGATAGGTTAAACTGAATCTATAGCATATTCACAGGCATACGATGTTAACACTGTTTTCACTTTCTTCCCATGATACACCTTCGTAGCCTCTACACTCATGATTTCACAACAGTACACTACACATGGGATATCACACTACAAAAACAAATAAATAAATGAGACTGTAAAATCTCCATCAGCTCAGTAATTTCTATTTTATTCCATTTAAAAGTGCAATCTGAGGTCATGCTCTCCCTTTCCTTTTGTCATCCAATGCCTATCCACCAAAACAGGGTCCAAAATGTTGTCAGAAATATTGCTAGCACACAGTACTACAGAATTTATTTAAAACACTTTCGCATAGAACGTGTTAAAAATGTTAATAAAAAAGGATAATTGAAAAACACTATAAAGCTTAGTGTGCAGTTACGACAAGAGAATGCAAAATGAGTCAGAAGGAAAAAAAAATGGCTGTACATATGATAGTTGTTAAAAAAGTGTATCAGAATGGTTCCATTAAGGTATACTGGTAAATGAAGTGCGCATGATGCTCCAGTTTAGTCAAAGGCAAGAACGAAGTCACTGAACCTGCTCTAACACATTTTCATCATGTTGAAAACGATCAACCAACTTGCCGATGTGTTTAAAAATGATAGAATTTAAATCATTACATGAAAGGTATAGAAGGATATATTTAGTGAATGTATTGTGTGGCTAATACAGAACATACAGTGTGTATTTATACTAATTTACAAATCAATTATAATAAATTTCAACCTAAATCAAGAATCAATTATCCTAATTTCCCAGAATATGTAACTGTTCCTACAAATATGTAACTAACTAATTACATTCTAACACTTTCCATCAAATTGAAGCATATATGTTATATGTATCAAGTTTGTTACAAATCAAGCCAAGGGCCTCTAAGGAACTTGGTGAACATGTTAGCCATAGGTAGAGTTGAAAAAATCAATAGTGGTTTCTCTAGAGAGCACCTTTTCTCTAAAAAGTGACAATCGATCCCCATGTGTTTGGTTTTTTCACGAAAGATCATGTTTGATGAAATGTGAAGTCTAGCTTAATTGTCACAAATAAGCTTTGTTTTATGGATGTTCCCCATTTTTAGTTGTAGTAGTAATTGCCTGAGCCACGTAAGCTCACAAGTGACAAGGTTGGAGACAACATTGTAAAGGCAATGAACATCATTCGAGTCTACTTTCTTGGCTTTGTTATATACATTATAACAAGTAGTAAAAGCATGGTATTGAGGCTGCAATTTGACATCAATGGACAGAACGCTACACAAAGAGGCATCAATTTGCATCCATTGGGCTTGATCATTGCGGGGAATGTCTTTGGCTTGTTTGGTTAAGTGTTCAGCACGACCTTGAGCTTGAAACCACAGCTAGACAACAACACCCTAGGAGCTATAGATGCTCGTCTTGGTCAGTTTTTCACATGGAATCAGCATAACAGTGGTAAAAGTCACTGAAGAGGGGATACTTAAGTGTGATCTTTCGAAGGTGTTGTAATTAGAGAAGATATCTTTAGAATCTTCCTAATTAGAGAAAATAGATATACAATCTTTTATTTTATTTTGTTTTTCTAGTTTCTCAATTTCCCTTTTTAGGAGAATTAGATTGTTACAAATAGGGGATATGAGAATGTATTTTCAATCAATTCTAAATAATAAATTTTATTATTATTTTTTACTTGGTATTAAGAGCTTCCGATCTTGGAACTCCTTCCGCTGCACAGTCGCACCGCCGCCGCTGTCCGACCACCGCCGCTGCCGCCGTCGCCGCTGTCCGACCACCGTCGCTGCCGCCGCCGCCGGTTGGGGTCGTTGATAGCGCAGAAAGGTGCGCCCAACTCCGACGACCACAACGCCGGAAGTCGCTCCGTGAAAGGAGCCGCCACGCGCCTCCACCGTCGCCGGCGCGTGTAGCCCACGCGCCCACCTCCGGCGAGACCCACTTGCCGGCGCCGCCACAGACAGGGTCGCCGGAGCACCCTGAGTCTATTCCTAGGGTCGGTGACGACTCGTTTGGACTGTATTTGAGCAGATCTGAGTTTTAAGTTTCGCTCTCTTTTTTTCCGGTGAGACCCACTCGCCGTCGCCGTCACAGAAGAGTCACCGGAGACTCCTGAGTCTGTTCCTAGGGTTTGTGTCGACCCGTTTGACCTTTTCTTGAATAGATCTGGTTTTTTAAGTTCTGCTTCTTTTTTTTCGGTGTGACCCATACACCGTTATTGTCTTGGAGACTCCTCGTTGCGTTCTACGGGATGTCTGAAGTAAAAATTATTCATTTGAAAACAATGGATGAATCAATGAGTAAGTCCTCTGGATCATGCACTTTGTCCATAAAAGGTAAGATTTGCCTCAATACTATTGATCATGTGTCTCAAGGTATTTGGATCCTTGATTCAGGTGCAACTGATCATATGACACCTTTTAGTGTGTCCTTTGACTCATATGGTAAAAGAAATAAAGAACAACTTATTACAGTTGCGAATGGTCAGGATATACCTATATGCGGCTCTGGGAATATAATTTTGGACTCATCCATTGTATTGAAGGATGTTTTACATGTTCCTCAATTAGCGAACAATCTTATCTCTGTGCAAAAACTCACAAAGGATTTAAATTGCTCAGTAACATTTTTTCCAACTTATTGTGTTTTTCAGGACCTTGCCATGGGGAAGACAATTTTAACTGCTAAAGAGCATAGTGGGTTGTATTTTTTAGAGTTTGATGACAAAGCAACACGAAAATCATGACTCAACAAGCAACATCTGAGACGTGGGCAAAATCCCAAATATGGTTACATCATCAAAGGCTTGGGCATCCTTCATTCAGTCTTATCAAGTCCTTATTTCCCCACTTGTTTACCAAAGAATCTGTTGAGTCTTTTAATTGTGATATTTGTCAATTTTCAAAACACCATCGTGCATCTTATCCTATTAGTCATAAAAAGAGTATTTCTCCATTTGATTTAATTCATTCTGATGTTTGGGGTCCTGTCATAGATTCTATTTCTGGAGCCAGATGGTTCGTTACTTTTATTGACGATTGTACCCGTGTCACATGGACATACCTTATGAAAAATAAATCCGAAGTTTTTCAAATTTTTGTTAATTTTTTCCATCTTGTCCAAAATCAATTTGGAAAAAATATCAAAAAAATTAGGTCTGATAATGGTACTGAATATGTGAATCATGAATTTCTTAATTTTTTGTCTCATAATGGTATTGTTCATGAACTAACCTGTGTTAATACCCCTTAACAAAACGGGGTTGCAGAAAGAAAGAATCGTCATCTTCTTGAAGTAACTAGAGCTCTTCTTTTTCAAATGTCTGTTCCAAAAAATTACTGGGGAGAAGCTGTGCTAACTGCCACATATCTCATCAACAGGTTACCCACTCGTATCTTAAATGGCATTAGTCCTATAGAGTCTCTATTGTCTTTTGTTCCTTCTTCTTCCCTACTAACGAGTCTACCTAGTCGAGTCTTTGGATGTGTTGTTTTTGTTCACTCTCATCATCCTAACCGTGGTAAATTAGATCCCAGAGCTCTTAAATGTGTCTTTATTGGGTATCCTTCTAATAAAAAAGGGTACAAATGTTATCATCCTCAGAGTCGGCGCGTCTTTGTCACCATGGATGTCACCTTTCATGAAACACAATCCTTTCATGTCAGTCCACCACTTCAGGGGGAGAAAACACTTGAAGTGGATGAACTCTCCTTCTTGTCATTACCATGTTTGTCTTTGCAGGATGCCCAAGACCTGAGCAATGAAGCTACCATAGTCCACAGTGAGGAAGAAGACAGATTTTTTGGCAAAAAATATGAAAGAAGAGAACAACCCACTTCGACTCTCGAGCAAGAAAAATTGTCTAATCCGGAGGTGAGGATCCCTGAAGATATCAATGATGAGGAGGTAAGTATTACTGAGGATTTACCCATTGCATTGAGAAAGGGAAGAAGATCATGTGCTAAATATCCTATTTCTCAGTATGTTTGCACTAACAATCTCTCTGATAAGCACAAAAGTTTTATTGCTGCCATTGATGCCATAGAAATTCCTACCTCAATCCAAGAGGCCATGAAACTTGAACATTGGAATCAAGCCATGAAAGAAGAGATGAATGCATTAGAAAGAAATTCAACTTGGGAGATTGTTGATAAGCCAAGAAACAAGAAGGCAGTAGGGTGTAGATGGGTATTCACAGTGAAACATAAGGCAGATGGGACAATAGAAAGATATAAAGCTAGATTGGTGGCAAAAGGATATACCCAAACATATGGGATTGACTATGAGGAGACATTTGCCCCAGTGGCAAAGATGAATACAGTTCGAGTTATTCTCGCTTTGGCTGCCCATTTTGGATGGACTTACACCAGTTGGATGTGAAGAATGCCTTTCTTCATGGAAATCTAGATGAGGAAGTGTACATGGAGATTCCCCCAGGTTTTGAAGTGAAAAATAAAAGAAACAAGGTATGCCTCCTGAAGAAAGCATTATATGGTCTTAAGCAATCCCCTAGAGCATGGTTTGGAAGATTTACAAAAGCAATGGTTTCCTTGGGATACAAACAAAGCCAAGGAGATCATACTCTATTCATAAAACACTCTTCTACAGGTAAACTCACTCTATTACTTGTCTATGTGGATGATATGATTATTGCAGGAGATGATGAAACAGAAAAATTGGCATTAAAAGATAAATTGGCAGCTCAATTTGAAATGAAAGACCTAGGAAAACTCAAATATTTTCTTGGAATAGAGGTTGCCTACTCCAAGAAAGGAATTTTCATCTCCCAAAGGAAATATGTACTTGATCTCCTCAAAGAAACAGGAAAGTTGGGATGTAGAACCTCAACAGTTCCTATAGAACAGAATCACAAAATGGGATGTGAAGAAAGTGATCCTGTAGAGAAAGCCCAATATCAGAGATTGGTAGGAAAATTGATTTATCTATCACACACAAGACCAGACATTGCTTATGCAGTTAGTGTTGTGAGTCAATTTATGCATGATCCAAGAGAGAGACACATGCAAGCAGTTGACAAAATTCTCCAATACTTGAAGTCAAGTCCAGGAAATGGGCTATTATTCAAAAGGGAAGACACATTGACTATGAAGATATATACTGATGCTGACTATGCAGGTTCTATTACTGACAGAAAATCTACTTCTGGGTATTGTGTATTTCTTGGAGATAGTTTGGTAACATGGAGAAGAAAAAAGCAAGATAGAGTATCCCGTTCTAGTGCAGAAGCTGAATTTCGAGCCCTTGCTCAAGGAATGTGTGAAGGACTCTGGATGAAAATCATTTTGGATGATCTTAAAGTCAAAGTGGAGAACCCGGTGCAACTATACTGTGACAATAAGTCTGCCATGAGCATAGCCCATAATCCACTACAGCATGATAGAACCAAACACATTGAGATTGACAGACATTTCATCAAAGATAATCTTGACAGAGGCTTTGTGATTACAACTCATGTTCCTACAGAACTTCAAATAGCAGATATTTTTACAAAAGGACTTCCTCCTTGTAGATTTCAAGATCTTGTAGGCAAGTTGGGAATGATTGATATTCATTTACCAACTTGAGGGGGAGTGTTGTAATTAGAGAAGATATCTTTAGAATCTTCCTAATTAGAGAAAATAGATATACAATCTTTTATTTTATTTTGTTTTCCTAGTTTCTCTATTTTCCTTTTTAGGAGAATTAGATTGTTACAAATAGGGGATATGAGAATGTATTTTCAATCAATTCTAAATAATAAATTTTATTATTATTTTCTACTTAAGTGTGATCTTTCGAAAGCTATGGGAAATGAACCTGAAATGGGGCTAAAAAGGGGTACTGGGTGTAAGGAAGGAGGAGGCAAATGGCATGCCAGCAAATGGGTCATGCCAGAAACGAAAAAAAAAGAAAAACATAATCTGAGAAAAGCACGTGAAACACATGCACTAGAAAGAGGCCGCACGTGTGGGCATGTGCAGCTGCGGATTGGTAGTTTAGTATTGTTAAGAAGTGGACTTTTAAACCTAGTTCAATCTCACAAAATCAGCTTATAAGATAAGGTTTGTATTCACTTATATACTTCAAACTAGCCTTATCACTAATTGATGTAGACAAGCATAGGTGTTAGGGAGGTCTAGTGAGAAAGGTAGGTTAAAAGGTCACCTACATGCAAAAGAAAACTCAGTATTGTAACCATTAGAAAAGACGCTATAAATTGTATTGCTAATATATATGACTTGAGGATTGGGGACCAATTGAGTGAAATACTTTTATATGACACACCTAGCTGCTTCAATTGAATACACTATTTCGGACGCCAACTTCCTTACATCTTTACAACTAATAGGATTGATATTACATGTCATTGCTACGTGATGCTCAGGCAATTGTTAGCAATAGATGGAATACCTTACTCTGGAAGAATCGCATGGTTAACACAAGTGTGTCTCTCATTCTACAAAGAAAAGGGTAATGAACACTGTTAATCATGTTTCTAAAATACAGTAATATTCATATTTGTTTGTCGTGCTGGAAATTGAAATCATATTCATAACCACTGAGCACAATAACTACCAAAGATGAAAGTAAATAAACTTTGAACAATAGCTATATAGTAAAAACCAACTATCAGCTACACGATGAGATAATACAGATGAAAGAGAACCATAATACTTTTAATTTTTTTCAATGATATCACAGATACAACAGCTAGTAGTAGTTTACCTAATCAAGCATCCACTGGATACTAAATTTAAGTCAGACATCCTGAAGGGTACACTATTGGAGTGTGACCACTTTTTGAGTGTGACCAATGATATTTATCAATACCATTCCACATTCTAATGTTAAAGCGAAATACAACAATGTTGTTATTACCTGACACTATATGTGCTTAGAGGATGAGAAGACCCATCTGAGCATGTTAACACAAATTGCACTGAGAGACCAGAGGGAACCTTAATCTGAGGAAAATCCATAAAACAAGTGTGATGTAAGTCTAAGAGGAAATAACATCACACAGTTGAGGACTGAACTGTACAAACACTTTCAAGGAAAAACTAAACATGATGTCAGTGTCAATGATCAGATTGAATTGTATACTAACTTGTTGGAAATCCAAGTATAACTCTAAGTCTCATATTGAATAGAAATGAGAAAGTTGAACAAGGTAAAAAATCCATAAACCAATTATCTTAAGGTTTTGGGTTGAAAGTAGTATCAATCCCTTGCTATGTCACCCCAACAAGCATGAGAACAAAATTTATATTTTACTTGTAGTCTATTTGTAGGAAGACTTCACCATAGCTACAACTAATATCATGGCTCACTTTTTGATGTATCCATTTTTTTAAAGCAAGAGTCTATCAGAAAACTCACTCAGCAGTAGCACATGTAAAGCAAGGGAACCGGCACTGCAGCAACATGTTTTTAATGAGTAGAAGGGAACATTTAAGGGACCAGAGTTTATTAAATAGACATGTGGAAAAGACAGATTTGTGGGTGACTGATATAGGTGGAGAAAAGAGGTTATGGGTAGGAGTATAGAAGTGAGGAAAAGATAATAATAAGTGGGCATGGCTAGAGGGAACAGAAGGACCATTTTTCCCCTCTTCCCGCTCAGATTCATGAAAAAAATCAAAACCAAATTTAGTTTTTTTTTTTTTTTTTTTAAATTGGGTCGTGTAACCTGACCTATTTTGGAGTGTGAGCTGGATGGGATTTCACAATTCAGAGCAGAATTCATACAATTCCGAAAGCAATTTGAAAAATACAAGATTAATTGTTGCAGCTATTAGTATTTCAAGGGTAGAGAATCATATTGGAAGATTCATGATCAATAATAAAACATAACTTATACTAACTATAAACAAGACATTAAGCACATATAGCATGAGATTCATAAGTTATGTTAAAATAGAACAATACTAAAATTTCTAATAAATATTCGGCTATTAAAATTATTGTATACTAATTAAAAATTTGCATCATAAAAACTAGGTTTAATAGGTTCGGAAGTCCCTATATTTGGGTGTTTGTTTCAATTGGGTCCTTCAATTTTGGAAGTCATCAATTGGGTCCCTAATTTGGTCAATTTGATTCAATAAGAGCCTTTCCGTTAATTTTAGTAGACGGTGTTAAATCTTTTGTCTTGTAACATGGTGATCTGGCATTTAATCACACGTGGCATAGTAAAATATTCTCGCGTAGAAACCTTCACCCCCTTCCTCTTCCTCACCTTCTCCCCTCTCTAGGAAATCTTCTTCTCACCCTCCCACACCCACTTTTTCAACATCTACATCCACGCCCATCCCCCAATCCAACTGTCCGGCGCACCTCTCGTGCCTCCCATCTCTCATTTTTGTTAAGCCTGTTGTTAGGAGCAATGGGTTTGTCTTGGGCTTTTGAATTGATTTCTGTATGTTAGAGAAAAAAGATGAAAATTTGTGGATATGAGTTCATTTTATTGGGTTTAGTTATGGTCTTCATGGACAGACGAAGGTCAATTCCAGTGATTTTATTCAGAATATAACACCCATGAGTTTCTGTCAGAGACGAGATCTGCTTCCATGGCGGAATCCCAAACAGCCATAGATTTCGTTGTTCCGGCTAGTGTTGGTGGTGCGACCTTCGCCGGCGATTGGGAAGATGTCGTCGGTTTGGAAGAGCAGCAACGCCACCTCCAGAAGCTCCAAATGCCCCTTTCGTCATCATCAAAACAAGGCCAAATGGAGAAAATTAGATCATGACCAGAGACTGACGAAATTAAAAACATGGGATTCATAGTGTTGTGACAAAACATATCTAAACAACACCCAACAACAGCAACAAATCGTAATCCTGCCAGGTGATCCACAGAACTGAAGAAAAACCACTCTGGGTCATCGGATTTGATCACTGACTTCGCTGGCATCAGAAATCGAAACAAGAAAAGAATCAAACAACAGTGAAGTGGGTTTGATAGCATCACGATGATTCGACACATGTACTTTCCAGATCTGAAGAATGGTTGGGGGATTCATCATCATCGCGTGACCATGCCGTAAGCGACCACGCCACCACCGCCGGTAGCCACCATCACCCAACATCCATGCGCCTCCATCATCATAAATCACTCGCCAAGCCGTTGTCGCAGAGCTGTCCAGGATCGCCATTCTTCTCCGCCAGATCTGCAAATCCAGAGGAACCCAAAATCGAACCCATCTTCGCGCATCATCACCCTCGCATCAGCCCAAATTGGCGTCGCACCACAAAGCACCACCATGCCGCGCCGCCACCACGACTACCTTTCCAGCAACATGGTGACAAAACTCAGAATCGCATCATCCTTCATCGCACGACCACCTGCAATCAGGAAAACCAAAGGACCAACAATCATCACACAGAGACCCAAAGGCAGGCCCTTCTACAGGGAGAGCGAGAGGCCGACGGATCGAATGGAGAGCATTTTCATGACTTCGATGGCGGCGATGCCAGCACAGTTCCAAAGAGGGTTTTTGCTGAGCTTGTCGGGAGCGTGGCCGGTGATGTCGGAGATGCGTATCTTGCCCGGGTGAACCTGTGGGTCGACCCTGACGAAGACAATGTTCCCCATCCTGTCGACGGCGCAACCTAGGAAGTCGAAGCCGGGATCGAGATTGGCGACGGTGGCGGGAGCAAACGCTTTGACGAATGTGGTTACGGGTTGGGGCTCCGTTCGAGTATTGAGTGAGACGCTGTTGCTGTTGCCGCTGCTGCTACTGCAGCATCTAAATCTTGCTATCGGCATCTCATTGCCTTTGAAACTCGCCGGAGACGGACACAGGAAGTAAGTTGCCGTCGCCATTTCCACTTCCTCTTCCCACTTACAAACCTATATTTAATAATATTTAAGCTAAACATATTAAATTATCCACCTATACAGTCCAACGGTGCTACTTGGATGTCTCAGTTTGACACATGTTAAAAAAGTTAACGTCGTTAACTGTATTTAACGGAAAGGCTCTTATTAAATCAAATTGACCAAATTAGGGACCCAATTGATCACTTCCAAAATTGGAGGACCCAATTGAAACAAACCCCCAAATATAGGGACCTCTGAACCTATTAAACCTAAAAGCTATATCAGATTTACTATGATTTTTATAGATTTCATGATAAAAAGATGTAAAACAGTGGTTGAAACAAAAACAATTGTCCCATCAACTAAATAATGGACACTACCTAAATATTATGCAAGTAGTTAAAGGTTAAAATTAGCCTTGGGTCAAAGTCAAAAGTTGAAAGGTCTGTCTTGCAACTAAAACACAATAGTTGCTTAAGTTACTGTAGTTGTGGTTAAACTATTTAGGGTTGTGAATATGATATCTTTTCTCTGACCCGCTTATGCATTCATGGCCAATAGCAAGACAGAGTTAGAGGAGGAGCAGCGAAAAGATCCATTTTCATCTATTTGCCAACTCCTTATACCGTTTTCTTCAATTTTGGCAGTGAAAAGAGCCCCTCTAGCCAGCCGTGATCTCCCTTCCCATCACTCCAACCAGAACCTATGCAAGAGACCTGGCAGTGGGGAAGAACATTGTATGCCTGTGGAAGTAGGCATTGACTGTGCAAAATAAAAAAAGAGGAAAAAGAGAGGGGATTGAACCCCAGAAATGGTATACCATATAGAAAGGATTTTTGTAATTGTATTCCATGTAGAAACATGAGTATTCTTATTTATAATGACGGGAAGATATAGTAATAAGGAAAAAATTAATATAATGAGGATTATCTGCTAAGATATTTCTCTATTTAATGTAATCAAATCATAGGTGAAGATTACTGAGTTAGGCAGATTGATTTCCACTCTAGGTATTCCAATCACATTTGTTTGCACAAGTTGTTATATGATATGAATAAAGTTCCTAGGAAGTGATGTACATGGTTTTATACATTTATGATTGGTAATTCATCCACTAATGGCACTTATGATAGTTATTTGTTGTACCACTGGGAGTTGGAATGACATACCGATAAGTCCTTTGAGAATTTCTCAGCAACTACTGTAGCTTCAGTACCATTAATTCTAATTTGATATCCTGATCGTCTTAAGTACAGGGTTGCTCGTTCCCAATTCTCGGATGAATCCATCTATTGCAAATAATTCAAAAAAAAAGTAAGGATGCATATTAAGATGCACGGAGAACATGGTATATTTTTATACAATAGATATTATTAAGGATATAAAAAGGTTTAGCAGACTAAAATTAAAAAGTTTTAACGGGCTAATAAACATCTCAAATGCCAAACCTATTCAAATGGAACAGTTTCAGGTTATTTGAAAGGAGGTTTTCGTTTGTGTACAATTAAGTATTAAGTATTCTTCTACTGTTTAATATTTGATATTGAGTTATGTAAAAGATAAGATCAGCTGGTTCATGAGATTTATTGGATTGCTCATGAACTCTAAATGTACATCACGAACCACATAGATTATGCATAGATATAATGAATAAAATCAGATCATAAAAGGATTTTCCAAATAAACCAGACCTACCAAGAGTAGAACACTGAATGTTGCTTCTCCTTTAGACAGATATGTGTTAATCTCATGTTGCATTTCAGAATCTATAAAGTCAGCCAACAGAAAACTACGATTAGAGAATATTAAAGGAGAAAATACTATAATAATATCACAAATATACCATACTTGCATGAATATAATGCAATTTTATTAGCAGGTGTTGGTGGCTCTATTAGAAAGTGTCTCTAAGCCTATCTTCATAAAATCAGCTTGTAAATAAGGCTTCCACCTGTTTCTATATTATAATTTAATTTGAATTAGAATATTCAACACACTCTATCGAGTATTGAACATTTCAAGTGTGAGATTAGCTATTGGGATTTTGAAGGAGGATCCTAATCAGTCTATCAAGAGCCACTCCCTCATATATGAATCCACCATGACCAGTAAAGAGAAAGCTAACCTATACCATTGTCAGCTGGGACATCCTTCATTTCAAGTTGTGAAATTGATTTCTCCTTACTTGTTTAAGAATTTAAAGGTGTAGAGTCTCCATCATGAGGTGTTTGACTTTGCTAAACATGTGTGTACATTTTCCCATTAGCAACAAGAGATGTATTGTCCCTTTTAATCTTGTTGATAATGATGTATGGGATCCTACTAATGTCCCAAATATGTCAAATGCTAAAAGGCATATAACCGTTATATATGATTGTACCTGGTGACTTGGGGTTTCCTATTTAAACAAAAATCCAAGGTAAGTTCTGCTTTCATTCAATTTGTCACAATTTAAGAATCAATTTGGAGTCAATATTAAGAGAATTAGATATGATAATGCCAAGGACTACTTTAATCTTGAGTTCAACTCTTTTTGTCATAGAGGGGGGATAATTCGTGAATCTTCATGTGTTAACACACCTGAACAGAATGAGATTGCTGAAAAGAAAAACAATCACTTACTAGAACAAACTAAAGCTCTACTTTTTCAATATCATGTTCCTAAGAAATTTTGGGGGAAGCCCTTCTTACTACTACTTATCTTATCAATATGTTGCTCTCTAAAATCTTAGAATCAAAGACACCCATGGAAGTTATTCTCATTCTATCTATTGGAAATCCCACATCGACTAGTGATAAAGCCAGTTTAGAGAATATAAGTAGGTGTAAACCTCACCTTACAAGTCGATTTGTTGGCAAAAGAAGAAAATAGACATCTTGCTTCAATAAAGATTTTTGATGATGATAACTCATGGAGAAGTATTGAAGATTTAAATAACGCTTGGATTCAAGAGATACATTAAAGACTTAAAATTTTAGTTGTTGAAGTCATGTAATCTGTGTATTTTATTTAAATTAGTACACCAATAGTCAATAAGTAGAACCCAAGCACCAGAGCACTCAAAAAAGGTTTTATTATTCACAAAAACCTCCGGCATAATTGATTATTACTAATGATGATTGATTATCCCAATTAATTTCAAATTTTTCCTTAAGCCTTTAGAATAATCGATTATCACTAATAATAATCGATTATCACAATGAGAAATTAATTTTTGAAAATTTCTAGAATAATCGATAACCACTTATGATAATCGATTATCAGAAATAGTTGCAAAAAGACTCTCTAGTTTTCTGACCTAATTTTCAAAAATAAAAGTCTATATATTTTACCTAAACCTAATCTCAAAAGAACTTTACATTCAGAAATTTAAGAGTTGTGTGCTAGAGAAACTCTTAGTGTTTGTGAAAAAGGGCTTTGAAAAACCTAGTTTGGGTAAAGTAAGAACTTTCACTGAGTGGGTCTAAATGATTGAGTGCCACTGTTGTTGCTAGGAAAACTTGTTCATCCTTTGTGTGTGAAAGATGGTGTTTTCTAACTTTTGTTAAGACAAGATTGTTTAAAGAATAGACAGTCTAAGCAACTCAGGTTTTGAAGTTTAACAGTAGGCAGTAAATAAAATATTGTTGAGCATGAAAAGCTGTTTAAAAGAAATAGCGTCTAAAGAAGAAATATTTTATAACGTCTAAATTCAAGCTTATGAACAATGTTTTCTAGACTAAAATGTCTATTGAACAAAAATCATAAATTGCGTCTGAGAAAAGAAAGTGTCTCTCTTTTGAAATCATCTAATAGACCATATGAATAGCAAAGCGTCTTATGAAAAAAAAAGTCTATCTCGTGTATAACACTAAGGCTAAAAAGAAATTTTTATTCAATACAAGTGTTATCCCAAACAAAGCGTTTTAAAGAAAACATCGTCCAATGAATGACCACTAAACACTATAGTCTTCGATGCTTGTATTCTTTGTTCTTGATATTTGTGTAGATCACTAAAGCAAAAAGATATGATCAGTATCACAACACCCAAGAAAAAGACGTTGTAAGAGAAGAAGAACATTCTGAGAATGTTTCCCTTGAAGCCTTCTGTTCTGTCACATCGTATAAGCTCAATTTGCTTAAGGCTATGATAAAGGTTTGACCCCTATAAAGAAGATGAAGGTTTGACTTCCTGCCTAAAGGCTACCTACTCTTCTAAAGTCAAATTCCTTGTCTAAAGGTCATCTTTCAAGAAAAGTTATATATAGACGAAAGCTTGAAGAGAAGACTAGAATTATAACACAAGAAGGATAAGATAAAAAGAATAGAGTAGTGAACTCAAGTTTACTGTGCTCATATATCGTCTAAAAATATATTTCTTTTAAGAGAAAAACCTTAACATATCACAGACTTCTTTGTATTGTTTATATCCTCTTTTTGAGAGTTATCATATGTACCTTTGCTCTTAACACTATTTGTGTTGTAAATTTTGAAGAGACTCAAAACACTTGTCTAGACGTGTTGTCTAGGTTTGAGACCAAAAGTGGTTAGAGTACTTGTAAACCAAGAATGGTTAAACTCGGACTAGTCGTGTTGACTAGGTGAACCAGAAGTGGCAAGAATACTTGTTGTAAACCTAGAAAGGTAAAACTTGTTGTAATCTTTGAAAAAGATTAATGAAACCCCCTAAGAATTTTTAAGGAAGAACGAGATGTAGCACAGGTTGAGTGAACCGATATAAAATCTGTGGTTTATTGCTTTGTTATCTAAAACGTTTTCATTTACTCGTCTTATACAAACTAGCATCTAAGCATATCATAAATTATATATCTCCTTTACAAAAATCATTAGACGCTGCTTTGCGAAAGGATTTGAAAAACACTATTCACCCTCCTCTAGTGTTTTTCCTATGTTTTCAACCTTAACTCTATTCTATGTGATTGTAAGTTGTTGGTTATTTTTAGTGATTATTTAATCCCTCTTTAGAGAGATTAACAACTGGAAGTGAGGTCTTTTGATCCAAACCACTATAAAATTCCTTATGCGAATTTCTCTTTCCTACACTCTTTATCTTTAGCGTTGTTATTTATAGAGAATTGATTTTTGTTATAAAATTAATTTATAAAAGCACAATTTTATTAAGTAAACAAATTCACCCCTTCTTGGTTTTTGTCCACTCACGAACATTTCGCTGTGTACTTCTAACAAGCCGGTCTTGTGGAAGTTTCACATTAACTAGTGATAAAGTCAGTTTAGAATATATAAGTGGATGCAAACCTTACTTTACAAGCTGCGTTTGTGGGGTGAAGTTAGGCTTAAAGTTCAGTTTTTAACCTGGAGTCTATCCTAGCAAGATTTGTGTTTGTTGGGCATATCATTCCACTCGTTATCGAACCACCCATTAATATCTAGTCCCACGCATAAAATGTATATACCTCGACATGAGGGAGATGTGTTGGAAGTCCCACATCGACTAGTGAATAGGCCAGTATTGAGTATATAAGATAGGTGCAAACCTCATCTTACAAGTCGGTTTTGTTTGAATTGAATTAGGTTTAAAGTCGACTTCTTAACATTATCCATACCTAGACCTTATTAATAAACTCCAACCTAGAATATTTGGTTATGTATCCATTGTGCATGTTCATAACAATGGGTACCTTAGAATACAAATGATAACATTCAAACAATCAAATTCCAAAGGATTTTGCAAGAACTAACTTACAAACATGGAGTTGCTCCGGTGAGTGGATGGTGGTACATGGCTTTAACATGCCATGATACAACAAATAGAGAAGTTGTGTGTGACGAAGGATTAGAGGACATGACCATGATGGGTGGACGTCACTTGGCGAGACACACCATATCCAATGGTCGTCAAAGAGAAATGGAGTGGTCAACTATGGTCAAGTGTTGTAAATAACATATTCTTAGGATAAAAATATTCTCAATATCCCTATAGTAATTAGGAAAAAATCTTATTCATTTCAACATAATTTTATTTTCTTATTTTAAAGGATTTGATAATTATTTATTTCCTTACATAGTTCAAGAGCTAGTAAGGTGTTGTTGGATATATTAATCTAAAGGTAAGGTAGTTAAGTATAAAGCCAAGATGAGGGTGAAAGGATACAATTAAACATATACTAGAAGTTCGTCCTACAATACAATCAAATCCTAATTTAACTCTTTTAGTTCGAATAAGAGAAAGTTAAAGCCAAGTCAACTACTTTAATTCTAAAACTTTTCAACAATCATTATCTTGTAGTAATCTAATTCAGGCCATCAAAATATTACTGAGCATCAAATAGATATAAATGTGAGTGTAGGTCTTATAGATTAAACTGCAAATGAACTTACCACACGTTATTTTGTTTTGATCATTAGCAAAAAGCTTCACCAGTTCCCCCTAACAAAGAAAAAATTTGACAAAAATAAGCCAAGAATAACATTCTACTGACCATGAGACATGTCTGCAAATTCCATAATATATTTATCTGCAAATTCCATAATATATTTGTATACAAAAGTGTAAATTCAAATATATCAAGTCTTGAATGACTCATACTTAAATTCAAAGAGAAGACTATTAGATCTATGCTAAAAAGGAGGAGGAAATGTCAAAGGTGTTAGATGTAATAGGCTTAGGTCTATCCTTCTGTATTTTCCTATTTCTAAATGTGTAACCCTATGTGCTCTACACACATTATGGATTTAGCCTATGCCTCTCTCTTTTATTTTAACATGGTATCTAGAGCTAGGTTTAATTCTTGTCTCTCTCTTGCCTCTCTAGTGAACCCAGTGTACTAAATTTACTTTTCGGAAATCGTTTCCTCTTCTTTTAATTCATTCTTTGGTTTTTCTTTCCAAGCATTGTTTTTTGCAACCACTATACCACCACCCAATTTGGACCCCTTGCCATGTTGTTGATGTGCCATCACTATCATCGTTGCCACCACCACCGCTTGGACTGGTGACACCATGATTGTGATCATCCTGGCCAAGCGACAACCATGTCACAAAAATCATGACAATTGAAGCTTTGATGCACTACCCCATCCCTTGTCGCCACTGCTTCCCATCGTTGTCTATTCTCCTCTCCCATGTTGACCACCATGTCAGACTTGTTTCTACATCCTCTTTCCAGACCAGTGACTTTCATTGTGATTGGACTTCATTAAATTTTTTTCACATTTTTTAGGGTTGTTTTTCACTTTCTTATTGGTTTAATATACATTGTACTTAAATCTACCATTCAGTTGTTAGAATATGTATTAAATATAGGTAGTAGTTAGACCAAAGATCTTGGAAGTCTTATACTTTCTAGGCATTGATGTGGCTCAATCAAAGGAAGGCATTGTAGCTTGTGAAAGGAAATATGTTTTGGATGTCTTGGAAGAAACATGTATGACTGACAACTAATCAATAGATAACCCTATGGATCCAAATAAAAAATTAATGGCAGATCAAGGTCGACCTCTTTCGATTGGAAGTCTCACATTGACTAGAAATAAGGCCGTTACAATATATAAGTGGGGAAAAAGCTCACCTCGTGTTAGTTTTGTAAGGTTGAGTTAGGCTTAAAGTTCATTTCAATAAAAAATAATACTAAAATTTATTATTTAGAATTGATTGAAAATACATTCTCATATCCTCTATTTGTAACAATCTAATTCTCCTAAAAAGGGAAATAGAGAAACTAGGAAAACAAAATAAAATAAAAGATTGTATATCTATTTTCTCTAATTAGGAAGATTCTAAAGATATCTTCTCTAATTACAACACTCCCCCTCAAGTTGGTAAATGAATATCAATCATTCCCAACTTGCCTACAAGATCTTGAAATCTACCCGGAGGAAGCCCTTTTGTAAAAATATCTGCTATTTGAAGTTCTGTAGGAACATGAGTTGTAATCACAAAGCCTCTGTCAAGATTATCTTTGATGAAATGTCTGTCAATCTCAATGTGTTTGGTTCTATCATGCTGTACTGGATTATGGGCTATGCTCATGGCAGACTTATTGTCACAGTGTAGTTGCACCGGGTTCTCCACTTTGACTTTAAGATCATCCAAAATGATTTTCATCCAGAGTCCTTCACACATTCCTTGAGCAAGAGCTCGAAATTCAGCTTCTGCACTAGAACGAGAAACTCTATCTTGCTTTTTGCTTCTCCATGTTACCAGACTATCTCCAAGAAACACACAATACCCAGAAGTAGATTTTCTGTCAGTAATAGAACCTGCATAGTCAGCATCAGTATATATCTTCATAGTCAATGTGTCTTCCCTTTTGAATAATAGCCCCTTTCCTGGACTTGACTTCAAGTATTGGAGAATTTTGTCAACTGCTTGCATGTGTCTCTCTCTTGGATCATGCATAAATTGACTCACAACACTAACTGCATAAGCAATGTCTGGTCTTGTGTGTGATAGATAAATCAATTTTCCTACCAATCTCTGATATTGGGCTTTCTCTACAGGAGCACTTTCTTCACATCCCATTTTGTGATTCTGTTCTATAGGAACTGTTGAGGTTCTACATCCCAGCTTTCCTGTTTCTTTGAGGAGATCAAGTACATATTTCCTTTGGGAGATGAAAATTCCTTTCTTGGAGTAGGCAACCTCTATTCCAAGAAAATATTTGAGTTTTCCTAGGTCTTTCATTTCAAATTGAGCTGCCAATTTATCTTTTAATGCCAATTTTTCTGTTTCATCATCTCCTGCAATAATCATATCATCCACATAGACAAGTAATAGAGTGAGTTTACCTGTAGAAGAGTGTTTTATGAATAGAGTATGATCTCCTTGGCTTTGTTTGTATCCCAAGGAAACCATTGCTTTTGTAAATCTTCCAAACCATGCTCTAGGGGATTGCTTAAGACCATACAATGCTTTCTTCAGGAGGCATACCTTGTTTCTTTCATTTTTCACTTCAAAACCTGGGGGAATCTCCATGTACACTTCCTCATCTAGATTTCCATGAAGAAAGGCATTCTTCACATCCAACTGGTGTAAGTCCCATCCAAAATGGGCAGCCAAAGCGAGAATAACTCGAACTGTATTCATCTTTGCCACTGGGGCAAATGTCTCCTCATAGTCAATCCCATATGTTTGGGTATATCCTTTTGCCACCAATCTAGCTTTATATCTTTCTATTGTCCCATCTGCCTTATGTTTCACTGTGAATATCCATCTACACCCTACTGCCTTCTTGTTTCTTGGCTTATCAACAATCTCCCAAGTTGAATTTCTTTCTAATGCATTCATCTCTTCTTTCATGGCTTGATTCCAATGTTCAAGTTTCATGGCCTCTTGGATTGAGGTAGGAATTTCTGTGGCATCAATGGCAGCAATAAAACTTTTGTGCTTATCAGAGAGATTGTTAGTGCAAACATACTGAGAAATAGGATATTTAGCACATGATCTTCTTCCCTTTCTCAATGCAATGGGTAAATCCTCAGTAATACTTACCTCCTCATCATTGATATCTTCAGGGATCCTCACCTCCGGATTAGACAATTTTTCTTGCTCGAGAGTCGAAGTGGGTTGTTCTCTTCTTTCATATTTTTTGCCAAAAAATCTGTCTTCTTCCTCACTGTGGACTATGGTAGCTTCATTGCTCAGGTCTTGGGCATCCTGCAAAGACAAACATGGTAATGACAAGAAGGAGAGTTCATCCACTTCAAGTGCTTTCTCCCCCTGAAGTGGTGGACTGACATAAAAGGATTGTGTTTCATGAAAGGTGACATCCATGGTGACAAAGACGCGCCGACTCTGAGGATGATAACATTTGTACCCTTTTTTATTAGAAGGATACCCAATAAAGACACATTTAAGAGCTCTGGGATCTAATTTACCACGGTTAGGATGATGAGAGTGAACAAAAACAACACATCCAAAGACTCGACTAGGTAGACTCGTTAGTAGGGAAGAAGAAGGAACAAAAGACAATAGAGACTCTATAGGACTAATGCCATTTAAGATACGAGTGGGTAACCTGTTGATGAGATATGTGGCAGTTAGCACAGCTTCTCCCCAGTAATTTTTTGGAACAGACATTTGAAAAAGAAGAGCTCTAGTTACTTCAAGAAGATGACGATTCTTTCTTTCTGCAACCCCGTTTTGTTGAGGGGTATTAACACAGGTTAGTTCATGAACAATACCATTATGAGACAAAAAATTAAGAAATTCATGATTCACATATTCAGTACCATTATCAGACCTAATTTTTTTGATATTTTTTCCAAATTGATTTTGGACAAGATGGAAAAAATTAACAAAAATTTGAAAAACTTCGGATTTATTTTTCATAAGGTATGTCCATGTGACACGGGTACAATCGTCAATAAAAGTAACGAACCATCTGGCTCCAGAAATAGAATCTATGACAGGACCCCAAACATCAGAATGAATTAAATCAAATGGAGAAATACTCTTTTTATGACTAATAGGATAAGATGCACGATGGTGTTTTGAAAATTGACAAATATCACAATTAAAAGACTCAACAGATTCTTTGGTAAACAAGTGGGGAAATAAGGACTTGATAAGACTGAATGAAGGATGCCCAAGCCTTTGATGATGTAACCATATTTGGGATTTTGCCCACGTCTCAGATGTTGCTTGTTGAGTCATGATTTTCGTGTTGCTTTGGTCATCAAACTCTAAAAAATACAACCCACTATGCTCTTTAGCAGTTAAAATTGTCTTCCCCATGGCAAGGTCCTGAAAAACACAATAAGTTGGAAAAAATGTTACTGAGCAATTTAAATCCTTTGTGAGTTTTTGCACAGAGATAAGATTGTTCGCTAATTGAGGAACATGTAAAACATCCTTCAATACAATGGATGAGTCCAAAATTATATTCCCAGAGCCGCATATAGGTATACCCTGACCATTCGCAACTGTAATAAGTTGTTCTTTATTTCTTTTACCATATGAGTCAAAGGACACACTAAAAGGTGTCATATGATCAGTTGCACCTGAATCAAGGATCCAAATACCTTGAGACACATGATCAACAGTATTGAGGCAAATCTTACCTTTTATGGACAAAGTGCATGATCCAGAGGACTTACTCATTGATTCATCCATTGCATTCAAAGGAATAATTTTTACTTCAGACATCCCGTAGAACGCAACGAGGAGTCTCCAAGACAATAACGGTGTATGGGTCACACAAAAAAAAAGGAGCAGAACTTAAAAAAACCAGATCTATTCAAGAAAAGGTCAAACGGGTCGACACAAACCCTAGGAACAGACTCAGGAGTCTCCGGCGACTCTTCTGTGGCGGCGACGGCGAGTGGGTCTCGCCGGAAAAAAGAGAGCGAAACTTAAAACTCAGATCTGCTCAAATACAACCCAAACGAGTCGTCACCGACCCTAGGAATAGACTCAGGGTGCTCCGGCGACCCTGTCTGTGGCGGCGCTGGCGAGTGGGTCTCGCCGGAGGTGGGCGCGTGGGCTACATGCGCCGGCGACGGTGGAGGAGCGTGGTGGCTCCTTTCACGGAGCGACTTCCGGCGTTGTGGTCGTCGGAGTTGGGCGCACCTTTCTGCACTATCAACGACCCCAACCGGCGACGGCAGCAGCGACGGTGGTCGGACAGCGGCGACGGTGCGACTGTGCAGCGGAAGGAGTTCTAAGATCGGAAGCTCTGATACCAAGTAGAAAATAATACTAAAATTTATTATTTAGAATTGATTGAAAATACATTCTCATATCCTCTATTTGTAACAATTTAATTCTCCTAAAAAGGGAAATAGAGAAACTAGGAAAACAAAATAAAATAAAAGATTGTATATCTATTTTCTCTTATTAGGAAGATTCTAAAGATATCTTCTCTAATTACAACAATTTCTTAATAAGAAATCAGAGCCATTATTAGAGCTTATCCTAGCAAAGTTTGTTGGGTCTATTATTCCACTCACTATCATGCCACTATTAAACCACCCATTAATGTTTAGTCCCACGCTCGAAATGTATATTTCTCGACATGACAGAGTGTATTGGAAGTCCCACATAGGTCTAACAGAGGTCTAGTAGAGGTTCGGGGAAGATTCAGCAAAGGCCCGATGATGTACAAGAACCACGGGTTAGGTGCACTTGAGGCAAACCCAATATTTGAAGGAAATGGTGTACTTTAGGCAATCCTAAGTAAAAAAACATTGTGGATGTAGGGCTCCCAAGATCAGAAGCTTTGATACCAACTTGAAAAAAAAAAAAAAGAGAAGAATGTATGTTTTAGAGGGCTTAATTCCACCCTTATTCATCCTTTATTCATAGGATTTCAACAATGGAAGACAACTAAGATTACAATGGAATAGGCCATTCTAACAATATATATATATATATATATATATATATATATATATATGTATATATGATTTATAGAAATAAAAAAATGAACCATTTTTTTTTACAATCTTTTGGTTTGGAAACTACTTATATTAACTAATCATCTCGATTCCTACTTTTTATCAAAAAAGTGAAGTTTTACATAAATTTATAAGAGATTGAGGTCAAATTCGGTATTTTCTCTCAACACTAATGAAGTTAATTAATTTGTTGGTTTAACCATTATCTAGTCCTCTATAAACTCACACATAAATATTTACAATAATTTTCCTAGTTTTAATTTTTTTATTGTGTTTAATACAATTTGATGTTTGTTTGTCATACTTCATTTCACCTCTCTTTCCTCATCCCCCAAGTTCACGCCACTCACTTTCCTGCACCAATAACAACAATCTCTCACTTCCCCTCTAAAATCTAATCTGGGTTTCATTCTTCAGAGGAAAAAGTTTTGGACTTTGCTTAATTCAACTTGTTCTGTTATCATGGGCAAGGTTGCACTGGGAGCTGTCGTTGTCTGTGCCACCACCATTTGCATCACGACGATGCTAGTGGTGTGCCCTCGCATCATTACTTCCCGCAAGTGGAGTCGCGCCATGGCTATAGGAATCCATTTTGTTTCTGGTTTCCTTAATTTTTCTTAGTAAATTTTATTTGTCTCCTGAACATTCTCCGGCGTGTCTCTCCGCCATGGCAAAGAATCTGACTGTGTCATCTCTGACGTGTCAGAGGGCATGACCATGTTTGACCCAACAATTTGTATCAGACGTTGTGTTGTGCACAGTTCTGTGGTGTGTTCATATCCGCACACACACATCCAACGAGGAAACACCATTTTTGTGGTGTGTCAAATCTTCGTAGGTCAAATCCAATGATCAACTTGTACGCGTGTTAAAAAAATGTTTAAAGGGACCTCAAGTTGAATTTATTTGTTCCCAACATAATACATACAATTTGTATGCTTTAGCTTAAAGAGGAGTGTTAGAATTAGAATATGTATTAAAAATCGGTAGTCGTTAGAATGGATATTTAATGTAGGTAGTTAGAAGATGTATTGGAAAACTATATGTTATACTTATGAGTTGTCAGCATTATTTACATAAATATTTCTGATTTCTTCTACAAATAACAAGGCTTGGCTGAGAGATAATCTCTTAAACTTTTTTTGTGACATTTTCAATCAAATTCATGCTCAATTATACATTGTAGTCAAGTCTACTATTCATTTATCACTGAAACAAGTATTTCATGCGAGATGTTCAGAAGTTTGGGAACATGGCAAACTGATATTCACCAATGATACCACTTCCACCAATCCACCAAGACAGTGTCAATTAAAAAATGAGATTATCTCTTTATCTGTAGATCTGATCCCAAGGTACTGTCTTTGGTTTCTCTCAACTTCCTTGTGTCAAGGGTACGTTTGGAGCCAACATGGAAAGTGAGACCTTTGTAGAGGCCGTAAAGGTGAAAAAGACACCTCGAGGAATATTCTACCATAATATCTGTGTCATGAAACTGTTTGGTTTGTACATAAATAGCCAGTTTGACTATGATGCAGGGTTTCCTGTATGGTCCCCTTTTATCTAATACCCTTATGTATCTCTTATAGTCCTTCATAATACATATAGGAATAATTCTTCCTGTCTTTTTTTTATTTCCCACCAGAAGTCCCTAGAATCACAATACTTTAGCATGGAAGACAAACATAGGTTCAAAATTTAAACACAAATTCCATATTTTGCTTTTGCAACATGATAGAAAAGTCTTATCCAACAAGCATATCCTAATTTAAAACAATAAAACTCGATGCATTTATAGCATCCATAGATATGGCAATAAGCATATTGTTAGATATTGTGTGTTTATGTTAATTAGGAAAACATAGTACCTATATGTTTATTAGGGAAATATAGTCCTTATGCTCATTATATTTTATTTTTACATATTCATTTGTATTTGGGCTTAGCCCACATTCTTATTATTATAAATACATTACCCTATGTGTATGCAAAGACACACAAGGGAGATTGATCCTAAATATAGTTTTTCATCATATTTAACATGGTATCAGAGCTTAGGTTCGGTTCTACCTGTTCTACAGTCTCCGGTACGCATCACCGCCGCAGTCGCCGCAGCCCACCGCCGTCGCCGCCGCCGTCGCCGCCGTCGCCGGAGTTCCAGAATCGACCGGCGACCACTCCATCGGAAGCGTCTCGGCCGGGCGACCACCGCGGTTCAAAGATCGCGGCGATCGGAGCACCCACGCGCCTCCACGCGCCGCCACAGCAGTTCGCAGATCCGCCGCTTCCCGCCGCGCGTGCCGGCGCGTCGCCGGAGCCCACCGCCGCTGACCAGCATCGCCGTGATCGCCTCCTCGCCCTCTTTCTGGATCTGTGGTCGTTGCGTCAATCGGAGCACGTTGGATTTTTAGGGTTTCTCCCTCTCCATGGCATCTTCCGCGTCTACAAACACCTGTGCTAGTGCCCCATCTTCTTCTGCTGATTCCCCAATCTACACCAATTTTGTGAATGTACACTTGTCCATTGACAAGTTAGATGGCACGAATTATGCAACATGGGCATCTGACATCAAACTTTGGTTGAAGAGTCAGGGATATGTAGATCACCTTACTAAAGATGTGACTAGTGCTACCACAGATGACACTTCTCGCTGGATGAAAATTGATGCCCAGTTATGCATCGTCATAAAGTCCACCATTCACTCCTCTCTGAAACAAATGTTTCGTTCCTATGAAACATGTTCAGAAGTATGGGCTCAAGCAAGGCTATTATACACAAATGACACCCAGCGTCTTTATGGTGTTTGTCAGAACCTATTCACTGTCATTGGTCCACGCAGTCCTGATCCCATGGCAGAATATTTGGGTAAAGTTCATGCCCTCCTTCATGATTTTAATGAGCTATTACCTCCTGCTTCCACTCCTGCTGAAGAACTGGAACAACGATCAAAGTTCTTCATGTTGTTGGCCTTATACGGACTCTCTGATGATTCCTCCCATGTTCGTGATCAGATTTTGGGTTCTCCTGTCATACCCAACTTTACTTCTACTTGTTCTGCTCTTTTGCGTATTCCGAGCAAACTAGTCGTTGAGACATCTCCTCATACTGATGATTCCTCAGTTATGGCTGTCCAACGTGATGATCAAAGTCGGTCTCGCAAGCCAGGTAAAGGACGACCTAAATGTGACCATTGTGGCAAGCTAGGCCACAAAATTGATAGGTGTTATTCGCTTCATGGACGTCCTCCTCGATCTGTAGCAATGGCTAATTCTGATCCACCTCCTCAACTACCGTCTGTAGACCATCCTACTTCATCAAATACTGTAGACAACCCTGCAGTCTTCAACGAATTTCTCCGATGGTATGAGGATCGTCAGCACTCTAGTTCCACTACATCTGTATCTGTTGCCCGCACAGGTACACCTTTTGTTGGTCTGACTCACTCCCTCGGATCTTGGGTCCTTGACTCAGGCGCCACCGATCATATAACTGGTAACAAGTCCTTGTTTTCTTCCTTGTCATGTCCAGATAATTTACCCTCGGTAACAATGGCTGATGGGTCTAGAGTCTTATCTCATGGTATTGGTACTGTTCATATTTTTCCGTCCATATCCATTGATAATGTACTCTATGTCCCTGGGTCTCCTTTCAACTTATTGTCCATAAGTCGTCTAACTCATTCCCTTAATTGTATTATTTCATTTACCAAAGATTCTGTTTGTTTGCAGGACCGGAGTTCGAAACACATGATTGGCACAGGATGTGAGTCTCATGGCCTATATCTTCTCCGCCCTTCTCCACATGCTGGCGTAATCATGGAGTCACCATCCCTTCTTCATGCTCAGTTAGGTCATCTCAGTCTTGCCAAATTGCAGCAACTTGTTCCGAGTTTGTCGAAGTTATCAAGTTTGTCATGTGAGTCTTGTCAGTTAGGAAAGCATACTCGTAGTTCCTTTCCTTGTAGTGTTTCACAAAGAGCGTCATCCCCTTTTTCATTAGTTCATTCTGATATTTGGGGACCTAGTCGTGTTAAGTCCACTTTAGGATTTCAGTATTTTGTTACCTTTATTGATGACTATTCCAGATGTACTTGGTTGTTTTTATTGAAGAATCGTTCTGAGTTGTTTTCTATTTTCCAATCTTTTTTCAATGAAATAAAAACACAGTTTGGGGTTTCTATTCGAATTTTACGCAGTGATAATGGCCGTGAATACCTTTCTCAACAGTTTAAACATTTTATGGCTTCTCATGGCATTCTTCACCAGACCTCATGTGCTTATACTCCTCAACAAAATGGGGTGGCTGAGCGCAAGAATAGACACCTTATTGAAACAACTCGTACTCTTCTCATCCATGGCCAAGTACCCTCGCGTTTTTGGGGTGATGCAGTTCTCACTGCATGTTATCTCATAAACCGCATGCCATCTTCTGTCCTAGATAACAAAATCCCTCATTCTGTCTTATTTCCTCAAGACCCTTTACATCCATTACCTCTTAGAGTTTTTGGGTCTACATGTTTTGTTCATGATTTTAGTCCTGGTCTTGATAAGTTATCTCCTAGATCTCACAAATGTGTCTTCTTAGGATTTCCACGGTCACAAAAGGGCTATAAGTGTTTTTCCCCTTCCCTCAATCGCCATTTTATCTCTGCTGACGTCACTTTTGATGAATCTTCGTTTTATTTTTCACCTCTATCTTCTAGTTCTGTACCTCCACCTATTACTGTTGATATTCCTATTGTCTGTGATCCTTCTCCTCCTTTAGCCTCTCAGGATCGTCCTTCAACTCCACCCCTTCAGGTTTATAGTCGCCGCCCTCGTCTCCCTCATGACTCACCTCCTGTGCCGCCTCCTGTGTCTCCTCCGGCTCCTGCAAATGAGTCTGACTTGCCTATTGCCCTCCGTAAAGGTATACGCTCTACTCGTAACCCTTCCCCCCATTATACTGTTCTTAGTTACCACAGGTTATCTCCATCTTTTTACACATGTCTCTCCTCCATTTCTTCTGTGTCCATTCCCAAGTCTGTGGGTGATGCCTTAACTCATCCTGGTTGGCGTCAAGCCATGCTAGATGAATTAAGTGCTTTACAGAAAAGTGGAACTTGGGAGCTTGTCCAATTACCATCTGGAAAGTCTGTTGTTGGTTGCAGGTGGGTTTATGCTATCAAAGTTGGCCCTGATGGTACAATTGATCGTTTGAAGGCTCGACTGGTTGCCAAAGGATACACACAGATTTTTGGTTTTGATTATGGTGATACTTTTTCTCCAGTGGCGAAAATGACCTCTGTTCGCCTATTCATTGCCATGGCCGCTCTTCGACAATGGCCTCTTTACCAACTTGATGTAAAAAACGCTTTCCTTAATGGTGATTTGCATGAAGAAATTTATATGGAGCAACCGCCCGGCTTTGTTGCTCAGGGGGAGTCATCTGGATTGGTATGTCATCTTCGCAAATCCTTATATGGCCTAAAACAGTCTCCTCGGGCCTGGTTTGGTAAGTTCAGCTGTGTTGTTCAACAATTTGGTATGTCTCGCAGTGAAGCGGATCATTCAGTGTTCTATCGCCACTCAAGTGCTGGATGTATCTACTTAATAGTGTATGTTGATGACATTGTTCTCACAAGAAGCGACTATCTTGGCATCTCTCAGATGAAACAACACCTTTGTCACCATTTTCAAACCAAAGATCTTGGCAAACTCCGATACTTTTTGGGTATTGAAGTAGCACAATCCAATGATGGTATTGTCATATCTCAGAGGAAGTATGCGTTAGACATCTTGGAGGAAACAGGGTTAATGAACTGTAAGTCTGTTGAGACACCTATGGATCCTAACATCAAGCTTCTACCAAATCAGGGGGAGCCTTTCTCAGATCCTGAACGTTACAGAAGATTAGTTGGTAAATTAAACTATCTTACTGTTACGCGTCCTGACATTTCCTTCGCAGTAAGTGTGGTGAGTCAATTCCTTAACTCCCCATGTGAAGACCATTGGGATGCAGTTGTTCGCATATTGAAGTATATTAAAGGATCACCTGGAAAAGGTTTGCTATATGGTCCTAACAACGATACAAAAATCGTTTGCTATTCAGATGCTGATTGGGCTGGTTCCCCTTCTGATAGGAGGTCTACTTCTGGATATTGTGTCTCTATTGGTGGCAACCTGATATCTTGGAAAAGTAAGAAGCAAAGTGTTGTGGCTAGGTCCAGCGCAGAAGCAGAATATAGAGCTATGGCATCAGCTACTTGTGAGCTTGTGTGGCTTAAACAATTACTTAGTAAACTGAAATTTGGAGATGTCACTCACATGACACTTATATGTGATAATCAAGCTGCTCTTCATATTAGCTCTAACCCTGTCTTCCATGAGAGAACCAAGCACATTGAAGTTGATTGCCATTTTATTAGAGAAAAAATCATATCCGGAGATATCAAGACTGAGTTCGTTAACTCAAGCAACCAGTTGGCAGACATATTCACTAAGTCCTTGCGAGGACCTAGAATTGACTATCTTTGTGACAAGCTTGGAACATATGATTTATACGCTCCAGCTTGAGGGGGAGTGTTAGATATTGTGTGTTTATGTTAATTAGGGAAACATAGTACCTATATGTTTATTAGGGAAATATAGTCCTTATGCTCATTATATTTTATTTTTACATATTCATTTGTATTTGGGCTTAGCCCACATTCTTATTATTATAAATACATTACCCTATGTGTATGCAAAGACACACAAGGGAGATTGATCCTAAATATAGTTTTTCATCATATTTAACACATATCATATAACATACACAAGATATATGATAGACTGCATATAACTAATGTATTTCAAACCTGACGGCCTTTATCATCCATTGGAATACACTCAACTGCTATCAATTTATCAACATCATCAGCTGTAACTACATACTCTGGATTTGTGGCTCCTGATTCAAGAAAAACATAGATGAAAATCAGTTATCATGTTTATGTTAAACTTGTATTAGAACAATGCACTAAGCAAACAGGCATAAAATTCCAAAAATAAATGGCCAGAGGTATGAGTCCAATCCACCTTCAATGTAGTGTCTAGTGCCATCCTCAAGATGCCGAACCCACTGGTTTGAAGCCAAGAATGATGGCAATATCAGTAAATAATAGAGAGGAAAATTATGGACGATATGCTAAGTTCAATATTAATGGAAAGAATATTCACCTGAAACATACAAAGTGAAGTTCCACGGACTGGATATCCACATCCAAGAAGCTTTTCTCCCGGAATAGCATCACCAGAAATTTGAAAATTCTCAATGCCAGGGCCATCTAGGAATATCAGTCGTCAGTATAAAAAGATATATATGTATGTATGTATATTAAAATAAAAAAACAAGAGTTACCCTCGGAAACAGAGGAAGCCGTCTCATCTAATTCAGGTTGAGGTTGATATATGTTTGAATTAACAAAATTTCTTTCCATGTTTTTGTCCTGCACTCCAACTTTATCATTTGAACCATACGGGAATACCTCCCTGAACAAATCCAACCATAGGATCATACAGTATGACCAACATGAAAATGTAAAGTCACATGACTTCTCTAAATAGCTGTCCCCTTTAAAAAAACTTCTGATCATGAACATTCAAGGTAGATCAAATAGTCAAGTTGGTTCCTCTTTTCTATTGTGTGTGTAAATGTGTCTGCCAAAGTTGAAAGTACAGATAGACAAATGGTAAAATAGAAGTAAATATTTCCCATCATTTTTTAGGTCAAAAAACCACCAGTCGAAATTTCTTGACCATTTTTCATTAATCTTCTCAGACTGCCGATGGAACTAAAAGACTACAAGATGGCCATGAGTGTTTGCAGATGCGTAACTAAAGCTCAAGATGCCATGCTACGTATTGCTCCTAACCAATGACAGTTAAGGTATATTCACTAGTAAACAACACAAGTGGACAAACAATACGAACCTATCGGCCTTAGAAATCTGCTGATAGTAGAATGTTTTGATAGACCAGTTTACGTCAGCATTAAGTGCTGGGTGCATATATCCTGCCATATTGCTTGTTGACTGATGATTTTGTTCATTACCGATAAGATTTTGTTGGGAGAAGTTATGCTGAAACTGAATTTAAGTTAAATTATAATTAACGAGGTCAAAAAGAAAAATATACTATGACAAACACAAAAAATATAAGGACAAAGCATGAAAGAAGATTACATGCCAATAGTACCATGAAATCATTATGATTGTGACTTGTCAAATTTCCAGAACCTGGACTTTCAACAACATGATTACCGTTATCAGCACGTGTTTCTAGCACAGAGCTTAACTCTCCAATTCTATCCTGTCCAAAAAGAGTAGCCACGAATCTTTTAAATAATCAATCAACCATTGACTGCAAAATTGACAAAATCAAATAGAGACTTCACTTAAAACCAAAGCATGAACCAAAAAGAGCTATAATGATAAATCAATAATGTGAATGAGAGTATGGGCACCAAGAAATCATTAATCACCCATATAATGGAAACAAATATTAAAATGAATAACTTCGTGGAAGAATAAATGAGAATGCAGTAAAAGCACGCATTCATGTAAAGAAACCTCTAGATATGAAGACTGCCTAAAATTTATGAAGCAAGGAACATGTAATCAACAATGTGAAGAATATTTTATGTATAGCATCAATTTCCTCACTATGAACACGTGATATTATAATTTTCAGTAGAGATTTTTAACACCGCTTGTTTCACAAGGATTTAACCAAGACAGTGACACAAATTATAATGCTGAAGACCAGTAGTGAATCATCAAAAGTTCAGAAACTTACATGTGAACTTCGAATCCTCCATTGTAATTGATCATGTAAATGCTGGACAAGGACCAACAAAAAATTTAGAATATCTAAAAGAATTGAAAAGCGAGACGATGATGTGTAATATACAAGGGTAATTTGTTATCTTAGGTATAATTTTGTTTTCGTATGTTTAGGAATTATGTCTTGTCACTAAGCATATGTTAGCATGCTTAGGAATTTATCATGGTCTTGTTTAGACTATCTTCTCAATAAACACTCCAAAGAAAATAAAAAGGCAAAAATTAATTAAGCTTCTCCCATAAGTTAAAATTGGCATGTGTACAAGTTAAATGAGAGAGAACTTACATAAAATTTGAAATGTATAAATTGAGTTTAGCTTAAGTAATTTATATTGGCTTTTTCTTGTCCTCCAAAAAGTGGTTACCGAAAGTTTATCTAAGGAAGGGTATCAAGATAACCATTCCTTTATTTAGGTCATTAAATAGCATCTCACCCAATTTTGTTATGTTTCTCTTCTCTGTAAAAGGAGAAGATAGGATGAACACAATTATAGAGAAATTCTAAATACTAAAAATAGCCTTTAATAAATATAAGTAAAGTGAAAAAAGTAGAGCTTCCTCACAAGCTACTTATAAGGAAGAGAAGCAAAGGATGAGCCAAACATAATTAAGATTTCAACTCTTGTATTAGTATGAAAAGTGTGAAGCAATAAGTCGTTACAGATATAGAATAATGGAAAATATCGAGAACCATGAAAAAGTGTTAAGCAATCAGTGTTATTGAGATATCGAATAATGGAAAATTTAGGGGACCCCAAAAATCCTATATAAAATTATAATGAAAACTATAACAGCGTCTGGCAAAAGCATTGCGGACAAAAAATACATTATATGCATATAGATACTTTAGAAAAAATACAAAAATATAAGTGTTGTTAGATATATTATTTTTATCTTATCTTTATCTTTTATCTTTATTTAGTTTGTTATTATTTCTAGTTTGGGCTTAGTCCATATTTCTTCTATTATAAATAGAGAACCCTATGTGTATATTCAACACAAGGGAGACTAACCTCATACATAGTTTTCACTAAATTCAACATGGTATCTAGAAATAGGTTCTTTTGAGAAAAAAATTTTGTTGCCTCTACCACTACATCTGTCGTTGACCGTGGTGGGACCGTTGTCTACCTCTGTTGTCTACCTTTGTTGTCTACCGCTATCACTATCGGAGTTTCAGTTTCGATCGACAATCACATGATTTTGATCGTCTCGGCTAGGCGACCATCGTGCTATCAACGACACTTTCATCGGAGCTCCTACGAACTCTCAGCGTCTTTTAAAGTTGTGGATCTGATCCCTTTTCCATTGTGTGTGGTGGCACATCTCGTCTCCTCTTAGGCAACATTTAGAGTATCGAGATCGCTCTTTTGCCTCTTTCAGGTTTGTCGTGCGTTGTCGTACATCGCGTCTCCTCTTATGTAGTTATTCAAGCATCGAGGTTGCATCTTTTCCTTTGTCAGGTGCCTTGATTGGAGAATCTTGAATTTTTAAGGTTTCTATCTCTTGTTCATCGATGGTTTCTTCCGCTGTTGTTTCTTCTATCATCCTTTTTGTCATCATTGCGTTTGACTCGTCCATACATGTTTTTTCTCTCGTGGCAAATATGGCTTTTGTTAGTTTATTTATAGCCATTGTGGCTCTTCAACAATGATCCCTTTATCCACTGGATGTCAATAATGCATTCCTCAACGATGATTTGCACGAAGAGGTTTACATGAAGCAACCTCCTAGATTTGTTGCTCAGGGAGAATCTTCTGGGTTGGTATTTCGTCTTCTATGTCATCTTCACAAATCATTAACAATTTGATGTCACTCGAGTGCAGAAGAAAATATTTTCACTAAGTCTTTATAGATTATATTAGTAACAAGCTTGGTACATATGATTTGTATGCACAAGCTTGAGGGAGAGTGTTAGATATATTATTTTTGTCTTATCTTTATCTTTTATCTTTAGTTAGTTTGTTATTATTTCTTATTTGTATTTTGGACTTAGTCCATATTTTTTCTATTATAAATAGAGGACCCTATGTGTATATTCACCACAAGGAAGACTAACCTCATACATAGTTTTCACTATATTTAACAAGTGTAAAGCAAGAATAATGAAAGAGACAATCATAACTAATAATAATATTATTTCTAGAAATTCAAATAACAATTACATCAAATCAAAACACCACAAATTTCAAGTTCAAAACTTAGAATAACAAAACATAAAATAAATATCTTAGATTTCTAATTATCTAGCTCTTCCTCGATCCCAACATAATTATCTTCAATGTTATCTAAGCATATCCCTCCTCCTCCCTTTAGAGAAAGCTTGGCTAAAGTGAAATAATTCTTCAATATTTTTTTACTCAAAGTTAGAACTATCAAACTCCAATTCATCATCAACCCACAACTTGAATCATCTCTTTGCCCTTGCTTTGTATTCAGGCCAAACTTGCACCTCCTTTATTGGAAGCTTGAGAACATCCAATACCAATACCATTACTTGATGGTTGCTTTCTTTTATTGTTTGTTTTTCTCCTTGTATAAATTATTGGCTCACACCTAAAGCTTCAAAAACAAATGCCCAATTAAGATAGACATTAACTCATTCCTCCAATCTTCATCATCATTATTATCCTCTTACTCCGTCTTCATCATCATAGAGGGAGGTGAGAGCTGGGTTTATAGGAGTATGGTTACTCTTATGTTAAAGTTGGGGTTTGGGTTGGGTTTTGAATGGCTAGGGTTTGGGTTGGGTTTGGAATGGTTAGGGTTTGGGCTGCATTATTGAGTCCTATAACCCATTCCAAAAAAATTTAGGATTTTGCCTCGGGTAAGGTCAGGTTTGGTTAAACAGGCCCAAGGCTACTTCTTCTACCAAGGAGTGTGATTTCCACTACTGCCAGTTTGGGGCAGCCAATGCAGCTGCCATGGACCTCCCTGCAAAAACTGTTTCACCACTAGCTTACTAGGAAGTCAGCAACAAACTAGACATTGAGTTCTACCATGGAGCTTGATAGGATATGTAATGTGTATGTTAGGAGGAAACATACTACGAAGTAGTTGGAAGTAGTTGTTAGTTGGGTTGTTAGGATGAGTGAGACGTTAGAAGTGGACGCAAGATTTCTTCTATTGGAAATATTGGATTGCTGTCTATGGTTTGAGTATTCCAATTTAGAGGTTTTAACATCACAGGATGATAAGTTGTTTTGACAACTGACCCTGAAGAGCTCATTAACTCTGAAGACAAAGAAGGGATAAGTGAGATAAGGAAAATATTTTCAGAAATCTTCTTTCTAGAGCTGGATTCCATTTAACATATGGAGATAAACCTTCTCAACCACAAGTTAATTCGAGGAAGAAACTTTTGATGGATGTTGGTGCAATTGCAGGGTTTCTTACTGGTCTTTAGGTCTATCATGACAATCTTGTAAAAGTGAAGTGCCTACTTCTACCTACCATGCTATTTGGTAGATGTGATGGAAAGAAGGCCACCTAAGTGATGAATCTTCCCCAAGTTTGATGAATCTGCTAATGGGAGATCAAGTCTTGCAGCAAGTGTTAATCCAAGGGAAAAAAGGAAGCCTTAAGGCAACCACGTGGGAAGTTGTTGCAATAATTAAGGACCAGTTTCTAGACTTCAACCTTGAGGACAAGGTTGTTTCTACAGCAGCACGTAATGATAGAATATGTAATGTGTATGTTAGGAGGAAACATATTAAAAAGTAGTTATTGGTCGGGTTGTTAGGATGATTGAGACTTTCTATATATAGTTGGGAGGTCTTTGTATGCTAGGGACATTTTCTTGGATGTTTTGGATAATTGTTGACAGGGTCATTGACACCATGTGTGAAGGGAACATTGTCCCTTAGATGCATTCATGTTGTACTTGTTTCCTAGAATCAACAATATGAGGTCTATTCAGTGTGTTTGGGTGTTTGCATTCATTTTCCTGGGTTCCTCTATCTAGAAACCTAACACGAACTGTTCTAACTCAGGTGATTGCTTCTCCTCAACGTCCTTTGCTTCAATACCACATTCAAGTTCAAACTCCAATTGTGACTCACTCTACTAATCCTCAAGCATCATCTCTTATTCCAACTGTCCTTCTGCCCACGCCTCCTGCACCTAAACTTCCTATTGTGATATGAAAAGGTATTCGTTCCTCTCATAATCCCAACTCTCTCTATACTTTTACCATTACTTATCATTGTTTGTCTCCATCCTATTTCTCCTTTGTTTCTTCTTTGGATTCTTTGTCTATTCCTAAGACTACATATGAAGTCATGGTTGATCCCGGCTAGCGTCAAGCAGCCTTACATTCCAATGGCACTTGGGACCTTGTTCCTTTACCTCCTAACAAGCAAACAATTGGTTGTTGTTGGGTTTATACAATGAAAATTAGACCTAATGGTCATATTGATCGATTAAAAGCTCGCTTGGTTGCCAAATGATATACACAGATTTATTGTCTCAATTACTGTGACACCTTTTCCCACATGGCCAAAATAACTTTTGTTCATCTGTTTCTAGCTATGGCTGTTATTCATCATTGGCTTCTTCATCAACTAGATATTAAAAATGCATTCTTACATGGTGAATTGCAAGAAGTTTATATGGATCAACCCCCTAGTTTTCTTGCTCCCTGGGATTCTCATCTTGTTTGTAAGCTTCAACGGTCTCTTTATGGTTTGAAGCAATCTCCTCAAGCTTGGTTTGGTCGTTTCAGTTATGTCTTGATACAGTTTGGCATGACCTGAATTGAGGTTGATCATTCTATCTTCTCTTTTCATTCTTCTTATGGCAAGTGCATTTACCTTATTGTTTATGTTGATGACATTGTCATCACGAGTGACGATGAGACTAGGATTCGACAACTCAAATAGTACCTTTCACAACAATTTCATATTAAAGATCTAAGCCCTCAAAATATTTCCTAGGCATTGAAGTTGCTCAATCTGCTTGTGGAATTGCCATTAATCAATGTAAGTATGCCCTGGACATTCTTACTAAAGCTGTTATGCTTGACTATTGTCCTTGTGATACTCCTATGTATCCCAATATCAAGCTTCTTCCAGGTTAGGGGGAGCCATTGAAAGACTTGGAAAGATATCATCGCCTGGTAGGCAGACTCAACTATCTCACTATCACCATACTCGACTTCACTTTTTTTATTAGTGTGGTAAGCCAATTTTTAAATGCTCCTTGTGATAGCTATTGGGATGCTGTGCACGTATCCTCCAATACATAAAAGATGCTCTAGAACGAGGATTATTGTATGAAGACAAAAGCAGTACTATGATCACTTGTTACTCTGAAGTGGATTGGAGCGGTGAATGCAGCACGATGGTTGTCGAAGTGGTCATCGGAGGAAAAGGACGCTCGGTGACAGAGAAAGGGCACACAATGGCTGCAGATATTGCAATGCTTAATTCCCTAGAGATTTGTAACAACTGATTACATTCTAACAAAAACTAAATTGCGGAATCTACCTATTATAAAATCAAATATTGTACCAACATATAAAATTCTGAAACAAACAGCTACACACTGCACCAAATACATATCAACAATCCACAAATAAATGCTTTACTCTCTCATAATCATTCAACCTTCTTAATCCATGTCCAAGGATTTTTGTCAGCTCAAACAAAAATTGGCATTCAAAGGTCACTTAAAAATTCATGAAACAAGTGACATGACATGGCAAAGATCAATGAATTATAATGTTACATGACCACATATTCCATACCTTTACACAGCTAGATATTGAAGAGGCATTCATAACACGAGGCCAAAGACTATATTCAGCAAGCAACCCCAGCATAGATGACATGAAGATATATCTTTCATCATCTATAGCCTATAAGAATCATGTACATCAACAATAGTAATCAGAAATTCATGAATAAAGAAAGTTATATGTGTGCGTATCAAATCCATAAAGTATTTGATCAATTGCAAAATAAGTATATAACTAGCGCTTGATTTGGTATACTTAAGGAAATAATCTCTATTAATATATGACTTCAACCACATATTTTGAGAAAATATCTTTTTTTATAATGAATTGATCATTTGCTTTGTTATTTTAGATCTTGTAATAACAGATTTAGTTCAATTAAGTGAAGACTCCATGAAAGATTCCAAGAAAGTTTCCAGAATAAATCCTTATTGTTTCAGATATGGCAGTAATGTAGGGAAATTGAATTACAAATGAGAACAAGGTGTTGTAATTAAAGGAAAATCTTCTATAGTAGAGAAAATATCTATAGAATCTTCCTAATTAGAAAAAATATTTGTAGATCTTCTAGTTTATTTTTTAGTATATTGTTTCCATATTTCCCTTTTTTAGAAGATTAGAATGCTACAAATAGAGGTAAGGAGATTGTAATTGTCATGAATGAAAATAATAAAATCATTCTCGTTTGCAAATTAGTATCAAAACTCCCAATCTTCGGAGATCCCTTTTCGCTGCAACAATAGCCATCGTCCCCTCTATTCACCCACCACGGCTGTCGCCGTAGCCGATTGGGGTCGTTGATAGGGCAAAAATGTGCACCCAACTCCAGCGATCACAACACTGAAAATCGCTTCGAGAAAGAAGCTACCATGCGCTACCACCATCATAACGCGTGTAGCCCACACGCTTAGTTTCGGCAAACCCACTCGTCGCCGCCATCACAGAAAGAGTCGCTGGAGCCTCCTCAGTCCGTTCCATAGGTCGATGATGTCCCGTTTGGTAAAGATTTGAGTAGATCTAAGTTTCAAATTCTGCTCCTTCGACTCATGGTAAAAGAAATAAAAAACAACTTATTACAGTTACGAATGGTCAGGGTATACCTATATGCAACTTGGGGAATATAATTTTGGACTCATCTAATGTATTAAAGGATGTTTTACACGTTCGTCAATTAGCTAACAGTTTTATCTTTGTGCAAAAACTCACAAAGGATTTAAATTTTTCAGTAACATTTTTCCCAACTTATTGTGTTTCTCAGGAGCTTGCCACGAGGAAGACAATTTTAACTGCTAAGGAGCAAAGTGGATTGTATCTTTTGGAGTCTGATGACCAAAGCAACACAAAAATCATTAGTCAACAAGCAACATCTGAGACGTGGGCGAATTCACAAATATGGTTACATCATCAAAGGCTTGGACATCATTTAATCTTATCAAGTCCTTATTTTCTCATTTGTTTACTAAGGAGTCTATTGAATCTTTTAATTGTGAAATTTTTCAGTTGTCAAAACACCATCGTGCATCTTATCCTATTAGTGATAAAAAGAGTACTTCTCCATTCGATTTAATTCACTATGATGTTTGGGGTCCTGTCATAGAATCTATTTTCAGACATACCTTATGAAAAATAAAACAGAATTTTTTCAAATTTTTGTTAATTTTTTCCATCTTATTCAAAATCAATTTGGAAAACAATATCAAAAGAATCAGATCTGATAATGGTACTGAATATGTGAATCATGAATTTCTCAATTTTGTTTCATAATGGTATTGTTCATGAACTAACATGTGTATACACCCCTCAACAAAATGGGGTTGCAGAAAGAAAGAATCGTCATCTTCTTGAAGTAACTAGAACTCCTCTTTTTCAAATGTTTGTTCCAAAAAGTTACTGGGGAGAAGTTGTGTTAACTGTCACATATCTCATCAACAGGTTACCCACTCGTGTCTTAAAGGGAATTAGTCCTATAGAGTCTCTATTGTCTTCTGTTCCTTCTTCTCCCCTAATAACGAGTCTACCTAGTCGAGTCTTTGGATGTGTTATTTTTGTTCACTCTAATCATTCCAACCGTAGTAAACTAGATCCCAAAGCTCTTAAATGCGTCTTTATTGAGTATCCTTCTAATAAAAAATAGTACAAATGTTATCATCCTCGGAGTTGTCGCGTCTTTATCACCATAGATGTCACTTTTCATGAAACACAATCCTTTTATGTCAATCCACCACTTCAGGGGGAGAAAGCACCTAAAGTGGATGAACTCTCCTTCTTGTCATTACCATGTTTGTCTTCGCAGGATGCCCAAGATCTAAGCAATGAAGCTACCATAGTCCACAATGAGGAAGAAGAGGAAGACAAACTTTTTGGCAAAAAAATATGAAAGAAGAAAACAACCTACTTTGACTCTAGAACAAGAAAAATTGTCTAATCCGATGGTGAGGAACCCTGAAGATATTAGTAAGGAGGTAAGTATTACTGAGGATTTACCCATTGCATTGGAAAAGGAAAGAAGATCATGTTCTAAATATCCTATTTCACAGTATGTTTGCACTAATAATCTCTTTGATAAGCACAGAAGCTTTATTGCTGCCATTAATGCCATAGAAATTCCTACCTCAATCCAGGAGGCCATGAAACTTGAACATTGGAATCAAGCCATGAAAGAAGATATGAATGCACTAGAAAGAAATTCAACTTCGGAGATTGTTGATTAACCAAGAGAAAAGAAGACAGTAGGGTGTAGATAGACATTCATAGTGAAACATAAGGCAGATGGGACAATAGAAAGATATAAAGCTAGATTGATGGCAAAACGATATACCCAAACCTATGGGATTGACTATGAGGAGACATTTGCCCTAGTGGCAAAGATGAATACAGTTCAAGTTGCTTTGTCTGCTCATTTTGGATGGGACTTACACCAGTTGGATGTGAAGAATGTCTTTCTTCATGGAAATCTAGAAGAGGAAGTGTACATGGAGATTCCCCCAGGTTTTGAAGTGAAAAATGAAAGAAACAAGGTATGTCTCCTAAAGAAAGCATTGTATGGTCTTAAGCAATCCCCTAGAGCATGGTTTGGAAAATTTACAAAAGCAATGGTTTCCTTGGGATACAAACAAAGCGAAGGAAATCATACTCTATTCATAAAGCACTCTTCTATCGATAAACTCACTCTATTGCTTGTCTATGTGGATGATATGATTATTGTAGGAGATGATGAAACAAAAAAATTGGCGTTAAAAGAAAAATTGGCAGCCCAATTTGAAATGAAAGACCTACGAAAACTCAAATATTTTCTTGGAATAGAGATTGCTTACTCCAAGAACAAAATTTTCATCTCCCAAAGGAAATATTTACTTGATCTCCTCAAAGAAACAAGAAAGCTAGGATGTAGAACATCAACCGTCCTTATAGAACAGAATCACATAATTGGAAGTGAGGAAAATGCTCCTGTAGAGACGACCCAATATCAGAGATTGGTAGGAAAATTGATCTATTTATCACACACAAGACCAGACATTGCTTATGCAGTTAGTGTAGTGAGCCAATTTATGCATGACCCAAGACAAAATTCTCCAATACAACCTCTAAAAGTCAAAAAGCATCTTCAAAACTCTTGTTAAAAGAATATTTAATATTTATTAGAAGCTTATTTTAAATATATATATATATATATATATATATATATATATATATATCTATATATATATATATATATATATATATATATATATATATATATTACAAAAAATTTGTAGCAAACTTTTGAGGCAGTCGTTAGATTAGGCTTTCAAAAGTCTTGACACTAACCAGTTTTCTTTTTAAATTTCATTGTATTAGTCTTTTAAAAGTGTTATCAGCAAACACTATCTCAAAAATTAAATTAAAACATATTTCTTCTTTAAAATCTTACAAAATCATTGTATTAAGCAAATTACAAAAAATAAACAAAATTAATAGATCATTAAAAAATATTTAGTGGTATATTCTCCTTTTGTAAAAATACTATAATGATGCATATAACTTTAGAAATATGTAGTTTCAATATTTTTTTATTTCTCCAGGAAATTGTATAATATATTTACTAATATTTTTTAATTATAATACAGACCAATGTCAACATGTGTGTGGTTTGGCTTATAAGTGCAGCACCTGCATGAGATAGCGTGTAACACTGGGAGAGGGACAGAGGGGGATAGAGAAAACGACATATTCAGTGTAGTGGATGAGAAACTGCTCCAGGAGTGGATTACACTCACTCTGCCACTTCAAACAGAGATGAATCGGTCTTTGCATAGTGACAGATGCCTGCTCCCCAGGTCTAGCACAATTGTGCTGTTATGATTAGCTACTGTTCCCTTTATGCATTATTCAGGCCTAACAGGCTTTCAATTTTGTGAGTATGTATCATATAAATACATAACGGTCTCTTGAGCCAAACCAATGCGCATGAGTATAATTTTTGGGGTACTTAAATGGTTAAAATAATCATTTGGTCCCTATAGGGAACACTCATTTAGGTATCAGTCCCTATATGGGTAAAAAATTAAGTTTGACTCCATCGAACACATTGGTCCCTGCTGTAATTATGATTCTTTAGTTTTAAAGTTTTAGTCCCTATATGCCCTTACAGGAACTACAACATATGTTTTTTTCATATTGAAACCGAGTCCAAGATGAGTGTCACTACAGCGACCAAATGATTAGTATAACCTGATTAAATCTTTCTTGATGTAAATTGTTTTTTATATCAAATTTTCTTTCAACTTAATTTTTTCAGGCATTTTAATGAAAATTTATACTTGCACCGGAAGAAATAAAATTAGTATGCAAATTGTGAAATTAAGTTAAGCAGAGATTATTTTGGGTCCATTATAAAATGAATCCAAATAAAAATAGAAAGCCATTAATCAACATCAACATCCACAGTAGAATCAAGACACCAACTAACTTCAAGTATCTAGGTAATGGTAGCATTCCATCTCTACCAATAAAAAATAGCTATAAAAGTAGCAACAAAACAATAAAATAATGAAAAGCGGGTCAATAACATACTGATATCATCACGAAACTATACTTACTTTCAAATCATGAGCAAGTTTTAAATTTTCTTCAAGATAACCTTTTCTGCGAGCCAAATCATTAGATGCTGATGAGATAGCTTCACTTTGCTTTTCATCAACTGCCTAATAAAAATGTAACATTCAAAGTTTAAGATTGATGTTATATAAGTAAGATGCTAAAATATAACTATAATTTACAAAGACAATTACTAACCATTCTTAGTTCAGAGAATTGCCTCTCCAGTTTGCATTTCTCATTCAACAGTTGCAGTTCCTGCTGCCATTAAATTTAGTTAATTTCCTCAAAAGCCGAAGATGTAGGTAGACATAACTGACACGTGTACATTTTGTACCTTCATGCAGGCGAAAGCAATTTGTTCACGGAGGGAGAGGATCTCCTCTTCTTGCCCCCTTGCTCGTGAATAAAGTTCCTACAAACAAACTTATAATCTGATGGAATTGTATGAAGCACCTTGTATCTTTCAAAGAAAAAAATGCATGAATGCATTGTGACGCCTTCTAGCATTTTTTTCTGCCAAAATCTCCTGTACAAAATTTACTGGTTTACTCTATTACCGTGGCTGGTGTGGCATCTTGGTCCTGGATGTGATTGTGTGCATCATTGCTTTTGAAATTTCTCTGAGCTAGTTGTGTTTCAAATTTGTGCCTACAATGGAAGCATCAAATTTATTACATCACAACTTGAACATAACAGATTGTAATTTTCAAGATAGCTCAGAAACACCACATCACCTTCCTTAAGGTGGAACCCTTTTCCTCCAAATTAGTTGTAAATACACCCATTGTTAAAAGTGTATACCTTTACTCTAATAAGGTATCACTCAAGAAAGCATCACTAAGAGAATATGACATCCCAACTAGGTTGACACCTCATATCTCACCACCTGCTCTCCCAAGGATATGTATATACAAGAGAGTAAGAAACAACAATACAAAAAAAATCACAGGGGCCCTTAACAAAACCTATGAATCAAGAAAATCTATACTCTAGCAGACCAAACCTATTTCTAAAAAATCAAAACTTACACAAGAAAGAAGGGCATCTAGCCACACGATCTCAATCCTAAACTCAACCCCCAAATTAGCAATTCTATCATCAATGCATCTATTTCCCTCCCTAAAAATGTGAGGAACTTTCAAATTCAAAATATCACACAAAGCAACGCAACACTTCCATCTTCCTCAGATAAACCAAGGAACCATAGAAGGATTTCAACATGCTTCAACCACCAAATGTCAATCACTTTCCAACCATAAAGAATTCCATCCTCTAACCCCTGCAAGCTCAATGACTAACATGGCTCCCAAAAGCTCAGTTGCTACCATAGAAAATACTAGCACAAGCCACCAATCCAAGATTTCCACAAGTTGCACCATCAATATTACATTTAATATTCCCAATATCAGGCGGCTTCCAAACAACTTAGGAGACTTTTGAGTTAAAAGTGTATTCTTTTATTATTAAGAAAATGACATTGAAAATGACAACCCCAAGACCTTTAACATATCCAGGTAGGTTGTAAACATGCTTGAGAGACTGAAGAACAAAATTTTACTGATTGGACTACAGATGAGAACAATCATTCTTTTTAAAACATTAAAAAATGTAGAAATAAAGTATGAAAATGAACACAACATTTGCAGAACATAATGACAATCTTAAAAAGGGTAAATGTACGACAATGATGGAATTTTTATCAAAAATTGTATTATAAGAATCAATGTATCACCTTCCTAGAATCTTAGAGCCTTGGCCAGGAACCCCATCATTTTTATGTAGTACATGTGAAGAATTTGTAACAGAAGACATAGAATGGCCTGCACAAGGTCCTCTTCAAAATAACCTGTAAGTGAGTGATAGTTGATTCAATCCATTATTAAAAATAAATTCCTTCATACGATCCCTTTATTCAGGTCCAAATCAAGGTTTCTGAATGATCGGGTTCGTACCAGGGAATGATTCAAGAGGAAACAAATACCAATGAGTTAACTTATTTAATGCACAAAGCATATCTTATTAATTCACAATACATTACTTAACACATAACTACATGATCCTTACCTTTTTTCTTAAAAATTTCTCTCAGCAACCACCAAAAGAAGGTAGTTATTTACCACAATAAGCTATAATCCAAATACACCCCACACAATTTTCCTTTTTTAAATGTTATTTGTTAATATTTAGATTTTGTTAATTGGAATACTCAAACCCACTACCTATCCCTCCCTCCCTTTCACTTTTACCATCAAGCCAATTACACATAATGGTATATTGTTCTAACAACAAACCTCAAAGCAGTATACAGAACAACATTTTCCCATGACAGAATATCTTTCTGTTATATTAAGTTTGCTCTTATATAGAATAAATAATTACTTTAGGTACTATGATTAGTTTTTCAGTTACATGTATTATTTGAATTCACCTTAATCTCTTGAATTATTCGTGAAACAGACATTCTCTGTATAATAAGAACTCTGCTCATAAACTTCGTTACAAATTACAACACACAATTATGAGTACAACCATCAAATCAGCACCACAAAACAAACTCTCAAAATTAATCCATTTCATTTCACCACATTACTGACAACCCAAATTTCTCACACAATCATGAACATCATCATATCATCCTATCACAATTCCCAAAGATCGGGAACTCTGTAAACACTCGTTTTTTTTTCTGTGCACAAAAAACACAATGTAAAAAATAACAAGAAAAGAAACCTACAACAACTTGAAACACAGTTGCATCAAACACAAAGCATTTAAACCAAATTAACGAACTAACACAAGCAATTGCGAAAATGAAATTAAGACGACGAAGAAGAAGAATGAAAACGCGTATGCAGAATATGGAGCTCACCGACAGCAAGTGCAAAACGTCGCCAACCTCCGAGAAAAAAAAAGATTGTAAGAAAATTTGAGAGATGCGAAAAGGAACTCAGAAGTTGTACATGACGGGGCAGAGAGAGAAAGAGCGAGGAAATGGGGGTTTGTGATGCAAGTCAAAGGGAATTGTAGAAAATAGAAAAAGTGAGACATTTTCAGAGAAAATAAATAAATGAATAAAAAATAAAAAGAAAGTTTGGATCAAGTTAATTTAAAATTATTTATTTATTTTAATAATATAATAATTGTAATAAGGTATTTAACTTTCACGGATAATTAAGAAAAGATGAAAAGTAATTTTAAAGATTTTTAAAATATTATTAATATAAAATAAATTAATAATGTGCTTATGCTTGAAACAGGGGAAATAATTGGGTTTAAGAAAAAGAAAAATTATTGGAAAATAGAGAATCTAAACAGAAAAACGATATCTCATTTAACACACTTTCTTGAACTGTATGAGAATATGTAAAAAATTAAAATTAACTTCGAACATCTTTAATTGTATATTTTTTAGATCGTATAATTAATAAGTGTTTTTTTTTTCTAAGACTAGTTTTAAATAGCAGAATTTAACATTTCCAAATCTGCAGTTCTAAATTGCAAATGTCTTCTTATAAAAAAGAAGAAAGTAAAAATTTACGTGGACGTTGTCCTTATAAAATTTTCTGCATCTCTTAATTTATTCATTTTAATATATTGATGCTTTTATTCATTTTAAAAATAAAATAAAAATGAAGTTTGCATGTTAAAAATAAATTTCATTTAAAAACTAAATACAAAATTAATATTTATGTCTATTTTATTTTAACTCGGCTATCTACGTTTTTACTAAATAAAAGAGGAATGCTCGAAACTCTTTCTGACACATTCTTTATTGCTGAGAATTTATTGACGACCAAAAAACGACAGATACATTAAATACGGTTTTGGATCTATAATTTTCTTTTTCTAAATTTTAATAAACTCCGACCAACATTACAAAATGTGTCTTATTACTTTTTACGTATTCTACAGTGAAATATGTTTATGATACTTCTCTTAAAAAAAATCTTGTTAAAATATTGGTATTGCGTTTTCTCTAAGGATATTAGATAAAAAAAATTATAAATATTCTTATAAAAAGAATATTTATAAGTTAAAATAAAAACTATACATAAATAGAAAAACTATACATAAATATTTATAAGAATATCTATAAAAAAATTAAAATAAAAAGAAAACCTAAAAAATTATAAGTTAAAACTATACATAAATGAATTATAGAAAATTATATTAAATTTTTAAATAAAATAACTTTAATGTATGTATAAGTTAGCTCTAATTCATATAAAGAAATATTTATTAAATGTTTTAGATTAACGATTGTGAAAAAAACTATGATTATATATATAAATATAATATGATATAAAATGTTTTTAATTTTTAAAATTCAAGGTCAAATTAAAACTTTTTTATTTAAAACTTTAATACATTATGCTATCAAATTTTAAAAGTGAATAAATATAGTCTTTTTAAACTATATTAATTTTGTAGGATTTGTTAAATTGTATATAAAGCTAATATTTGAGTTGGAATTTGTTAAAATGATTTAAATAATTCAAACATTATCATGAAATATGTGATATGTCAAAAAGACTTAACCTAGTTAAACTAGAAGGATTATATTTATCGATTTTTTAAATTTAAAAAACAATACAAAGTTTGAGATGTTGAGGAAATTAAATTTAGAGTGAAATTAAAAGCATATTTAACCTTATTATATAATCAAACTGTTTGTTTAAATTGAACATTTAAGATTTTGATTAATATAAGAAAAATTATGATTAAAGAATTGTATAAGTCGACATTTGAAATAAGCTTAAAACTTAATATATTACCTATTATTTGAAAATTATTAAACATTCCATATGATAAAATAATCCATATTATATGTCATTTTTATTTATCTTTTTCACAAATCAATTGTCAAAAGAAAAAATTTAATTAATATTATTTTCTTATATATTTAAATAGAATTTATTCAATGTGATTTTTTTTCTCTCTTTAATTTAATTCTCATTTTATTTCACTAGTGTAGAAGGACTTTTTATGTTAGGTTTATGAGACTTGGTATAATAGTAATTCTGACATCAAAGTTGCAGGCGATATAGACAATGTATGTGTCACAAAAGATCTTACATAGTAAGCATTTGTTGTGTTAGGCATTGGTATACCTAACACAGTAAGTTCATACAACACTTCACAGATTATCCCACCTTCTTCCTTTCCAATTCCACCCCATACCAATTCATCTTCATCTCATTTTCCAGCATTCATCACCCATTCATTTCACCCTTCATCACCACCTTCAAGCTTCATTTCCTAACAATACAATCCAAAACATAGTGAAGGAGTGCTTGATACATCTTGAGGTTTAATTTTTGGAGGGGGGAAAAAGTATCCTATACGAAGCGAATGGAACAAGCAGTCATGGAAATGATAGTGTCGTTGAGGCTTCTAGTAAACAACAACACTTCCTACTAAGGGCATCAGTGATAACCCTGATTGTAGACAGTGACGCCTGCTAAAGCTTGTATAGAAAGGGGGAAAGCCCTCTGGATTTTTGTAGAAGAAGTGGAAGAACGACATCAACGACCCCATACATTTTAGGGTTCACAAGTTCAACTTACTTCAATAGAAGAACACGAGAAGACCATAATGGAAGACAACAAGAATAAAAGATGCTACAATAGAGGGAATTGCTTTAATGAAAATGCGAGAATGGAAAGTGGTTCAAAGAGGAAGATTGAGTGGAAGAGAAAATGAGAACTACTTGGGAAAGGAAGATTAAGTGAAACTTGAAGAAGAAAAGCGAAATGACTTAGAGAAATAAAGGATTCATTCAAACATACCATATGAGGTATCAAAGTAATAAATAGACACGATAAATATTTATTATGTTAGGTCTTCCAGTAACTAACATAATAATTATCACTACACTCCACTTATTATAACAGGTTCATTAATACTAGTCATAATAAGTTTAACCATTATTACAAAAATGTCACTTGGCAACTTATTATGACAGGTTCACCTACACTAGTCACAATAAATTTAATTTTTTATTATGAATATGCACGGTGAAGTTATCATGATAGATTTAAGCTTTTATTATGAAATTTTTCATTAGTCAACTTATCATGACAAGTGTCCTGCCATCAATCAACTTATTAATCATTGTGTCAATTTTTTGATTTTTTTTTTGTCCTTTCTTCCTCCAGCATTCATAACTTTTTACCATGTTTTTTCCCTCCCTCTCTTATTTATAGTCCACTTTCACTATTCTTTTCTTCTTTCTTTCTCTCTTTTCTACCACCCATTTCCCTTTTTTTTCCTTTCTTAGGGTTTTTTTTTTCTTTACCTTTTCCATTTTCTCCCTTCTCTCTCATATAAGTGTATGTATGTGTTCAAGAGTTCATTTGGGCTTATTTCATGTAACAATTGGGTTCATTTAGTTCCTTCTTTTATCTTCTTCTGTGTACTCATCTTACTTATAAAGCATTATATAATGGTTGATGGTATAAGTGAGTTGCTGTGGAGAAGAGAGGTGGTGGTGGAAGGTGGAGGAAAAAAATAACAAGACAAAAAAAAACTGACATGTGGTCCCAATTTTTGTTGCTTTTATTCATTTTGATCACCTTCTTTTTGTTCAATTAAGTTCCATTTTGTTTTAAATTGAATCAATTTAGTCCTTTTCGTTATATTTGTATATCTTCATTAATGTTGTCTTTGTAAATATCACATGTCAATTTGTAGTATTTTTGTCCTTTTTTAATTTTTTTTAACTTTTTTGGATTTTTTTTCACGTGCCAAACTGTCATGCCATGTGGTAGTGTCAATTTCCCATGTTAGTGTTAGAACCAAGTGTTAATGTTAATACTTTATATTCAATTTAGTTCCTATATTTATTTCTTTATTCCATTGATCTTGTATTCTTTTTTAAAATTAGAATGTTGTTCTTGTCCAAAATATAGTTAAATTTAGTTTACTTACCAATAAAAATAAATAAATTAAAAAACTTGTTCTATTTTATGAAAAATTATAAAAAAATATTATTTATTTTATAAACTTGATTTAAGTAGACAAATTAAGTTTAAAATTGAAAAATGTAAGACCCTAAAAATTGTAGAGCATAAATATTGTTGGTGTTAGTTCCGTGTTGGTCTAGTAGTTGTGTTTTAATTTTGCTTAATGAATAAATCATTTATTTATGTTATTTAATTCTTTGATTCTCTACTGTGGAACGTAGGTTAGAAGTGGTTTTATATTGCTATTTTTTTTATGTTTCCAGTGTGGGGTCTACTTGATTTTAGGGAATTAAAGTATTATGTAGAAAAGAGTTAGTGGTAGGATTTATTTAAAATTCTTATAACAATATGAATAAATATCACAGGAGCAGTTATTCCTTTTAGTGGTTTTACAAACAACTTTCCCGAAAATTGAGGACAAAAAAAATAGGGTGAGTGGGTATGTGAGTTATAAAAGTGGAGAGACTAAGAGAGATCAAAGATATATCTTGGTTTAAAAGTTTAGAAAAAGAGAGAAAAATAGTGTGGACTCTGTGAGATAGTGGTTGGAAAATCAAAAGAGTAAATCTTGCTTGGTGGAAAGAACGTGAGCTTGGAGGAGGTAAAAATTTAGGCTGTGAATCTTGAGCAAAGAAAGGAAGCTGGGATTAACTAAGGTAAGGGAAGCTTATCATTATTTTATATTTGATGATCATTTGTATTTAATGGGTTTGGGGTGATGCTTTTGATATTACTTTCGCAGTTTCATGTTACATGGTTGTTTGTGAATGTTGATACGTTTGCTTAGGGCTTGGTGTTGGGATAAACGTTTTCCTTTTGCTTGGGAAACCGGTAAGGGGAGTAAATCCGACAATCATTCAGTGTTAGGGTGTTTTATCTTGCATGAGAGTGTTTTCGTTATATGTATATATATTTACATGTATCTAAGGTTGCTAATGTTGAGAATCTTGTGCTGAATATGGAGAGTGTAAGACTGTAGATGCGTGACTTTTGATTGAACTGTGGGGATGGTTGTCAAGCAGGGTATTCTGGGTTCTGTTATTTTATTTTCTCACTTTGAGGTTGGGTACGTGATAAACTGATTTAACACTTTCTAAACCGAGAGTGAACCTGGAAATTTTTGGGTAGGATGTTTGGCGTGATTTTATAAGAGAAAGAGGAATGAGGGAGGAGTAGAATAAAGTAGGCGTGATGAGGAAATAAAAACTGTGAATGAGGGTGGTGCGTTACAGGTACTAGGTGTTAAATGAAGTGAGGAAAAAAAATATAAGTTGGGGTGCTTAGCTTTGGGTTAGTGGGGAAAAGCTTTAGTTGAGAATAAGGTGCGAGTGTTCTGGGTGTGTTAAAAACATATAAGACAGAGAGTGGTGGGTGTGGTTCTAGTAATGGCTACGTAAATTTAGAGAGAGGGAGGAAGGGGTTGATGTTTGGAAAAGTAAACTGGTGTGTGGGTGCTATTGTGAGTGTTGGCTTTATGGAGAGTGACGTGAAGTTTGGGGTACATGCAGAGGCTTCACAATTGTTTTATCTGCTACATGAATAAGAAAAAGAAAGAGATAGGTTAGTTAAGATTCACGTGATATAAGTTATGTTACGAATATTATATTGTATTATTATATGAAGAATATTATATTAGATTTTATAAAAATGATATTATATTAGAATAAAATATAAGGGATATTTTATTAATTGATGCAGATGTTAACGTAACGGTACTTTAATCTTTTTAGTTGAGAGAAAAAAAAATAGGTTTCCCTGTTAATTGATAGAGAATTAGAAAGAAAGAAAATAAAGTATAGATGATGATATGCGTAGGTATTATATGCTTATGGGTTTTCTTTTTAAAAGGAATGGAATTGTGAATTATGCTTGCAGAGGGGTTCCATATATATATATATATATATATATATATATATATATATAAATATTGGAAGAGGAATTTTAGAATGGTAGTACCCTTTTATTGGGATCCGTGAGTTAATGAAAGAAATAAATTTAAGAGAGAAAGGAAGAAAGTAAGATAATGGTGTAGGCGTATGGATATTATAGAATGATATAATTATTTTATTGAAAGGAGTATTAGAAAAGTGGCATTTAATGTTAGGTGGGTCTTATGGTGTAAGATAAAGTGATTTAGATTTTTAGAATGGTGTTGTACTTGGTTGCAGTGAAAAAAAAATAGGTGGCCAAACCGATAATTTTGTTGGCTGGTGTCTGTTACACGTATGAATTTTACACAGTATTGAATTGTTTGTGATCGGTTTTCAGTTCAGTACATCGAGTACTGTTTATTTTTTTTATATGACTTTGGCTATGATAAAATGCTAGAGGTTTGACACAAATGTATGTTAGGGGGATTAGAGATGTGAGATAATAATAATATTCGAGCAGTGTCACAAGCACTAATATAATTGAAATATGTACTCTCACCGTATCGGTGTAAAAACCGATATAATATCTTTCCTTTTACGAGAGGGTAGAAAGGTAGGTCTCTTCGTCTATAAAAGGCGGTAGAAGAGACAAGGTTCAAGTGCCACTCTTTCCTCTTTCGAGAGGGTAGAAAGGGTAGGATGTCTCGCCCGTAGGTTTTCCAATCGAGCTGAGTATAGTGCCGCTGTGAAAGTAGCAGAGTTTTTACTCACAAGTCTTGAGGAGCAGGGGAGATAGATCTGAAGCTGCAGTGTAGGATGACTCGAACTATCCTGTTTTGGTGAACAAGTTTTATATGAGAGTACAAAGAGACAATGTGTATCTTCTGTATTTATTGGTTTTGGTGCATGTTAACCATATTACTTTGTTAATTAATAATTGATGTGTTGATGTTGTATTAGATGATGAATATGGTAGCTTACCCTTATTGTTTGTGTATGAATGCGATGATCGTATAACTTGTGTTGTTATACGGGAGCAGATATTAATACAGATATTGCAGTTGATAATTAGAGCGGTAAGAAATCGGGAATGGAACGGGAAATATTTCTTTGTTTTTAATCATTTTCAGTTAGTTTGATTTATGTTATTTTATTCTAAGTTGACTTGGAAATTACAAGTTTGTAATAAATGTCCTTTAAATTGGATTGTAGTGGATTATTGTTTATATTCCCAGTTTAAGATTTATATGAATGTTTCTTTTGTTTTTCGTTTAAAAAAAAAAACAAACAAACAAATTTTTCCCGGAACAATAAAAAATTGGGATGTTACAAAAAATATATTAATAATTTAGTTTAAATTTCATGTATTATATGATTAAGATAATCTCATACTAGATAAAATAATATAATCTTGGCTAGAGCATCTCGACCAATGCTAATAAGGATAAAACATAATTAATAGTAGTTAATACATAAAATGGATTAGTCAAACTCTAAACAAATTAAGAAAGGTAATCGCCTAAGTAGTTTAGATCTAATTAGGTAAAAATCCATAAACAATATAAACAACATTATTCACAAAAGTAATTAATTACATGTTCATTCAACTTTATTATCACCTGACACATATAAATATATATATATATATATATATATATATATATATATATATGTGAACATTTCAAAATATCTAGAAATTAAAGAAGAGTTTACCGTATAGAAGACTCAAAATAGAAGAACTTTTCGAAGTGCGATTGTGATTATTTTTTTAGAGAAATTAAATTTATAAATAAGCTAACAAGAAAAATATACTTTTTTTAAATTTTTTTCAAATATTAAAATTTAAAAATTACAATAAAAATTTTACATTTACATATTTTAATATTTTGATTTTGTTTTTCTTTAAAGGGTAAGTTGGTTCTTATAGTTAATAGTTAATTTGTTTATCAGATCAAACAAGATAAACAGCAAACATTAATCAAAATTTTAAAAGAATTTATAACTTTCAAATAAGCATTTTTTAAAATTTAAATTAAAAATAAAATTAATTTTAATATTTAAGTAAAATAATTTATGCATAAAAAGATAGATATATAAATTATAGTTAGAGTAAGTTATTAATTTGATTTCCTTTTGAACAGAGAATTTAAAAAAAAATTGACGCTTCGTGTGAAATTTTTTTATTACTTTAAAGATAATATGTTAATATATTAGTATGAAAATAACTTTCAAAATTGAAAAAATGAACCTTTTTCAAGCTTTATTGAAAATAAAATATAAGAAGGACGGAATAAGTAACAAAAATTACATGAAAAATAAATATGGATTTATTTATTACTTTTTATTTTTATTACTATTAGTAAAAAAAGAAACTTTAACTAATCCAAAGTGATAAAAAAAATGGAGGAAATTATTCATTTGCACTTTTTCTTAATGCTAGATGAAATTAAAAATGATAGAGAATGATAGAAAAAAAGAAGAATAAATTACTTATTTGCACTTTTTCTTAATGCTAGATGAAATTAAAAATGATAGAGAATGATAGAAAAAAAGAAGAATAAATTATTCATTTGCACTTTTTCTTAATGCTAGATGAAATTAACGGATGCACGCAACTTCAATAAAGATGAAAAACTATAGTAAAATTCTAGAAAATATTTTCTAAACAATATGTTGCTATTGGTATTATTTCATTTATAAAATTATATTACTTCATAATGTTTTTTTATGAAGCTTTAGAAAGAGTTTTAAATTTTAACACGCAACCCATTTAAGACCCTTGAAAGAACCTTATTTAATTAGTCGAACTTTGTAGACAAAACGAATATAAAAACAAAAATTAAATTTTCAATATTAGAAGAATCTGTATATTTGTTTAATTAAACAACAATCCATTTTCAAGAATGCTGAAAAAAAAAATTAATTAAATTTGTTTAATTTAAAATTGGAAAAAAAAACAAACGTTCGCCGTTGCCGAGGATCGAACCCGGGTCGTCCGCGTGACTGGCGGAAATACTCACCACTATACTACAACGACTTGATGTTTCTTGATTTAAATAAAATATATATTAACCATAATTATATACTATGTTTATTCGACAGAATAGTTGGGAATTTCTTATGCTTTATTTTATGAATTAAATGTTATAAAAACAAGTTTTCTTTGTAACAATTCTTTTTGAGCATTGGAAGGAAAATTTTAAAGTAGTTCATCATGTTAGTAAAATATATTAATTAATTAACTCAAGTATAAGAAAAGAAACACACCTCATGCATGATAGACTTAAATATAAAAGTAAAGTAATTTCGGTAGCATTTAATAGCATCATTCTTATAAATATTATTTATTTTATCCTTACAAGTGGAAACACATTTACTAATAGAAATACATTTTTTACGTCTATATTTTTATTTAGCTTTTTTAATATAATAAAAATTATTATTATTATAAAGGTAAATATAAATAACTTTTACAATTTTATTATAAATATTATTTATTTTTCAAGTAATTTTTTATTGTAAATAGTTATTTTAATTTAAAAAAAATGATTAAATTTTAAAAAATATATATCACTTAGAGAGTAAAGTTGATAAGATAATAATTTAGTTTAAAATATAATTACTTAAAAGATAAAATTAAAAGAAAAAATGTACTCTAAAAAAGAGAATTTCATGATATAGATGATTCTTTCTCCTTCACGATGTCAAGTTCTCACCAATGATATTTCAGAATAATATTTTTTTACTAAAACTAAATTATGTACATAATTTAGTTCAAATTACATGTTAACAAGTAACTTTTCAAATCTAATATTTGAGTTCAAAGTTTTTACTTTTAAAATCATTTTATATATTTTGATTATAGAGTAAAGGAAACATATTAAAACCCAGTGGCAATTTTAAAATTTTTGCAACCATAAAGGTTTCGATTCTGAAAAAACTAAAGCTTATTAACTTTTACATTTTGGTTTCTTAAAAATTAAAACCTAAAGGTTTGACAAAATTTCAAAATTCTCTACTTTTTTAATTACTTTATTTGAGAGAAGAGGTACATATCCAATATTGCCAACATCATAAGCGATTATGATAAGATTCTAATGTATTTGAGAGAAACATTGACATTCTACTAAACTTGTGTAAGCAAGTTGTCTTAGAGTTTGTGTCGAGAACAAAAGAATTGAATATTATCCTTATTCAGTTATGAATGATGTTATCCTTTGAACATTTTTTATATTTAATTGATTTAGCTACTTATATCAAATAAATGTTTTGTGTTAATGTATATGTTTGTTGTGATACGAGGTTGAATGATGTATATAGGTAATAGACCCTAATTCACTCATGAAAGTAATAAGTTTGATGACATCTATGTATTTGAATGAGGGAAGCAAATATAGTTTGTACCTTATATATTGCTATGTAAGTGTATTTTATTGACTTGTAATTATAATCCATCATTTTAAGGTATAATAATGAAGTTATTTTCAATTCAAACGTTATTGGCAACTACTTGTAGTTTTCTTGAAGGGCAACATTGCTATGTGGTTTTACTCCTTACACAAAGTATCCTAAAACATTTCCTTTTTCATAGTTCAATTGTTGGACATATCATGTTTTTAGGAAAATCAACTGTTAAGGCAAAAAAAAAAAAAAACTTTGACGATTATTCCTCCTGCAAGTTTGGTATTTTGGTCTATATATTTATAATTGTTTGATTATTTTTCTTCTTTAGTTATTTATAATTATGCCTATATATTATAGTGTAATAAACATACCGACTCATATGTGTGTGATTATTATGTAACACAATGAATGATAATTGTTTCTCGTACTCAAATTATAATTAGTTGTGAAACGATAATAATTGTATTGAGTCAAATACTTTGCAACTTTGTTTTTTTATATAGTAATTGAAATTATTTTTTGTTTTTAAAAAAATCAAAAGTACTACATTAATGCTTAATAAGTCCATTAAGTATTTAAGAATAACTTGTGCAAAATACATAATGCAAATGTACAATAGTATTTAACACAATGTGATTTTGAGTATTTAGAAAATATACATTTATTTGTGATTTATTTAAAACTTTATAATAATATTATTGTATCTTGCTGATTTTGAGTATCATTTATAATATGTTGGTTGTGTCTGATTTTACCTATTGTTGTATTTGGCTTACTCTAATTCTATCTAGGTTTGATATCTAGACAAAAATAAAAACAAAAAAGTTATTTAAAGAAAAATTTCTAAAGTAAACTTCGATTATTACCAAATTCGAAACATAGAAGAGGTATTATCCGAAGTCTAATTGATTTAAAATTATTTAATTTAAAGAGTATTAGGCTTGAGGTTAGTAAAACACAAAACCTAATCCTTTCTAATTTAAATAAACTATTTTATTTTAAAAATATTAAGTTTTAGTTATATAGGTAAGCCAAGCCTAATATGCCTTTTAAAATGAAACAATTTTTATATGAAAAATTTAGGCTTTAGTTATTAAAATAATTGAAGCATATTTTTTTATTAATGATGTTTTGTTTCAGTTTTTTTTGGACATATAAAGGTTTATGTTTTAGTTCATAAAAGTGATAATGTTTTTTTTTTTTAACTCATCTAGATATGTCTCAATTGTAAATTGAGATACAATATTTCTTACCTTGTTATTGTTTATAAAATCATGTCAAATTTAAAGGTTACTTAAGATGGAGGATCTTATACGATAATAAATTATTACTAGTGAATTTAAGTTACAACTTACTATAGAAGAGTTACACGTAAACCCAACAATGAAGTTGAAATCATAATTATTATTAATATTTCTCATTGATATATTAAATGAATCATTAGCGAATATTTTCCCATTGTTTCTCCACCTAATATATCTAGGCAAATCGTATAAAAAAAAGACAAATTGAGGCTCAAAACCAAGGGGTTACCATTTAAACTTTGTAGAATATTACACAATTAATATCCGTCAAACTTTCATTACTCATGCTGACGTTAAATGCAAACTAAGATCAATCATCACTAATTACAAAGCCTATTCAGAAACTACACCAAAAACCCTAAGCCATGGTTGAATGGTTAGAAAAACCCTAACAACAAGATACCTGGGAAGAAATCTCACGAAGATCATTCTCTTCATCCTTGTGCTCTTTTGACTCTTCCTCCTCCCACAGGTGAAGCTCTTCAAGACTCTCGAGATTCTCCTCCAAAGGAATCGGGTATATAGGGGCAGTCAAAGTGCGTTCGGAATCCTCAGAGTCCCCGTCTGATCCATCTGATCCATCATCAGACGAAGAACATCCTCCTCTGTGACGATAATATGGCGGGGTGGGCTGAGTCCACCATACATAGACCTCAGATATATGAGACTCCTCCACAAACTCATCAAGGCGTGTGACAGTGAACCTCAGATATCCGATGAAATGATCCACTTCAAGATTCACATCAGGCATCCATCTTCCCACGATGTCATGAATCCTTATGTGGAAACCCGGTTCTTCTTCATATGCCATCTAATAACCCTAAAAGGATTTGAATGATGATAACACGAACTGTTTCTTCAGATGAAACAGAAAAAGGTAAAATAGAATGACAAGAAAGAAACATGCATTGATCTTTCCAAAACAAGGCTTGATATTTCCTTAGGAAAAAGCAATGAAGTTTTATAGATTCTTTGAAAAAGAATTGATCTTGTTCGGACCAAGATTTCAAAAGTATATAACTTTAACATGCATAACCAGCTATGATTAAGTAATAAGAACAGGATGATCAAATTTAGAAAAAGTGAATGAAAAAGGAAAAATAGTAGCCGGAAGTACGTACTTGTACTTGAAAGAAAGAAGAAGAACAAAAGCTTTTCAAGCTGTTAAAGAAAAGTAGAAAAGGTGATGATCAGAAGAATGTGCATGAAAGAAGAAGAAGAGAAGGTGTTTTGTTGAAGCACTTTTTTTTCACTCTAAGAAGGTGACAACGCTTACCTGAAATGTGAACCAAGCAACTCAGATTTTCTGAGAAATGTGAACAACTTTATGGCATTATGGGTTTATTCCCTTCTATTTAAGCGTTTTATTAGAAGTCGATTTTTCAATTCTTGACGAGATAAAAGCTAACATTTTTTTAATCTTGAAATGAAATTATGATGTAAATATTATTTGTATTTAGCATCAGTTGGATTTATTTTCCATCTTAATTAACGTTTTATGTTCTTTCTTCATACTGATGTTTTGGATTTTAAAGTTAAAGTAGAATATTTTATTTCATTTAGTTTGTACGACGAGTAAATATTATTAGAAGTCATTTTAAAATGTAATTTAGAAAAAAAAAAGGATTAAAATATAATAACTAATTAATTATTTTAGTTTTTAAGTAAAGAATAATTTCTTTTAGTAATTTCAATTGTATGAAACTTTAGGAAATAAATTGCAACAATTTAAAAAAAAAAAGAGTAAATCGTAAGTAAATTTTAGGAAAAAAGTACGTATTTATAAGAAATTTATATAATTAAGTTTTTGAGAAATTATATATATGGCTAATAAGTTATATATTTATCCCCATAACGAATGTATAAAATCTAGGAATACTCGCAATTGTTTAAAATACCTACAACATCAGTACACATAGTGATATTTAGAATAAACATTATGGAATACAATTATACTATAAATTAAATACGCTACGATAAATAAAAATAAATAAATAGTTTCAAATCAAATATTGAAATCTTTGTTTGGTACAAATGTCTCATAGTTCTAGTGCAAAATTTGTTTTCATATCTAAATTTTAGTGTTAGAATTTCACTTGTCATTGATTTTGATAAAATCAGGTTTTGGATGACAAATTAACATTCAACAAGTAATTTTTTTTTTAATTTTCCAAATTTTTTCTTATTTGATACTTTAGATTTGAAGTGCATAAAATTCTTTCATATTAAGTAAATCAAAAGAAAGAAATTTGTTAAAGGGATCATCCAAACTTCTAACTCAAGTTTTTAATGTTTTCTTATTCGATACTTTAGATTTGAAGTGCATAAAATTCTTCCATTTTAAGTAAATAAAAAAAAAAAGAAATTTGTTAAAGGAATCATCCAAACTTCTAACTCAGGATTTTAATGTTGTTCAAACACTGACCAACTTCTTTCAAATAAAGACTGAGTTGTGCAAGCAATGGTCGACCCGAAAATCGAGTTGTGCAAGTAATGACTGACCTTTTCCAGAAGAAGATTGAGCTCTTATAAGCATAATTGAATGAAGACTGATCTATTCCAAGCACAACTAAATGAAGACCAAGCTCTTCCAAACATAACCAAATAAAGATCGAACTACGCAAAACAATGTTCGAGCTCTATTTACCATTTCTAACATCTTTCGATCTGCTCTGGAGAGGATTGAGCTCTAACACCAATATCGGAGTTCATCTAAAGCCAGACTGATGATGATCGTGCTTAAACTAACAACTCGACTTCACCATAACCTGGCTAGGCTACTCCGCGACTATGTCTGCAAGCTCGACCACTACATCATTTGCAGCCATAACACGACCTATCTGTACCTTGACAATGACAACAGTGCGACACCTACATAAACTATGTTGGCATATCAAATTTTAAAATAAACAAAATAATAGGATCAAGTAAAATTAGTTTAAAACCATCTCTAGGACAAAAAGAAATATTGTTAATCAAGATGCTATTAATAGATTAGATAAATGTCTCAACCAATTAATAATATTAGTAGAGGATCCTATAAATATAAGCGTTCTCTCCTTTTTAAGTGAGTGAAAACAGATTTCAAAAACTGATTAAGCGAAATAGACAAATGTTTGAATTCTAAAAGAGAACAAGTGATGGGTATTTGGAAAATCCTCTTAGAAACTACCACGATGAGTTATCTTATGGGATTAATTTCCTGCTTGACATTGGCTTAGCTTGTAAAATTCACACCCCGAATGTATTCTATTATGTCTTTTGCTAGATTAATCATTATGTATTGTGTTCTAAGTGAATGTTTTAGTTGTGATTGTGTGAAGCATCACATTTAAAGGTTTGTTCTTGGATTGGTAGAGTTTAGGATTAATAAGGGCAACTTAGGTTGTTTAGAAGAAGACTGGATATAGATTCACATTGAATCAAACTAGTATAAATCTATGTTCTTTCTCTCATCTTTTATCAATCTTTTTGTTTTCTTTGATAGTGTGTAAAAGTCCAAAGAATCAGGAACCAAACATATGTTTATGAAAAAGAACTAAAATTTCTTTAAAAGATCCTATTGTGGAAAATATATCTCAAACATTTACTGAAGGGGCATATATCAATAGACCGCCTCCGTTTGCTGGAGAAAGGTGCATGGGATGTTGTAGTAAATGGACCTTTTCGATCTACAAAGATTAAAAATGGTAAAAGTATACCTAAGGATTTTTCTTAATGGACACCTGATGAAAATAAGAAAGCACATATGATGTTAGTGCCAAATATATTATATCTACTACATTAATTTTGGATGAATTTTATAGAATATCTATTTGTGAATCAGCCAAAGAAATATGGTCTTGGAGGTGATACATGAAGGCACATATGAAGTGAAGAGGTCAAGAAAGAACACCCTCATTCAAGAATAAGAAATGTTTAGAATGAAGACCGGACAAAGAATTAGTGATGTTCAGAAAAGGTTCACTCACATATTAAATCACCTCCTGGTCCTTGGTAAAACGTTTGATAAAAAAGAACTAAACATCAAGACTCTAAAGAGCTTAAACAAAATGTCACAACACTATCTGAATCAAGGAACCTTACAAGTCTAAATATGACAACTTTCTTTAGGAAATTGAGAGAACGTGAATTGAAACAAGGAAGACTGAAAGAGGAAGAAGAAGGAGAGAAAAGGTACATTATTGCCTTGAAAATCGCTACCAAAGGTGCTGTAAAATCCATTTCTAGAAAGGCTGAATTTGTAGATAATCAAGACGATGGAAACTTAAACAATGAAGCATTGAATCTTATGGTAAAATGTCTTTCAAAATTTTTGAAATACAAGAACAAGTCCAACAATGCTTTTGCAAGAAACATGAAACCATCAAGATACAAGAACAATCCATTGCTCCAACATCCTTTGAATGTGGTAAAATTGACCACATCAAACCTGGTTGTTCGGTGTTCAAGTTGAAGTAAACACTAAATGAAAAGAGTGAAAAAAACAAGCATAGGAAGAAAAAATAAGGCAAACATTACCTGGGAAGATGTAACACCCCAAATTTCAGGGTGTCACAGGTTATTACAAAAATCGGTAATTTTCAAAAAAACTTTCTTATAGCGCAGAAACATATTTTCAAAAACTTCAACATTTAAACCTGCATCACATAATAGTTCCAAAATACTTGTCCAATTGCATTATTTATATATAACCAAAATGAAAAGGAAATAAAATAACTCCAATTACATTGTCTTAAAAACGCAATAGTAGTAGCTTTAAGTAAAACCCCAAGTCTGTCCCCCGTCATCTCACGGATTTATCATGCTTTATCTTCCTCTATAGCATCATCTGATCCCGTATAACATCACATATTATACGATCATCGCATTCACATGCACAGACACAAACATGTATGGGGTAAGCTAACGATAAAATAATAATAATAAGATATAAACACACTGAATATATCAGCCATAACAACCACCCCATACCCAATAGTAATAACAATAGGATCCCTAAACCTCTAACACAATAATTCAATCACGATAAATTACTAAATCCTCGATCCTTGATCATCACATATCTAGACCGCAGTCTATCCGTTCACCAACACCTATGTTGTTTACACTACATAATTTCATTACTATCAATATAGCATTCCTTGGAGCATTATCGTCATTATGATCATCCACACATGTACCTCCATCATGACACACCCTATCATGATCACCACTATCATGACTATCCCATTCATGAACAACCATGAGCATCTCTAAACCATAAACACCAGTGGAAAGAGTCAGTCCCACTCTTGTATCTTACCTTATCGACTGTAGATTCCCTATACAGTCCATCTGTAGATTCCCCATACAGATACATTCGAGTAGTCCTGCAATCTAGCAAGGAACATGTCATCCTGCCATACAAGGACAAGGAAGAACCCTTTTCCCCCACATAAGGAAGGCTTAGTACCCGAATAACCCTTCTAGTGCACACAAGGCAAAAGGAAATACCTATCCGTAGATAACACCAGGATTTACTAGGTACAACAAGTAGACTTTATCCTCATGCTCATCAATCACATACTCAAGTAAATCCCAACACTCACTCATACTTCAATTCACAATCACAAGTCAAAATAACCCTAAACATGCCCATTACTCTCATTCCTTGAGTACCAAGGCGTTTCACTGCTTCCTAGGCTTGAACCACGTCCATTCTTCATCAAATTCACCATTTTTCACAAAAATATACTGTGATGATCGATTATCACTTTTGATAATCGATTATCTCAGTGAAATTCACCCAAAAACATCACGCAAGAAGGGATAATCGATTATCATAAGTGATAATCGATTATTCTTGCAACCAGACTTAATATTGACGCATGGATAATCGATTATCACTAATAATAATCGATTATTGTCGAAACAAAACACATCCTTGCAAGGTTGTCAAACTCGAGAGTTTACGTAAACTCGTGGAATCTTCGTAAACTCGGATCTAAACTCGAATCGTAAACTCGAATCATAAACTCGTCAGAGTTTACTTTCGTGTAAAAATATTTTAAAATATTTATAAATAATAGAATAATTTAATATTTATAATTTATAAATAATGTTTTTATTTTTTTTATAGTATTATTATAATTATTAGTTTATCATATTATATATATTTAAATATTTTTCTTTAATATTATTATTCTTTTGTCATAATTTTAATTTAATATAGTTCACAGTTCACTTAATAAAACAAGTTGTTGAAGTTAATATTGGTCCAAATAGTATAGTAAAAGGAGGTCCAATGATCAAAATAATAAGTGACAAATCACCCATTTTTACTTTAATATTAAATATTTACATGTTATAATAAAAAAAGCCTAAACACTAAATATTGTAACACACAGTAGAATGAATTAAAACCCTAACGAGTTGTAACGTTAAAAATAGAAAAGTTTCACTCCACAAAAAGAGCGAGGAGATCAGGAGCGGCAGCGGTGAGCACGACGGCGAGCACGACGGAGAGCATGACCAGGAGAACGGAGCGCGACCACGAACCAGATGAACGACAACAAAACGTGACGGTGCCGTAAACCCAAAACGACTTCCTGTTTCTTCCTATTTCAAACTCGCAAAATTGCTTAAAAATTGCGATTCTAATCGTTCTTACCGAGTTTAGAACCGATTTCACCGAGTTTACTTGAAAACTGAGTTTGCTTCCGAGTTAACTCGGAAGCCAGAACTAGGAATGCGAACTCGTCCAAGTTAACGAGTTAACTTGTGAGTTTGATAACCTTGCATCCTAGACATAAATCAAGTATGCAAACACACATGCAACAACCCTAACTCACGAGGAAACTCCCCCAAAACATAATTCATGCATTTAAGCATCACATACCCTTGTAAACATACTCAAACAAATACATCACAACACTTGAATCATCTAAATTCAATCATTATACATATTATAACCCAAACAACACAATTATAATGCATATGATTATTAACACACCTTTACACATACATTTGCATGGAAAACCCCCAAGCCTCATAACTTTATTCTCTCTTGGCATCAAACCCTCCATTGGGATAACCCAACAACCATACCTACATTCAGAGGGAAAACCAAACACAAATATTACATAAACCCTATGCCCATGCATACATAAGCCCTTGCACAACAAGAGCAACATACAACCATAATCATAATCATATAACATATATCAACAAGGATTATTAATCAAAATAATTAAGAACACATATAACATACAATAATTAACAAACAAAGGTAAGTTTCCCCATACCTTGGCCAATTCTAGGGTTTTTTCTATACTCTAAAACACTACTAATCTCTAAGGTTTTCAACAGCTCTTCCTCTTCTCTCCCCAAAATCGCTTCTCTACTCTCTCCCTCTCTCTCTCTCCCTCCCTCTCTCTCTCCCTCCCTCCCTATCTCTCTCTTTTTCGTTTTAGATGTAGGTTACAATTATGAACCCTAGTTTCCTTTTCTCCTTTTTATCTTATTCTATCTTCTCTTTTTAATTAAAATAATATCAACAACTACTAAATCTTTTAATTTCAGATTTATTTTCTTTTTGCTTTTCTTTCTACACCCCATACCTTAATTTCTGCACCAATTAATGAGGATAAAATGACCTTTTTGTCCTTGGGCACAAAATACAAATTAAAATCCAAAAGTTTACTTTAACTCACTTTCTTTCTAAAATTTGGCCCACACCTATTCAATTCTAAATCATCCTTCTACCCTTAATTCAACACATCATATTAATAACAACACACTACACAAATAACTAATATAACAATATATTAATCATATGTTCAACTTAATCAATAATAAAATTAAATAATACACATAATAATTATAATTTTAGAAAACAACTAATCATTAACCACAAATTATCAAACAATAAAGTCCAAGTCTTATAACCCCATTATTCCCTAATTACCACATTTTTCCTAGGGTCTTATAGAAGATAATGCCTTTAGTAGTTCTAGTGAATCCAGTGAAAGCTTCAAGGAAGAAACAAAATTTTGCTTAATGGCTAGCTTAGGATCCTCAAAAAGTTGTGTAAGCAGCTCTGACTCTAACAATGATGAAAATAAATATTATCAACTGCTTGATGCTTTTTAAGAACTACATAGGAACCTAGAAAATTGCAATATTCAAATAATAGGTATAAAGGGGAAAACAGGTGGCTGCAAAATGGGATAAAACAACTAGAGAATGAAAATGAAGATCTAAAACCTAATTTAAAAACTTTAGAAAATGCCCACAAAAACCCTGTTTGTGAGTGTAAGAAATGTACACCTAATTGTGAGAATCTCCCAAAACAGATAGAAAGAATTAAGTACTTAATGAAAACCCTCTTTAAATTTACCTTAGGCAGCTCTAATCTTGATGTCATTCTTAGCTCTTAAAGAAGTGTACTTAACAAAGAAGGTATAGGCTATATTGGTGGAGGTAATCAATTAAAATCAAGAAAGTTGCTTGGCATAAGCAAACCTTCATCCATTACTTGTGTCTACTATAGTAAACTCGGTCATGCATCAAATTCCCCATACGTTAAGAAACTTGGGGTTCCAAAAGGAAAATTGATTTACTAAATGTTTAATTGAACATCTGCATGGTGGTATTATGATAAAGTGCTCATGTCAATGTAAAAATTGCTACTCGTCAATGATTTTAGTCTTCTGGTCTATTATGGAGGTACAACATAACATTACCCAATTATATATTTTTTTGTAACCTTGTAAAAGGGTTAGGACATCCTAAATATCCTGTTCTATTTATTTAATTTTTTATTTCTAATAAAAAAAAGTTATGCACCTGTCATATAATCATGAAATAAGATGTCCCGACGAACCTAAATTCATATAGTCTCAATTCTTCGTGACAAGGTTATTTCACTTAAAGCATAATCAAAAGAGGGATCCTCACCCCAAATCCCATTATAAGAACCTCCATCTACTTTCATCAACTAAACTTCGTTTTTTATATGAGTATTTGAGTTTAGTATAGAATTAGGATAATGTTAACATCTCTTAGTTTCACACAACAATTAAGCTTATACAACATATTCAATGAATCATGATATTCACATATTATATAAATTAAGTAACTCAAACCATATCATGAGACAATCTAATCAAATGTTACTCATTATCTAACAATAGTTAAAACAAGAAATGATAATGGCTTCCCTCATCTTAGGTAGGTAAATCCTTCATATGCTCATTAGAGTCATACTTCTCAAGTGATGATTTAATTATAAAATTAAAACTCCAATTAGAAATCTAAGCATATCTTTATGATTGTAGATAAACAAAGATTCACTTTGAGTTATTTTGAGTCACATGCGTTGAATCATAACCCATATGCAAGCGAAAATGCAAATTAACCTAAAAAGAGATAAAAGAATGTGAATTTACTTTGTTTTTGTTTTACTGTGATTAGATGAATGTGTAGAATTATTCCATAGGATCAATCCTATGGTCTTTGATATTCAAAAAATAACAAGAAGGTCATAATTTTACAGAAAAGTTTTTAAAAAAAAAGAAAAATAAGAGATTGTGTTTTTTATAAAATGAAAATCGATTAATAGAAAATATATTTATAATTTTAAACTTTTATTAATAAAATAATCCGAGTGTCATCTTTAAAAATGAATAATGCTCTTAAACTTTTTTATGTCCTTACAAAACTTATGTTATTCACAATTTAATAAAATTTACAAATTTTAATAATTTTTTGAGTATATATTTTTTTTATTGAAAATGTGTTTATAACTTGAAAAATCTTATATATTAAAAATCTTATTGAAAATGTGTTTATTCAAAATTCCTTTCAAAACATTTTCTAAATAATTAAAATAAAAATATATTTATTTTCATTTATGTCAAAATCAATTAGACAATTACTATTTCCTATGCATTTTTTTTTCTATAAACATGAGTGACATGTGCTTTGTTTAAATCTATCCATTTTTGTCTTTCTCTAAACTCTTTAAACATGGAGAAAGAATATTGAAAAAAATATTTTTTTACTTTTCATTTCATAGCTATAACAAATAAATTTAATTAAAGAATGAAAATATTAACAATTTAACTTCAATCTAACTTGAATAGTTTTCCATAGTATTGGAGAAATGAATTTGTAAAGTTAACTAACAATAAATAAAAGGTTTAATACATATTTTGGTCCATAAAAGAGAGGTTGTGTTCAAAATTGTCGTACCTTTTTTAAAAAGTAACAATTGGTCCCATTTTTTGAAAAAACTGTCCAAATTAATCCTTTTTGCTAACACTGTCAAAAATTTATCGTTGTAAGTGTCCCCTGGACTAAACTTGATGAGCTGTCAATATTAAGTGATTGCATGACAATTTCGTTTACAGAAGTTAAAAAGAGGGGTTAGGGTTTGTTAGGAGATAGGGATGACTTCTTCCCAAGGGTGTTCATCTTGTTCGAATAGATGGAGCAAAGGATCTTCGCGTTCATCCCATGGTGGTGGTTGGAGGGGAGGTGGGTTGTAGAGGTGATTTTTTCTTTCTTTCCTAATTTGATATTTTACAAGAACACCTGGTGGCAACATTACCATCTCCTACACAAAGATTACATATTGCAGCAATGGAGATAGGAGAAGTTCTCCAGTATATTATGGATGCCAAAGTAATAGTCGTAGCATAGTATAGTGGTCCTTTAAGAAGTTCCGAACTGAGAAAAAATAAGTAATGTAGAATGAGCCAAGTTTTAATTGTTTCCAGATTCAAATATTTCTTACTGGGACTCAAGAGTACAATAATGCAACCTGTAATCTCCAAATTTACTCATTGGTTTCACTATGGCCACATCTTTCACTGTTCAAAGTCCAATAACAAGCATCCGAATTATATTCACTCCCGAAATTAAAGCTTTCTCTACTCGTTAATTTCACCCGGAATTATATTCTCAAAATGACACCCAATTTCAAATTCCAATCCAAAACCCTAATCTGAAACGCGGAAACATAAAGGACCAAATTTCCCAAATCAGAAACCCTAAATTACAATATTGGGATCACGATTCCCTCTACTGCCATCGTCGGTACCCCTCGCAATGCATCACCACTGTTCGCACCCAAACTGCGTCCACCTTCACGGGTTGCTTCAAAGGGGAAAACTCTTCGCATCGTAAAGACGACGACATTGTGACACCTATTGAACCGAGGGAAACACCGCACCAGAGTCACCGAACCTAACCTTTCCTTGCGAGAATCAAAAGCTAGAACAAGGAAAGAAGGGTTCCTTGATGAGTCCTTGTTGTTCTAGAGGTAGAAGATGAAACTGATGTGACAAGTAACTTTTTTTTTAAATTCAATATTGACACATAGTGTGTCACACATCAGAAAATGGACAGCTCATTAAGTTTTGGCTAACAAGATAACTGCACCGTTTAATTTTTGACGCCGTTAGTAAAAAAGACTAACTTGAATAGTTTTTTTAAAAGTTAGTACCAATTGTTACTTTTTTAATAAAGATAGGACTATTTTAAACACAATCCTTATTTCAAGAAATCAAAATAAGTATTAAACCTAAATAAAATACTTTAATTCTAACAAATATTTCATTCTAAGATACACAGTGAAAACGTGAAACTTAAACTTTCAATAATATTTATAATTCTCAAATATATATTAAATTCGTTGGAGAAATCTAAATCATTTTGTCATTATCCTTTAATTTTTCTCGAAATTTTTTTAGAAAGAATGATATTTTCATTACATAGAAAATAGTTATAAGTTTAAATTTTTTGCTTATTTAAAAATATATATTTTTATCAATAGTTAAATTAAATATTAATTAAAATTGAACCTTAAAAAAGGTTTACTAAAAGTTGTAAAGAATTTTTATAAATAATGTAAGACTGAAAAATCCACACAAATGAAAAATGATTTTTTCTTACTATTAATACGGTTAAAAATATATTCATTTTTGTACATCCACCATCCGTTCACTTTTATATAATGACAATAAAAAGATAAAAAATTAATTTTTATTATTATTAAAATAAAAATATTATTAAAATTCAGAAAAACATATTCTTAAAAGATATTTAAAAAAATAAATACAAAATTCAAAGATTAAAATAAATTATATTAATAAAAATAAAATCAATAATAAAATATATACAATAAATATAACAGTTACTAAAACATAGTTATATAAACATTTTTTTTAACTTAGACGTTGTATTTTTTCTTTTTTATAAAGATAATTAAAAGGGATTATACATATTTTTATTTGTGCTCTCTTTCCTCATAAAGATAATTAATAAAAATTGTGTTATATAGTTACTCCCTGTCTTGTCTAGGTACTTTTTATCACTTTTATCTTTAACAAAAAAATTACAAATATTATAAAAATTAGTAATAAAATGCATATTTTTAATTTTTTAATTCCACTAATTAAACTTTTAAATATATATTTTTAATTATCACTCCAAGTTATAATATTATTAGAATTAATTATTTTATTTAAGTTATTGCTCTCTTTATATTTTAAAGCTCTTTCACATATTAAAGAAAAAATATTTAAATAATGTTTTTAAAATTTAATTTCAAACATTTAAAAACATTACATATATGAAAATATTTTATTATAATAAAATAACCGTTGGATACTACACAGTGAATTTGTGTTTCCAATTATTATTTTATCATTAAAGTAACGGACAGTTTTCTTTGCTTAATTCCGAGATCAAACCAATAACTGCATATAATAGTGTCGTTCAAAGGGAAAACTTTGACACAGTTTTATATTTATTTATCATTTTTTTTTTCACTTTTTTATTATAAAAAACATTTCCCATAAAAAAAAAGCTTGTAAGTTTATCAAGCTAGTATTACTCTGTTCAAAATAACTTTTTCAGATATTAATTAATAGGTTGACCTCTTTACATTTCACTATCACCACTGATAAAATTTATTAAAGATACAAACCTTGAAGAGTATATATACTTTTAGAATCTTATATTTTAACCTATTTAATAGTTTTTTTTTATATCTGTCTCAATTTAACTTATTTCTATATAAATAAATAAAGTTAACCTAAGTCAAACATAAACATTATTAACCTATTTTTCTAATATTGATTTTATATATTATAATCTATTTCAGGTAACATAATGGTATTTTACTAATTTTAAAATCATTAATTTTTTAACAGAAAAATAATTAGCTTTAAAAGTAGTACTTAAAAGAAATTGATGATGACACAAGTAACAAGAGTGAATGAGTTCCATTGCTTGGTGACCAAGGAAGCATGTTACTTGTATCCCAAGAACTCACAATAATTGAATTCTTTAATTATTAAAAGTGGAAATGTTGTATTTTTTTTATTAAAATCTTCTTACAAATTCTCTGTTCCTTTGCATATATTAAATAAAATAAATAAATAGACTTAAAAACATAAAATTCATTCAGCACTTTCCATAAAAAATAAAATCTGAGAATTAATATTAATATTTAAGGAAAAAGAGAGTGGAAATAGAAACAAAAACATGCTATAAAACAACCATTCTTTTCCAAAAGAACATTCTCAGGAAAGAAGAATCCTTTGTCTTTCGTGTTGCCATGGAAGAACACGAAGAGAAAACCATAATCACCAAGTTCGTGAAATCCAAATTTTTCTTTCCCAAAGTTATTCGCATTTCAGCAACTGATCACAACGCCACAGACTCCTCTAGCGAGGAAGAAGACGAAGAAAGGAAGCTTCTTCACCTTCACAGAGTTAAGAAAGTGGTCAGTGAGATAAGAATTGTGAATGCAAACAAAACGAAAGGACACAACAAAAACATCAACAACAATACTGATTGTTGTTGTTGTTCGACCAAATACAAGAAAACCATGGAACAACACCACCAACAAGAAAAAACAGAGCCCAAGTTTCGCGGCGTGAGGCAACGGCCATGGGGACGGTGGGCCGCCGAGATAAGAGACCCTTTCCAGCGGAAGCGAGTGTGGCTTGGAACTTTCGACACGGCGGAAGAAGCTGCTATGGTTTATGACAGAGCTGCTATAAGCTTCAGAGGTGCTGATGCTGTCACGAATTTAATCAAACCGCCTCTGAAAGACTGTGAAAGTGTTGTCAAACCGAAGAGTTGTTGTGCATGCGCTTCACCGACTTCTGTTCTGTTGTTTCAGCCTTGGATGGAACCTTTGTCTTTGGAAGAAACCTTCAAAGAAGAAGTGTTTGATGGGTTAAACTATGAAGTTGATAGTTTATTGTTTTCTGATCATGCTCTTTATGAGCAACCTCTTCCTACTGTGTTTTCTAACGTTGATGTGTCTTTGGATGAGGATCTTGAATCTTGTAAATGGGATGTAGATAGTTTTTTCAGTGATGAAGCTTTTCAATAATGAGATGTGGATTATTTCTAACTGGGTTATATTCCTTTTTCTTTTTTACTGAGATTAGTTCATTTTGTGTTGCTGAGTAGAGTTAATCTATAAGTTTACTTTCTGTTCAAAAAAGTTCTATCCTTGTAATTAGTTTACTCAGAAAGATGCTTCTTTATTTGTTCGACCAAGAAACTTGTAAATAAAGCATGTGACAGTGGTAACACAGCTTTTGATCTTTGGTGTTGTTAACTTTTAAATTGAACATGATAACAAATTGTGATAATATATTTTCTAAGAGACCAATCCGTTCTGTGTTACTGAGAGAGAATCTCAGTGTTCTTGGCAGAACTGATAAGTGTTAATTTATGAATTTACTTTCTTTGAAAAAAATTGTATCTTTGTATTTCGTTTATTAAAAAGGTCAACCATTTTTGTTGGTTATAAAAAGTTCATATATAAGCAGATTAGAGTGCAGTTAACTTTGTTATCTGCTAACTACCAAGTTTTGGTTGAGATATTTTTTTTCCTATGCATTGTCAAAGATTTTGGACCAACCAAATGGCATTATTCATAAAGTGAGTCCACATGTCATGTTCAATGGTTGGCCACCTTAGTGCTTCAGGGCCACACATACTGCATCTTGGACTCTTGGCTTTTTCTGATAAAATGTTTGTGTGGTGTGATGGTCTACAAATAGCATTTCAATGACATGTTTGAAGGTTTATAATTTATTTTAAAGTCACTTTCTCGTGTACTTTACCATGTTTGAAGGACTACATAGGCTTGCATTATCGTTTCTTTCTGATACTTTCCAACATCACATCTTAAACAGAGACATGCAAGTTGGTCTGATTTTTACATCAAGTTTAGAATTACAAGTTCGAAATCCTTAAACCCTTTTGAAACTTTTATAACCAGGTGACAAAAAGCTTTGATTTTTCTTAATGAAATTTGTATTCAAGCTCTCAGAATAAGAAAGAACAAATCAGTGATTAGAGATTGGGTTTTACCCCCTCAAATGAACACAAAGGGTTTTAGAAAAAGGATTAATAATCGATTAACAGTTAACAGAGTATCTTTCTCAGAAAAAGTTTACAAATTAGAAGTTAAACCTTAAATTCCATTCCTCATAAAACTTATACTTAATGTTTATAAGTTTTTTTTTTCTTATATATTACTGAACTTGTTCATCTCTGTTCAAAGTCATACATGAAGGCACAGTTATAATCCTAACATAATGGAAAACGTTCTAATTCTGTGGATCTACTGAAAAGGTGTTCGCAGAAGGGACCAATGACATGCTTCCATCATTAATTTGGTTTTGATTTTTTTGTTCTTGAACATACCTTTTGAAACACAGGCATGCAAGTTGGTCTGATTTGGGTAGTTCATGGATCTGACAAAGAAAAAGTTCCCTCATTCTTGCACTCTAATCAATTTTTTGGCAGAACGTTGACTGAGCTTTGAAATCCCTTTCTTCATAGAAGATTGATTCAACAAGCAAGTTGTTGCAGTTTCATGAAAAAAAAGGTAACTTTTTCATTTTCTGTAATCTAGAATTAGACAAATGCAATAACTACTTGTAGAATCCTTCAAGCTCATCATCCTTTCCAATGTTTTTGTCTGAAGAAATTAAGATTCATGGTTTCTAGATTCTTGGTCAGAACACATAGATATGCTAGATTCAAGAATGCCAGTGACTACTTAAGGATCAAGTCAAGGAACTAGTTAATATTTTTTAATGTTTTCAATTAAGAACTTGTCATGGGTAGAAATCATAGTTTGTTTTTTCCAAAATGATTCATTCACATTACACATGGAATTCTTCACAAGGTCACACTCATAATAGCTTATACCCTTGTCTTATTCAACAAATTTTAGTACATTCATTCTACCAATATTAAGCAGCTTGAGAAACTGAATTAAACTTTTCTTTAATCATCTTATAAGATTTGTTCTTATTTAAAAAAAAAAATTACTTTTACACGAGGTTCTTTTAAATAGATAATGAGAACAATTTATTATATACCGAGTTATAGTGATACTAAAACATTTGACTTTGTTTAATTGATGATGAAAATGCCATGGGTTGACTAAAAAGTACAAAAAATGCTGAAAGTCCAACATGCAGTGTATATATATGTGGCTGGTATTGAAGTGTCTAAGGGGACCTACCATTTGAATTTGAAATATGGACTCAACATTAAGCCTAGTGCTTGGTTGGTCCAAAATTGAATGACAATGTCAATGACTAGTGAAAAGTATCCCAATAAGATATCAAAATATGGGTGTTAAAGAACACCACAATTTGCTTAATCGCAACTTTTTCCAACACACATAAGAGATAGTTTTTCCTTTTATATAACTATTTATGAAATAAAAAATAATACTATATTATAGAACTAATATTTTATTATCAAGTGGAATAAAAATTGTATTTTATTTTTTAAAATGGAGCAAATCAAGTAAAAATAATCAAAAGCATGAATAATTAGTATGTTTAACTTCATTTTTTTTCTTTGGAAATAAAATATAACTTTGAGAATGATTGAGGAACACAAATATTAAATAATTCAAAAATAAAATATAATATTTGAGAATGATTGGAACACAAACACTAAGTAAATCAAAAGGCAAGAAGAGAAAATAATAAAATATCTTAATATTTTTTTTATTATATTTAATTTTATATTTTATTATTTATTAATATTAAATGACATGTTTTATTAAAAAGATAAAATTTACTTAATTTAATTTTCATAAATTTTTATTATATATACTCTTACTTATTTGTTTGGGACTTGATAGATATGTTATATTTATTTTATATTTATCTTTCTATCTTTAATTAGTTTGTTATTATGTGTATATTCAAATAAAATAGATTAATTTTATACATCCTTTTCATTATATTCAACAAGTTGATGACTTTTCCCAAATCGAAGGTTAAGCTAGGTTGGTTCAGATTAAATGTCAAACTGAGTAGACTTCTAGGATGAATCGAATCAACCTAAGTCGAAGGTCGAGATGAGTCAACTGGGTCGAAGGACAAGTTGAGTAAGCATGGGCCGAATGTCAGGCTAAGTTGGCCAAAGCCAAAGGTCATGTTGGATTAGCTAGAGTTGATGGTTGTGTCATGTTAATCAGGGGCAAAGAATGAGTCAGGTCGACCCAAGCTGAAACACAAGATCATTTTAAGTCGAAAGTCGAGCCAAGTCAACTGAGACTGAAGATGGAATTGAATAGACCTGTGCTGAAGGTCAAACTGAGTTGGCGTAGATTGAAAGCCAAGACAAGTCAACTTGGACCGAAGGTCAAACCAAGTTAGTCTGGATTGAAATTCAAATCAAGTCAATTAAGACCAAAGTTCAAATCAAGTCATCTTGTGCCAAAGGTTGAGACTAATTGTCTCGAATCGAATGTTAAGACTAATCAATCATGTAGAAGGTCGAGTCTGGTAAGTCTAGGTTGAAGGTCGAAACGAGTCGAATGGATTGATGATTTAGACAAAGGTCTAGTTGGGTAGACTCACTCAAAATTTAACGTTGTTGGTTTAAACAGTTTCATTAAGAAGAATGATAAAAATGAAACAAAGTTTGAAAAAGAGACTAAATCCAAAAACAATTAATAATTGAGACTAAAAACATATTTAACTCTTTTAATAAAAAATAATTTAATTATGAAAAATGATTTAATTAAATAATTTTATATTCTTGAAATAACCATTTTAGACTCTATAAAAACAAGAAACAACTTCCGGAATATATAATTTGAAAAAATTGGAAATAAGATTTCCAAAATTTCCTGAATGAGATTTTTGAAATGGAACTTTTGGAAAAAAAAAATTTCAAAACATAACTTCCAAAATGCATTAAATGTATTTGGGATTTGATTTTCCAAAATGAGATTTTTGGAACAAACTTTCCAAACCGTGCATAATATTTTTTGGGAATGAGTTTAATGGTTTTTAATTTTATCTTCTCTCTTCTTCTTCCTCTGTAGTGTTTCCTCTCTCTTCTTCTTCTTCTTCTGCAACTACAACAGCTATTAAAAAAACATTGAAAATTAAAAATGGCAATTCATATTTTAAACATAATACATAGTAAAACCTGGAATACATAAAACTATAAACGTAAATGGATTGTAACATATACAATATTCCAGCCAATTACAAATAACCATGCTATCTAATTAATACACCTTTTTTTATTTCTTTATATTCCTTCAAAAACAATGCAACGACCAAATCAATGCTGATAATTTCCACAACAAGGATGATCTACTCGTTCTGGGAGTAACCTTCTGCTCTCAAATTTTTCATATGAACCTATAAAGTAACAAATACTTAAGAATTTATTTTAACATAAACCATATATTCAAGAAATTTGTTTAAATAAGTATCAAAGTACCACATAAAATATATAAAGAATTAGACAATACTACAAAACTAAAATTAATTTTAGAGTTATCGTAAAAACTTGATTAGTTACTTGGGTGTCATTGGAAAATTAACAATTTTGTTCAAAAAATTGGATGAGAAAATTTGTAATTTATATCAGAACACGAAAATTTTCACATTTTTATTTAGAAAAATTACATGAGAATCTTTTGATTTCCGTTAAAATTTTCTATAAAAGTTTATAGATTTTACTTTAAAAAATTACATATTAAATAATAATACCTTAAGGTATCAAATCCATTAAATTTATATTATATGTTTATTTATACTCTTATTTATTAGGAATGTGTTTTTGCTAAAACGAAAATATTATTTTCTTATTTTCTTATTCTTAAGGATAATATCACTCGTAAGTGAGTTAAGTAACCAAAAACAGCACATGCTTAAAACAATTCACAAGTATTTATATAAAAGGTAAACTCAAAAATTTATTTTAAAAAAGCAATTTATACATACTTTAATTTTTTTTAAATATAACAACATAGTTTTTATCATAAGTTAACTAACTTATACATAAAATAAAATTAGTTTAGAAAATAAATTTCTTTTACCTTTTAAAAATATTTATAGAAATTTTTTATTTGATACATATGATTAAGTAAATATTTAAAATAAAAATAATTGATTGAATGAAACATAAAGGATTAAATTTATATTTAGCAAATTAATCCATATATTAACACAATATTCATACAAAAGATAGAAAAATCAGAAAAATGAAAGATTTCACTTACTTGCATGAAAACCAGAAACATCACCTATGTTCAATGTTGATGATGCCCTAGCAAATAACAAACCTAACACAAAAACAAAGAGAAGAACCCAAATAAAAGAGATTCTATTAGAAGCCATTACTTTTGTTCATACCACAATGTCTTCGACACATTCTAATTTATAACCCAAACATGGGTAGGTGTGCTTTGTTTTCAAGCTTTTTATTACGTTTGACATTGATGCACACTTCTTATAGTTGACATCTTTCATTCAATGAAAAGGAAATTGGAGAAAATTTGTGGTTTTTCTTTGTAAACGAGTGTTGAATCTTTCAAAGTACGTGAAAAAAAATTCAATATCAATTTATTGTGAATAATCCGTATAAAATATTATGAAATTATTTTTTACATCAAATCGTAAAATAATAAGTCTAGAACTCAACTTCATATTTCTCCTTTCTTAAGTTATATATCTTATGTTACATTAAATATTTAAACTTAATTCATGTTCTAATGTTTTTCTTTAAAATTTGAAATTTTATCTAAATATAATCTTAGTAAAAATAATAATGAAAGAAGGGGATCAGTGTGTAATGGGTTGGTCAATATTCAGAAGTTTAGGCTGAATATTACGAAGAAGTTGATGATAGTGAGAAGGACCCACACGCCATGGTATCAATAAGTGGAAAATTCTTCCGATTTGGTGTTGAATTTGGTTTCAATTTTGAGGATAAAAAAGAATCCAACCAAAGGAAAGATTACATTAAAAATAAAATTTAATTAGGAATTTTTAACTGATAGATTACATAGTAATAGATTAACTTAATCATAAAAAAAGAAAAAACTCACTAGTAAGCTTTTGATTTAGTCCAATGATTATAAAGTGTTACAATAATATATAAAAAAAACTCAATTACTAAAAAATTCAACTTTCAAATTCATTTTTTTTAATTTAATGTCCGAAGTAATTTAAAAAAAATATTGAAAATATATAAAATTTTGAAATTATTGCTTAAATAAACATTTCATATTATATTTTAAATTTGTTGTAGTGCAAGAGGAACTTACGGATGTGAAATGTAATCCAACCCAGAACAAAAGCTTACAACTAGAGTTGTCAACGGGTAGCCTAGTTTGACCTGGTCCAGTTCATTCCGAGTTAGTCACTTAGTGAGCCAACTTAATCTGACTCACTTATTAGTAAGCTGAAAAAATTTGAATCCGGTCTGACCCACCACGAGTTGGTGAGTTAAACGGGTTGACTCACTCGCTTACTTAATTATAAGTTTTTTTTTCAAATAAAAAAGTTATAATCTTTTAATTCAAATATAAATAAATTTAATTCTAAAATGATGTTAAACTCCAAAGATAATTCAAAATAAATAAAAAAATATCATACAATCTAAGTGTAATCCAAAAATAAGCACATAAAATTAATAATTTTTGTATCACTTGTCCATTTATAATATTAGAGTCCTTAATAGATAAATCTATAATATTTTTCTCTCTTGAAACATCTTTTTTTATCCCATCTACAATATAATAAAAAAATGCTAACTAATAATATTGAAACACAAAATAATAAATAATTAAATTAGGTTAGGTGGGTTGGTGAGCCAACCTGGCTCACCACGGGTTCAACCCGAGTGAGCCAAGTTGAAAACTAACTCGCATAAACAAATTACATTTTTTTCAAACCCAACCCGACTCAAACCCGTGGTGGGCCGAGTTGGCTCTCGAGTTACAACTCATTTTGACAACACTACTCACAACCACCCAAATACCAATTGTGTTCCCACCCCAAACTTCAACTACCAAAGCTCCACTCCCAAAACCATCGTCACAAACTAGCCCCGAAACACCAATAAAAAATTATGTGTAGGTAGCATCTAAAACAACAGTTTTAAATAAATAAATACTTTTAAGTACAATTCCTTTCATTTTATTATATATTTTAGAAAATTAGAAATTTATTTTTATTTTATTTCATCTTCTTTCATTATTTTAAGCATGCTTTCACATAAGTATAATCATATACTTTTAAGAAAATGAGTAATAAACTTTTAAGTGTTAGATCTATGAATCACATTTCAATGAGTAATAAACTTTAGACGAAGACACACATGCACACACACGCACGCACACGCACACGTATACACACAGACACACGTAGAACAAAAGTAATTTTTATTACATTAATTGGAATCAAACCTGACAATGATCACTAATGAGGACAAAACAAAATGACATGGATTCATCATAAAATATGTAGCATGAAAGTTACGTGAAGGTGTTCTACACAAGTCTATTTTTAATTGGTCCTTACTTTATCTCATTGAGATCATTACAACAACCTTAATGTACAGAGTGTAAGTTATGAATAATAAACCATATAATTATTAAACCAAAAAAGTATCCATAAGAATGTATGCATACATGAAAATCAAACATAGAAGGCAAACACACATAAGTGACTAACAACCACTGAACCAAAGATTCCTCAAACTATGAAACACCTATATGAATAATATGCTCATGAAAGACCTTGGGCGTAAGAGCCTTATTAAGAGGATATACCATCAAGGAGTTTGTCCCTAAGTGTTCTATGAAAATCCATCCACTTTTTACCCTTTCTTTGACAACTGATTTGTTGTCATATTATAACCTAAGTGGTCTTTCAATTCCTTTCATAATATGCATCCCTATGACAAAAATCATCCATATACCTTAATTTGATGTCTCATACGATGCTACAAATTTTGCAATTATAGTGGGTAAAGCCATGAGGATTTGCTTGGTATTGGGCCAAGAAGCCACAACACCAACTAGCTTGAAAATGTAACCTAAAGTGGATCTTAAACTATCTTGATATCTTGCAAAATTGTGTCAGAATACTTAATGATTTTTAGTTGGTCTGACTTATATACGTTGGCTTATAAACCTTTATTTTCTTGAAAAAATTCATAACTTTATTTGCTATTTTCTGATGATCCATTCATGAATTGCTTAAATATCTTCTTAAAACCCCAACTATGTATGTTATATCCAGATGCGTACATACTTAGGCATACATCAAACTCCTTACCGCTAAAACATAGGAAATCTTTTGTATTTCTTGAATATCTAAATTTCCTTTTGGGCATTGATTGAGACTAAACTCGCCTCCCTTAGCAACTAGAGAATCCCCTGATTTACTATCCTTCATGCCAAAACCTTTAAGTATGTCATCAACATACAAGACTAGGAAAATATACTTGCTCCCACTGAATTTGTGATACACACAATCATCAAAAACATTAATCTCAAAACTAAATGAGATGATAACTTGATGAAATTTGTGGTACCATTGACGATATGCCTGTTTTAGCCCACAAATGGAATTTGTTAGTTTTCAAACCATACCCTTTAAGTCTCTTGACACAAAGTTTTCTGATTGTCCTAAATGTCTCGTCAATGTTGTCGTTGAGAAATGTCGTCTTGACATCTATTTGATGAAGCTCCAAATCATAATGTGTAACAAAAGTCATTATTTTTCTAAAAGAGTCTTTCGATAAAACTAGAGAGAAAGTCTCTTTAAAACAATAAACCCCTTCCTTTTGAGTATGGTCTTTTTGCCACAAGATGAACTTTATACCCTCCATATTACCATTAGAATCTATCTTGGTTTTAAATATTCACTTAATACCAAGTAGCTTTATATCTTCTAGTAATAAGACAAGTTCCCAAACTTTATTGTCTTGCATGGACTTATACTTTTCATGAAGCACATGTTTATGAGGATCTTGAGTTTGTTCTTATAGAGATTTTGAACTTGTTAGAAGTTCTGAACTTGCTTCATCATAAGCAACTTTATGAATCAGATCAGTTTCACTGATTCTTCCTCTAACCATATTCTTCTTCCCAAACTCAATATCCTCAAAGAATATGACTATTCTCTTCTCAAAGATATCTTTAATTTGGGATCATAAAACTTTTAGTCCTTGACCTTGTTGTGTGACTCTATGAAGTCAATATTATGCTTAGTATCATGCAATATCTTATTTAAGGATTCACAATAGTAAGTCATTGTATGAAGAATATATAGATTATTATTAGCCAAAAAGTATTTTGAAGACAACCTGAATTCATTATTTCCTAATGAACATAATTAAAATAATTATAATCTAAAACATCTTATGACTTTCATCTCTACCGATATACTATCTCCCACACAGACCCATCTTTCAAAAATAATTGTCTTCTAGTAGCTTAGGCAACCTTTCTTTGCACACCAAGCATGACATTTCGCACATTCCTTCTTTATGTATCCAACTTTATTGCAAAATAAACATTTATCAGACTGCTTTTGTTTCTTTTGTGATGGACCTTTAGCAACACCATTCTTGGAATTCTGAGTCTTCTTTCTTTTGCCCTTATCATTAGAGGTACTGACTAATTGAACACTTTCAGTCTTTTCTTGTTTTAATCTCTCATCTTCTTGAACACAATATGAAATAAGCTCATTGAGAAACCATTTCTCCTTTTGACAATTATATGAAACCTTAAAGTGTCCAAAATGTAAAGGAAGAGAGATAAAAACAAAATATGTAAGTAACTCTTCGAACAACTCAAGTTTCAACGCCTTAATTTTTAAGGAAATGTTCGACATCTCCATAGTGTACTTTCTCACATTTCCTTTACCTTAATACCTCATGGAAACCAAACTTTGAAGAAATACACTTGCTTCTACCTTATCGCTTTTCACAAAGTGTTTTTCAATCTTAACAAAGAAAGTTTTGGCATTTGTAATTTCTTTATATACAACACCTTTATAAACTTCTGGAATGTTGTACTTAACAATAATCAAACTCATCCAATTTGAGTAGAGTAGTCTCACTTCTCATATTCTATCCTCTCATAAAAAGTACTAGAATTTTTCAATCCTTAAAGCGAGGTCGAGATTCATGTAATCAACAACTATTTCTATGTAGCCAAGAACTATTTCCATGTTGTCTTTTCAATCCTTAATTCATATAATTCTATAAAAATTATGAACAAGACCAAATTAAATTCTTATTTATTTTCAAATTCATAAAAAAAAACAAATCCAAATCATGAATATTAAAAAACCAGATCCAAGTTTCCAAAACGGATATGCACCTAACGAGACATGGGCCAAAAATGGTATGAAAATAGAATCGGTGGCAGGAACCACCACGTCGCCGCACCGCGCAATGGTGTCACCTAAAGCGACATAGAAAAATAGAGTAACAGCGCCTCTACCATTGCAGCTTGTGAACCACCCCAGATCCACCATGACTAGCAAACCAGAGAACGAACCAGTGCAAACCACCACTGATCACCTCTGTTGTTCGCGAGCCACCGTGAGAACCAACGAAAAACAAAATCAGAAAACTGAAAGCCCCTTCTTCCTCTTTCGTGAGGCATCATTGGCAGCAAAAACCATCACATATCCACCATAAACGCTTTAGACTCTGCCAAGAACAACAATGAAGGCCACTAGACCCAAAACCAGATTTGTTCATCAGGATCTCAACCACTTTGTTGCAAGCAACCCCACAGGTGCGAACCCACGAGCTCTTGAGAAGAAAGACACGTTTGAGCCGTTATCGCTCATGAGCTTCGCTATCGCGACTCTATCGCAAATGACCCGGAAGTTGTCCCGAGTGATTGTTGTTGAAAGAACAAGCCTCCATTACGAAGGTGCCACCGTCGCAAGTGCTTTTCAAAAAAGCCACCACGATTCCATCGCAGTCCACTAATAAGGGAACGCCACTGTCTGAAACAGAGCTCCGTTGTGAATGTATAAGGGAGCTTTTGTCAGGGAAAGAAGAAATAGAGTGCCTCCCTAAACCTGTAAGAAAACCAGAACCAAAACTAGCATCACTCCGAACGCAACCAGAAATCATATGTTTCCAATGATCACCACTGCTTACGAGAGCTCCATGATAGAAAACATGGCGGCGCACCAGAAAAGGGATCAAGATTGAGGTTTTATGAAACCCACCAGAGAGAGGAAGAACCCATGGATCGCTGGGTTAAAAGCGTGAAAGGGTTAGATATGGTCGAAGTGCGGCACACTATTGGTGAAAAAGGAAGGAAGGCAGAAACACAAACAGATTGGGGATTTTTCCCAATTTAGGGTTTCTGATTTTAATTTCCACTTTAGGGTTCTTAAAACATTAGGGTTTCAGATTGGGGTTTTCTTTGATTTTAATAAAAAAACCCACAAAAACATCCATTAATACAATTAATAGAATAGGATTTAAGATGCAACCTATAATCAATTAAAACCCCCAAATTTCATAAACAAAATTTCTTATAAAATTGGAAAGATAAAAATTGTGATTTAAGCTAATTAATTATAAATTAACATGTTCTAATATCCAGGGTTAGATTTATGAATCACATATCAAGAATTATGAATCAGATATCAAGAATTAATGTTTAATAAACTTTTTATTTGTGTAGTTCCTAACTTCTTTTAGAATAAAAAAGTAGAAACATATCTAAAGGATTAAATATTGGAAACAATTAATAAGTATATGATTTTTCTTCTCTAGAGCACTACATCTTTTTTTATTTTTTCTTCTGATCGGGATGAAGACAAAAAACAAGAACGGTATGAACATACTTAAAGATGGAGACCATGATACATTTATGTAACCTTTATCGATTACTTTTCTTAAGTTTCAATATTTCAATTTAGCCTCTCACCAAATTAAACTATTGCTTATGATCTTCACACAATATTTCTTTCACAAAATATATGTTCTTAATAATATTTACTTAATTAAATCACTTTATAATTAATTAATAAAATATAATCTTCTTAATATTATATATATATATATATATATATATATATATATATATATAAATAAATGACCTAAATTTCTAAATGTATTCTATCTTATCTTTTCTTTACATCATTGTGCTCATATTTTTGTACTATGGTTCCTATTCCATTACATATGCAAACTTTCAAACTTAATCCTATAAATATCTATGTTTAGTAGCAAGTATACTTGAGATTCATGTCATTTATTTTATAATTTTAAAAAGATAAGAAAATTTGAATTTCAATACTAAATCAAGCAAAACATGTTTAGACGATCATCAAGAAAACTCTACCCAAAGACACTTTCAGCCTAAACCTTAATCTCCAATAAAAACAATACCTTGTATAAACACCTTTTAAATACACCTATCATATCACCATTAACAAAAAAAAAAGTTGATTGAAAATGATAAGTCTTCTTTCATCTTATACATAAGAAGTATGGCTAAGCTCGAAACTCAAACCACTAACAACAGTAGAAAAAGAGTAACGTTTGTCATAAAATTATTGTCTAACATAAAATAAAAAAACACATCGTAAAAGATAAGCAATGATATTTTTGTTATTAGAAGCAACTTTTTTACGTGAGATGTTTTAGGGTTTGATGTTTTAGGATTCAAGGTAAATTTTAAAATATACATTGCATGATGTCACCATCTGTCATAAAATTTATAATTTATGTAAAACCATAAGACGTTTGATGTAAATTTGTTTATATCTTTTCATGAAACCACTTTCTTCCTCACTTCTCATGATAATGTATAAATATCTCTATTATGTCTTTGATAATGTGTTATACAAATGTTTAAATTTGGTATTATGAATATTGTACCGTACCGTCTTCCTCATGACCGTACCGTCTTCTCACATGGCCGTCCAAATGGTCATCTAAGACTCTTTCTAGGACGTCCTTCCATGATTGTCCATCTATGTCACATTAGCTGGTAATGACCCATTAAGTGCTTAATGAAGATTAAGGTGTGATTGGGCCGTCATCAGGCCCATCAAAGGTAAAAGCCCATTATAACCAGTATAAATAAAGGTCCAAAGTATGAATTTAGATCAGATTGCACTCGCTGCTCATTATGCATTACTTTCATCCCTTGATATTACTTTTCGGTCATGTACTCACTTGAGCGTTGGAGTGCCTTTGACAGGTACCCGCCCACCTGGCCTAAAGAGCGAAGAGGGAGAACCAACAACTTGGAGTAAGAGGAGATAGCAGGAAACCGTTCGGCCTTCCACACCAGGAAAACCACCCAGCCTTCACCAACCGTCCGACCTTCCACTCCACCAAAAACGCTCCAGGTTCGTCCATCCAGTCTTCGACGCTCAGCACCACTTTACACCCGAAACAAATATCAAAATTAATTCTTAAATCCAAGTTAAATAAATAATTGTAATTATATTTTTATAATTGAAATTCAAAATATAGGACTGTAAATATTGTAGGACTACTTAATTATTTAAGTCATTGGGAATGACTTAATTATTAAGTCATTACTTCGTTTACATATATTGTAATAATTAATATATCCATATTGTAAGAATATTTATGAGTAGTTTCAAAACAAAAGATAAATTTTAGAAGGTCTTACGACATTTTAATTTTTTATATAAAATTAAATTATTCAATATCTTATATAAATTAATAACAATATTATTGTACACTAAAATTATTGTTAAAAAAATGTATTTTAGACAGATGTAAAGAAAAAATATTTAACTTGCATAATATAAAAGATGATGATTTATTCATTTTCAGTTTGTATTTATATATTTTTCTTCATGTACATTTTGGTGTGATTTTAAATTCACTATATATAAGTCTTTTTATTGTTGTTGAACTCAAATTGACACTCGTTTCACAGCATCTTTTAAATTATAAGTTAAATTAGTAGACTGTATTTTCTTAGTGTATTATTAGTTAAATATATTTATAAATTTCATACAATGCATTAACCAAACACTTTAACACAAATAACACTATCATAAACTAAGTTCACTGTTAAAAGTAAAAGAATATTAATACACAAAATAATAATACGAAACTGATATTTGTGTATGACAATTAACTATATTTCAAATTAAATATGCAAAACTTAATTTTAGCAATAATGCATTAAGATAATTAATTTCTTGAAAGATATAGAATTTAATAAAACATTTATTATTGATGAATATAAGAAGTACACAGGATTTATTCTAAGTTTATTTATACGAAAATCATCCTAGATATTTTTATTTTCATTTTACAAAAGTTAATTATATGAATATTTAGATGGGTGTAAAAAAATAATAGCTTGCGTAATATTTGAGAAAATTTATTCATTTCTCGTTTTGTATTTATTTCTTTTTACTTCATCTTCAGTTTGGTTTATTATAAGCTCCATTGTCATAAAAATGATTGTATATAACACAATAATGAAAACACAAAACAATCATAAATCAAGTAGTGGATTCAAATTAAAACAATATTAGTACACATAGTGATGATCAAGAATTGATATTGATGTGTTCCAATTATACTACATATTATATAAGTCATTACAAAAAGATAAATAATTAGTTTCACATCAAATTTCCTTCAATTATTTGTTTGGTATTTGTTCTGCCAAGTAAATGTAGAAATGTCCCATAGCTCCGGTACGAAATTTGTTTTCATATATGGATTCCAATGTTAGAATTTCTCCATCTTCGATCTTGATGGAACCAGGTTTAGGATAACAAACTGACATTCCAACTAGGTAACCCTTTTCATTTCCTGCTTCTTTTCCAGTTCCGTATTTTGGATTTGAAGTGCATAAAACTCTTCCATCCTAAGTTAAGCATCATCACAAATATAGAGATTATTCAATAAACTAGTTAATTTCTTATAAATATATATATATATATATAAGTATAAGTATAAGTATCAACAAAATTTATTCCTAATGAATATATGAATTACACAAAACTTAATGTAAGTTTATCTACATGATATAGCTTATATGGAAACAAAAAATATCAAACATTACCTGTCCATATAAAGTAGTATTGACAACACCAGTGTGCATATGAGCAGTACCATATATTAGATAACCACCTTTTGTCATTGGAATGTCTGCTTTCTTAACATGAGGAAAGTCATTGTCATGATTTCTCGAGATCTTATACTCTGCCTATAGAAAATTGAGGTATTTATTTTACTCACATATCAACAAAAAATGTAATTAATACCCTAATAGTTTTGTTTTGAAAATAAATTTGTTTCCAATATTTGCTTATAATTTTTAAAGTATAGTATATTGAATAAATCATCTACCTGACAATCATGAATTGGTGTAGAACCATTTGATCTTACACGATCAGTTGAATCAAGTATGTAGAACTTAAGAGGCACTTGGTGTTCATCCCAATCAACCCACCTTATTTTGTATCTTAGGGAAAGTTGTCTTGTTGGGCCACGAAAACCATTTTTTAATTTGCATTGTACGTTATCTTGACAACAAAAGAGTCCTCCTTTATAATTTTTAGACAACAATTGACCATCAATGCCTATTGTGACATTGTAAAAGTCCTTTGGGAGATTCATAAGCTTACACCTACATTCTGTACAACCTTTTTTATCATGTGTTCCACGTGTGTCAATAACCATGATGCTAAACAACCATTTTTCTTTAAACCCACTCTTTATTTTTGCAGGATTACCTAATTCAACTGCAAAAGGATCTGGAAGATTTGAATAAGTTCCTCGTGATTCTCCTCCCAAGCCCCAATAATGTGGAAGCAAAAAACCTTGGCATGCACCATCGTTTCTTTCAAATTCGATACCATTGCTAAGGTCGTGAGATTGTTTAATGTAGTCTGACATGGTAATGTTTTCAATATATTTTACAGCAAACCAATGATGAAGGTAAGTTTCATATAAAGGTACTGAATTACCATCTTCATCAACTATTTCAACATCAAAACTCTTGACCCCAATGTGACCCCTTGGAAAGTCAATATCTAATAATGTTTTCACCACAACTTTTCCTGGTCCCACTTCAAATGTTTCAGACAAAAAAGTAGCTGACTTTATATGATTTTCATCAGACTCTAAAACAGCAGAGTGGGTTGTGCAGGAAAGCAGCATCATCATTGATAATAAAATCATAGGTACTTTAGAGATAGTCCTCATAATAACCTACATAGATATCGTTGCCATTAATGATAAAAATATGTATATAGAATCATTCATTTGATAATCATGTAGATAATTTAAAACATAATGAAAACATGTGAATTGGATAAGATTGAGATCAAAAGGTGAAGTAATAGAACATTGAAGATAAAAAGTGCATACCATAAAAGAAAAAGATGATGTGCTGATCATGGTCATGATTTGTTATTTGATGAAGATGTATGATGGTTTGATGAAGATGTATGATGGTTTAAATTTTAAAGCGAGTAAATTTATACTTATATGAAAATAGTTACTAGTTTTATATATAGTGAATTACTATATAATGATATATTTGGCATAACTAAATTTTAAATCGATGTTGGTTGTCAATTTTTGGTTGGATGTATAAGCTGTTTTGGTAACGTGTTTAAACCTAATTTAATATGTATTGACCTAGTTTTACACGTTACAAAACTATTTGGAAACTTTTGTAACTATTTGTATATGTGAAACAACTTGATTAACGGTTTGTTTAGGTAAACTTGACATGGTATCATTTTATTTAGGTTTTTCTTTTTCTTAAAAAATAGTAATTACTTATTTTATGATAGTAAAGTTTTGGCTTAAATTATGCTTAAAAGATAAAAATAAATAATATAAATTATATAAATTTAACAAAAAGAGGTTTATTCAAATAAACCTATAAGAAAAAGAAAAAAAAACATAATTTTAACATCATTAATTAATGGTGCTTTAATAACATATATAAAAGAATTTTGTATATGATAATATATATATATATATATATATATATATATAGTATTTAATTAGGACATGTTTTTATATGATTTACAAATATTTTACCTACCTCTAAATTTATATAAGTTAAATAGATTTTAAGATTATAATTTAAACCTTGATTGTTGAATTGTTGTGGTCTTCAATCATTAACTACTAGAAACAAAGATGTTTACAGTGTAATTATTACCAAGAACATAACTTAGCTTTTTTTGATTAAAATGAACAAGTAATACAACATACAACAATAGAAGGTTCAGTATTTTTTGATGTGCAAGTGCTACGATTTTGATATCACTTGTAACACCTTCATCTTCGCCTTCGATTGCCCCTCGCACTGCCGCCACCGGGATCCCTCCCCTAGCAAGCCCTCCGTCGCGTCGGAGGCTTCCCAGCACAAAATCTCTCTTTCTCCCTCCCTCTCCTATCTCTTTCTCATCTTTCTTACTCTATCTATTTCGCTCTTCCTCTTTGCTCTCTGCAATGGGAATTCAAATTTATCGGAAGAAAAAGAGATCTGCGATTAGTGTTAATCCGAAAGCAGAGGAAGCTTCGAGTCACGCAACCCATCTCTCCTTCTCTCTTAATGAATCCGATGAAAACCCAACCTCTCTCTTCAGAAGAAACGTTTCTCTCAAAAGGGTATTTTCCTTTTCCTTTTCCTTTTATTCCATCTTTCAAATCTATGTTTTTTTCTTTTGTGTCTCTTTCTTTCATCCTTGTAATTTCTGGGTTGACTTCAAAACTCGCAGAAGAGAGAACACTCTCTGAAGATTATATAGGATTTAACCAAAGACAATTATTTGCTCCCTGGGGGTAACTTCTGGTTCTTTCTCTCTCTTTTTCAATTTAATCAATTGTAAGAGATGGGGTTTAGCGAGTTACCCGAGCTGTTTCCTGAGTTTCCGGTGTTTGGATTTGGACCCTCTTAAATAAGAGAGTGAAATTTTGAAAAGGAAAGAAGAAATATTGCTTAACCATAGTTGATCTGTGAAAATTCTTGACATAAAATTAACAACGTCAAGTGTTACTTTTCTTTTCTTTTTGTGTTTATCCCCTTTGCAGGAATTTAAGTTTTGAAGTTGTCATGCTTTCCGGCGACGGTCGCCTTTACGGACGTTTCTCTGCCTACGATAGACAACACTAGGGAAATGCAACCCTGTCTATGGTTGAAGATAGTTTTTTAAAATTGAAAATAATTAAATTCCACGAACCATAAAGTCAGCATCTTACCTCACTTAATCTTAATGTCTCAACTTTGCACCATTTCCTTCAATTTCTCAGTCATTGTTCGCCTTTATGAAGCTCATTTTGTGCAGATTGAGACAAGAAATATGGTTTGTGTTGACCTCAACCTCAGGGCCAAGCTTCCATATGATAGCTGAAGTTCTTTCAAACTCAATGCTCCTTGTCCTCGATATTAACAAAATCAATGTGAATTCTTAATTACTTTATTGTAGATTAATCATTATTAACAAAAGTATATTCTTAATTAAAAGTAAGAACTTTGTAGATTAATCATACTAAATTTAACTAAAGTACATTTTCAATTAAATATTACTATGCTTTATCATGTCAATTTGTTTATCTCTTATATCAAGTAAAAAGGTAATAGCCAAAGTACATTCTTGATTAATTATTGTTAAATTTTTCACCTTTAATCAAAGTACATTCTCAACTATTGACAAAAACTCACTCAATCACGTTAAAGTTTCTAACTTTAATCAAAGTAAATTCTCAATTAAAATTGAAAACCCTTGGACTCATACGATTGATATTTTATGTAGATTTAACATCGTGCTACTTTGCTATAATGTAAAACAAAAACCCTTTAAGTCAGGCATCATGTTATACGTCAATAAGTAACATCGTCAATAAACCCCTCCAAGTGAGACACTAAGATACTTCAACAAGTAACACTATCACTAAAGCCCTCGAGACAAGGCACCGAGTTACTTCAACAAGTAACACCATCAATAAAGCCCTTCAGGCGAGGCATAAAGTTACTTCAACAAGTAACATTATCAATAAAGCCCTCCAGGTGAGACATAAAGTTACTTCAACAAGTAACATCATCAATAAAGCCCTATAGGTGAAACACCAAGTTACTTCAACAAGTAATATTAATAAAGTACTTCAAGCGAGGCGTCGAGTTACTTTAATAAGTAACATTAGAAAAAAATAAAAATCTTCAGTCGAGGCACAAAGTTACTTCAACAAGTAATGTGATCAATAAAACCCGTAGGCGAGACACCAAGTTACTTAAACAAGTAAAATCATCAATAAAGTCCTTTAGGTGTGGCCCAAATTTACTTAAACAATTAACATCATCTATAAAGCCCTTTAGGTGAGGCATCGAGTTTCTTCAATAGGTAACATTATCAATAAAGTCATCTAGCCAAGGCATAAAGTTACTTCAGTAAGAAACATCATTAATAAAGTCTTCTAACCTTGGTAGAGCTTAGGTGTGTATTTGTTTTTTATTTTAATTTTGTCATGTTTTTCTCGTTATGGATGAGGATGACTTAGGTTTTCTAAACCTGGAAACAGGTTATGGACTAATATAAATAAGATAATAAAGAATTAGGATTTCCAACGTGCAATCAAGGAAATGTCACCATTTAATAAAGGTAGCAAGGTATCACAAATTATGAATGTGTAATCAAGGAGATATCATCATATTTTAGTTTTAATATAATTGAGAATCAGAAAAGGAAAGAAATAATCATAATTAATCATTAATATTCATAGAATTATTCTAGAAAGATTGAGAGAGAGTGGCTGATGACAAGTTAGGGTTCTTAGATATTTATATTTCAGCCTATTGGGAAATCTAGGACCAAAAAAAAAACTGAGTGAACCATGGGTTTGTGATCCTGGAGAAGAGTTTGGTCGTGGTTTTGCTAAGAGCATAAAGGCTAGAGATTATGATTCGTGTTGTTGGAAACACCAAAGGGCTATAGATTTTACAGGAAGAGAGGTAAGGATAGATAACCTTCAATGTTTATGTTTGATTGACATGTGTGTAGCTTTGATTGTGATGCCTTGTAATTTCTAGCCATGCTATTGTCATGTGTTAATGCAGATTGTCATGTTTATGTTAGTCATATTCCTTTTGGTTTAATGATGCTATATATGTTGCTTTCTGCTTATGGTGTTTGTGATCAATCATGTTTAGGTTCTATTATCCCTTATGCTCACTATTAAAATGTGGTTGGTGAATACTTCAATGCTACATTAGACCATATTACACAATAGGACTGTTTTCATTTTGTATTGTGCTAATTATTTGTGAAACTTGTTATTCCATGATATGGCCATGCTCTTTTCCTTAAAAAATGTTGTTCTGCATTAAAACTAGATCGACCATGTTCTTTTCCCTCAAAAAATTGTGCTACATTACTTTTGTTGGCATGACAAAACTATTTTTGCATAGTTTACATTGAATCATGTTGTTCTACACTAAAATCAGCTTGGTCATGCCCTTTTATGTATTAAAGTCGTGCTCTTCTCTTTAAAACCATGTAACACTATTTTATTGACATGTGAGAGTGGTTTTCACTACATCTGCATTTTTTCTTCACAAACCAACGTGTTTTCCATTCAAACTTCAGGAGTTGTGCCCTTATCAGCATGCTCCTCACGAGCAAGAGGGGAGAGTGAATCTGGGGCCAGCAATGCCACTGCATCTTTCTACGTCACAACAGGAGAGGCCTCACTGACCTTTTGCTTCTTGGCAACATGAGACATTGTTGCAGGAGCTAGCCTGGCAAGCTTAGTTTTTTGTTTCTTCAAAACAAGACACCTAATTTACTAGATAGTAACACAAATAAAAACCTACAAGCATAGCACTTGAGTTACTTAGATAGTAGAACAAACAAAAGCTCAAATTAGCGACACCTTAACCTACCTAGACAATACCATCAAGGTAAGGCTGCTTAAGCAGAACTTGAGCCTACCTAAGGTGGTAGCACAAATCATGCTAAACATAAGTATGCCAAAGCCTACCTAAGACGGTATCACAAATCAGCACCCAACAAAGCTTACCTAAGCCAATAGCACCTAACAAAGCATGCCCAAGCCGGTAGCACTAAGCCCGCCAAGTCGGCAACATAAAGCAAAGACTATCCTTAGACAATGGCACTCGAATAGCCCGACCAATCCATTTACAAACTCTACAAGTCGGTCATAATCTAACCAAGAGACTAATCACGATCACCCCTCATAATTAAACTCTCAAGACTAGGTCGACTTATGTACCTACCCAACCCAATAAAAATACTAAAGACCATGACCCATTGAGGCTCATTAAGCCTCTTCATCTTGGAATAATCCAAAATATTTCTTAGGGGAATATTCACATATTCATTCATCGTAATTAATCTCGTTAGTTTGATATTATATATGGTTATTATTTACAGTAAGGTATCACTTCATTATTATTATCTACTTGAGGCAAAATATTATTTCAATGATATTATTTGATATCACAACATAGGTCGACGACAAATGTTAACCCTATAAATACAACTAGTATTCCTAGCGAATACTCAACCACTCTAATAATCACACTCATACTCACTATTATATTCTCATAAATCTTAAAACTCTATACAGACTTAAGTGTTAGAAAGTCTTTTATAGGTGGATTTTCTCTCACAATCCAACATTTAGGAGTACACCTCAAGGACTCCAAAATTGTTCATATCTCACCATTTTCCAAAAAGACCTTTCGTTCAAACCCCAAGAAGAACAACATCTAATAATTCCATTTGGAACATATGAGTTGCAATAACCTAATAATTAAAAAAATTAACGTAAATATTAATAATTAATTTATTCTTTCTTAAAGAGATAATTTAATCGTAATGTCTTATTGTACTATATGACCGACCGGTCCTCAGTTGACCGAGTAGTCAACGCTTCCATCCCTATTCACCCCACATATTGGACGGTCCCCACCAAAGGGTGAGTAACCAATTGGCCAACACTTGTTAGTTGATCATGTTACAAATTGAACACGCTTACAGGTAAAGTATATTTATCAATTTTTGGACCGTGATTAAACCCACCTTAATTAAAAGTCCATTTCGAAATCTATAAATATAAGTGTAAGATAAGGAGGTAAGTGATTATATTTATTATGAATTTAAGATTTTACTGTGCTAATCAAATAGTCATATTACTAACTTGAACAAAGTATTTTTAACAAGTATCCGTAGAATGTTTGATTGTGATACCCGCACCCGAAACATTATTAATCTTAAGATTAGGTTGACACATTGATTTTCAATACCTTCATAATCATAAATTTATGTGATCATATAATAATCCTAAATGTATGCTAAAATAGGCAATATAAGTTTGACATTATTAATCTTGTAACGTGAAACTAGTGGAATATATACATCTATAGCTTTTAATAAAAGAATTGTTTTTTTCAACAGTTAAAAAACCACTTTTTTTACATATTTATTATTCATTTTTCCATTCTCAATATAAGTTATTTTTTTAATTAGTTTATCCTTTACATTTTGTACCTATTTTTTTTTATGATTATAATTACTTGTTGATAATACTATTGTTATCATAAGGTAAAAATGGATATATATATATATATATATATATATATATATATATATACGGATGTATTTTTACTAATATAATCAAATTATTAGTATAAATATTTATCATCTTTAATTATGCTTATTTTTTATAAGATAATTATTGATATTTTATTTTTCAATAACGTTTTGTCATACTTAATAAGTCAATCTCACTCCGACCAAGCTAGTTCCAAACCACAAAATAACTTTATGAATACAAAATTGATCTGTTTAAAACCATTGACTAGAGAGTCGTTAATGAATGGATGACAAGTAATTTAAATATAAAAAAAATTAAATAAAGCAGATTTTGAACACATGAAATTTATAATAATAATAATATTATTGACCTACACAACTTTCACTCGTAGATTATCTATTTAATCTTCTACAAAAATTACGAACTCTTAAATTTTTAATATATAGGTGGAAACATCCATGAAGCTATAAGAAGACATTTTCTCTTCACGTTATTGACAAAACACAAATGACAAAATACCTAAGAAGCAAAGTCACACATACCAGCACCAAAATTATGAATAATTAAATTCAGTAAAAGTTGGTTAGGTAAAGAGTGCTAAAAGTAAGAGGGGAAATGTATGAAATATTCGGTCTATCGAATATGAGTTCATCGCAGAAACATAATATGAATGAAATCTAAACTCAATTATATAAATGATTGATATCACTCTCTATCTAAAACCTTATAACAGTAAATTAATGGGTCTTTTATCTTTATATAATGTTCTATTTTCTCAATTTTATCATGAGATTCTAACATGAAAAATATAAAAAAGAAAATATATTTGATAAAATAATACATAATCAAATACTCCAAAATTTGGTTAGGTAGAAGTGAAAGAGAGAAAAATAAACAATAACTTGGCTTATAAATTAAGATATGTTGAACTCATTGTGATGTGCACTAAACCAATGGCTTCAAATAGAAACTCTTTTCTTTGGGTTATTGTCTTCTTTCTTTGTGTGTTCATTTCTTGTGCTAGGGCAACATCACTGGTTCTAGCTGGTGCTTCTGGCCATGCAAGTAAGTGAAATTCACTGTGTAAATATTATTGAATTTATTTTACATGGACAAATAAATGGAGAAATAGGTTAAATATATACTCTTTTTTTTCATTTAATAGCTTTCTCGTTTAAAATAATTAGTTGGTGACATGGTGTCAAAAACTTCTGAATCATACATATTTGTCTTCAATATTTAATCTTTTTCAGAATTTTGAATGGACCCATACATTTTATCTTAGCTTCAACAACTATATATGTTCTAATCTTGTTTCTTTTACAAAAAAAATTTCAATTTTATTTTTATTTTTACTCTTCATATCCGAAATTTACATGTTAAAGCATTCGTTTATAATTATTTTGCATATTTCTTGAAATTTATAGTCAATTGGGTTTTTCGCTACTCAGAATGAAAAAATAATCGCAAATTTAAAATAAAAATAACTAAAAATTATTAGTGCTTTAAATTTAACCTAATAGACTAAACATGTATTTTTTTTTTAAATGTAAGAAACTAAAATAATTTTTAATTCATGTAATATAAACCGAATTATCAACATATATGAATTTCAAGAAGTAAAAATATATGACAAATGAAAATAATGTTATTTTATAGGTTCATATGAAAAAGTTCAGTGCAGAAGGCTACTTGTTCAACCACGAAACGCAGATCCTTGTTGTCACAATTATCATGTATGATGCTGTTGTTCTGTTGAATTCGAAGAATATAAGTTCAAGAAAACATGAATTATATATATGATGCTTCTTTGTAACTCGTTCAAATTAATGTTGTGTTCCAATATTGCTTTTACGTTTATATTAGTGTGTGGAATAATGTTTAAGGTATTTATTATCTCTAATCTTGTTTAAGTGAAAAAAAAAATTATATCCGTGTTAAGTATTCAAGTGTGAAATTAAATTAAAAAAAATTGAGTAAAAATGAAGAAGTTTGGAACAATAAAATAAAAGTCAGATAAATTTATTTTTTAAAGTATTAGGTTTAAAGTAATGTTAATTATTTATATGAATTTGATATTGTAATCAATTCTTTCAAATAACTCATCAATTATTTCACGCAATGGTGCACTTTGTGGTAAAAATGACAAGTGAAAAAATAATTAATTTCTAACTTTTTGTTAATTTTTTTTTTATTGTTTTCTCTTTTAAGGTTGTAGTAGTTGTAGTTTACATACCACAACCTCTTTATTACTACAAATTCTTCCCGAGATTGCCTTGTTCTTTTATGACTTTTTTATCGGGAAAAATAAATATGTTATATATATGCAAAATATTTGAAATGTTCCAACTGCTTATAAATTGTACATACAAATATTTGTTGTTTCAATATTCTAATATCTTGTCCCCTTTCATTTCAATCTATCATTACCTTATATACTAGTACAACATACTCATGTTATTTACATCATCCCCTTCTTCTCTTGTTTACTTTGTTGCTGCATGATATGTTGGGCTTAACAAAGAGGAGGAGTTAAAAACGGTGACCTACACAAATAATTTTACTATTCAATCCATTGTGGGTTATTTTCATTAAACATTAGCAACCTTTAAATAGATGCAAATCGGGTCTTGGACCAAGTACAAATAATAAAAAACTGACAATAAAATATCAACTTACCTAAAAATAAAATCTCCTTATTCTATCATAAAATAATATTCTACCTAATAAACACAAAATCATAACTACCCATTTCTATTTTATGTCTATCAAATCAAACCAAATATTACTATACCCAAACTTAATAAAATAATAAGTTTTTAAAATTTAAGTTTATTTCAACAAAATATTTGAAATGTTCCAACTCGCTTATACATTGTACATACAAATATTTGTTGTTTCAATATTCTAGTATCTTGTCCCCTTTCATTTCAATCTATCATTACCCTACATACTACTACAACATACTCATGTCATTTACATCATCCCCTTCTTCCCCTGTTTACTTTGTTGGTTCATGTTTTTTTGCATGGATATGCACTTTAATGCTTTATTATTGTTGTTATGAACCCTTTTGTTTCTTGTCAACATCATTCCAACACTCCACATTTACATTATGTATTTGACGAACATCATATCTTCAATGAGATAGAAACATGCACACAAGGATTTATACTGATTTATCTCACATTTTGAGACTATGTCCAGTCTCTTAAGTAACATGTTTAAAAAGTTTCATTAATCAAATCATTTACTAGTATAAGTATCAACCTTTTCTGGTTATAAAAGTTTAATCCTCTTCAGAAAACATGAGTATAAACATTTTCAAGTTACAACGAGTTTAACCTCTTTAAGTATTTTCCCAATCTCCACATAAGATAAAGAACTCTTTTTACACACAAGAAAACACTAGAAGATGGGATAGGGTTTGAATAGTGTTTTAAAACTTTTTGCAAAACAACGTTTAATGACTTTTGCAGGGGTTAAACGGTCTATAATAAGTGTTAGACGCTTGTGTATTTAAAAAAGCGTTTAGGAAAATGTTTATAAGGCAAGTATTTGCACATGTATTTTTATACTGGTTCTTTCCAACTTAGGTTACGTCCAGTTCTCCCTTAAGACCTCTAAAGGGGTTTCACTAATCTTTAACAAAGATTACACGAGGTTTACGACTCCTGGTTTACAACGGGTATCAAGAATGAAAGCTAGCTCAAGCTTTTGGAGCTTCCGGATTTCAGGCCTAACAACGCTAACCCTTATGAGCCCAACGCCAACGAAGGCCTTTTCAACATTCGTTTCCATGTTTTCCAAGAGCTTTGGCATGGAACTTGTGACATTTCAGCTTGCCTTCATAGCTGGCCTTGTCATTCGAAAAATTGGAGGAAATTCTGGTTGAATTAGAGGCTCTCCTTTCCTATAAATAGGATGCTTCTATCTTTGCAAAAACACTTTTGAGCTAGTAATGAATTGTTGTAGAAATTTCTCCAGCTTTGCTTTGCTCATGAGTCACTCAGTTTCTGAATTCTCTTCTTCTCCTCTAACTTCCTTCCTTAGTAAGAAGACCTTCTGAGTTGAAGGCACCACACACTTACCACTTCTTCACCGAAATACACCTTCAAACATCTTCCGTTGCACCTTATTTCAAGCCGCTACATCTTTGGTTTCAAGCTTCTAGATTTAAGGATTCAGGTCAAAAAGGCTTTGATCACTCTTTATCCTCTCTATCTTCAACATTTCCACTCTAATCTTAGCATCTCAAACTCAAGCCTATTCACCACTATTATTACCTTCTTCTAGTTTCATCATATGAGAGACACACGTACCTAGTGCAACCATCTTTATTAGCCATCCTCCTTCTTCCATTTCTCCCAATCACCAACCTATGTCACTTCCCATTATCGTTGTCACTTCATACTACAACAAAGAATATTGTTTCCATCTTCCAACACATGAGTCACTCCTCTGCCATGCTAATTTTTCTTTCTTAATCTTTTCTTCCCATTTATCTTGTTCACCTTCAATCTCCAACATCCAATTTTGACACTCACACATAACCTCTAGCAAGAAATTACCATGCCATCAACCCATATAAAGCCATGAACAAAGATAAAAAAAGCAAAAATAATAAAAAATATAGAGCAGTATTCAAACCATTCAGGATTAATCACCAAAACATAGAAACGGGAAGAAAAGGTGAACAAAAAGGCAAGGTCGGTGAAACCAATGAAGGTCAGTGAAACCGACAAAGGTCGGTGAAGGCCGACGAGGTCGACAAGGCAAGCAAGGTCGGTAAGGTCAACGAAGCCAGCAAGTTTGGCAAGGTCGACAAGGTTAACAAAGTCAACGAAGCAAGCAAGGTTAGTAAGGTCAACAAGGTCAACGAAGCCAGCAAGGCCGACAAGGCTAGCGAGGTCAGCAAAGGCAGCAGGGTAAGCAAGGTTAGCGAAGCCAGCAAGGCCGACGAGTACTAGGGAAGGAGAATAACCCTAGTTGTTCCTCTTTTTTAGAAAAGTTGTGTTCATTTGGGCTTACCAACCTTCTTACTCATGCATCCCTGGTTTTAGATTTCTTCACCTCTATTTTTGTTTTGTTTCATCAATGATCAGATGATTTTAGGATGCACAATATACAGGTCTATCTGTGGTTTGAAACTGTTATGCAGGTCTGTCTGTGTTGTGAACATTTTATGCAGGTCTGTCTGTGTTGTGAACATTTTATGCAGGTATGTGTGGTTGGATAACAAATACAAATATGACTTGGTTTCTGCTGGATGTTACCGAAGGCTTTACCGAAGGCTTCTGCCCCTCGGTAATTACCTACAGCTTTGGCCCCTCGGTAATTACCGAAGGCCTTCGGTAATTACCGAGGGTTTCTGCCCTTCGATAATTACCGAGGAGCAGAAGCCGTAGGTAATTACCGAGGGTTTCTGCCCTTCGGTAATTAACGACAAAGGTTTTACAGACGACTTTGTGACCGAGGGTTTCTACCCTTCTGGTTGTTTCCGAGGGATTATGGTAGTTGGTAATGCCCTTTTTTTCATGTACTTCACATTCTATTAATTCACACTCCTTATGTGTTTTGTTGTTGTTTTTTAGGCTTATTTTATTTTATTTTTTCATCTCAGTATTCACTGCACACATTTCTTACTAATTGTCAACCACATCGCTCGTTTTAGTACTATGCACCTTTGTTATTTTTGTTTTCTATTTTAGCTATATTAAATTTGGACTTTTATTTCATTTTATAAACATTTATCTTAAACTTTTTGTATCATTCACTATCTCACACACTCACCTTTTTTATAATATAAAAATAATAAAAGTTATAAAACCTAAAGAAAAAAAAGATTTTTTTATGTTTTTAAATATATGAATACTTATGTGATTGTCCGCATGATTATAGTACTTAAAATCTTTTTTTCTAAATAATTAAATAATGTTTTAACTGTATGAGTACTCGTGTGACCCTTCTTTCATCTTAGTGCTTAATATCCTTCTTTTTTCAAGTGATTAAAATATGTTTCTAAAGATATGAGTACTCATATCATATAATACCTTTATTTTTTCTCAACATGCCAAAGTTACCAAAAGAATGTAAAATGTTCAAAAACTAAAAACATTAACATTTTCAACCAACAATCTTTCCTTTAAAAACTATTGTGATCCCTGATTTTTCTATCGTGAATGGAGATACCTAGGAAGGTTGGTCTTTGGCGGGTTTCAATCAAATTATTTTCCAAAATCATTTTCAAACAATTTTATAAAATATTATGTATCCTTGATTTCTCATTTCGAATAAAAATATGTATAATAAAGTCAATCTTTCTCCAACATGAAAAACCAAAAATTATTTTTGTTTCTTTAAGGTAATATTTTCTGAAAAATTAAATATTTTAAAAATCACAATTAAATCAACTTCGTACATTTAATTATAGTATTGTTTTCAAACAGTGTCAATACCTTTTCTATACATAACTCATCAAAATTTAGTTTTCGTTAAATTGTGATAGGAACTCTAAATATATTTTTCAAACTCGTTTCTTTCTTTTTTTTTTCATCGCATTTTCACTTGCAACGCTCTTCAAATTTTTGTTCCACGATTTTTGCGGAAGAGAGGCTAAAATAGAAAGTTTGTTTTTTCTTTCACACCCCCACAAATATAAATATAAGAAGACAACTACTTTATCACTTCCATAATTTTTTATGCTCTTTCTACATATCCCATAGTTTCTTGTTCACTTTCGTAATGAACTAAAAAATTTAACTTATCTAGAACTTAATTTTGAAAATACATTTTATATTATATAATTTAAGATATACTTTTAAATACAAAAATACATTTGGAATAGTATAATGCAAAAATAAATTACAAATTCGAAAAATAAACTATAAATTGTATATCTCAAAAATATATTTTAAATTATATAATTCAAAAGTATATTATAAATTGTTTAATGGATAATTTATATTTTAAATTTTATATATAATTTTTAATATATTTTTGAGTTACACAGTCGAAAATATATTTTTAGACAGAACAATTTCAAATATATTTTTAAACCCAATTATATAATCTAAAATATATTTTAAAATTGTATAGTTGAGAATATGTTTTTAAATTATACGATCTAAACTATTTTTTAAAAAATAACATTTAAAATACAATTCTAAATTTTAAATAGCACAATCCAAAAATTTTAAATTATGTCATTCATAATGTATATTTTTCTAAAATATATTTATTAAATTACAATTAGAATGCAATTAACTGATTTGATAATTAGAACTTTTCTCACTCATAAAAATATAACAAGAAACTGTAGTTTGTTCGGAGGGTTTTTTTTTTTTTTTTCTGCACTCTGCATCAAGTGTTTCACAAAAATGGTCTTTTAAATTTATTACTTTCAATAAATGTTATTCAAAATGTATAAAAACAAAACTTCTGGTTACATGTTCCAAAACAAGTATTTTGAAAATGGAGATTTCAAAATCTTTTCAAAATATAAATTTAAAATTGATTTTTAATTATTCAATTTGTTCACTCCAAAACTTCTCATAAAAATATTTATCATAATTTTTTTTTATTTTCTTTCCAAAAATGTAAAAGATTAAAATTTCATAATTTTATTACGAAATATTTCAAAATAAATTTAAATTGTTCCGGAAAATTTATCTCTTATTTGATAAATTTTATTAGAACTTTGAAATGAATAATTTAAAAAATAAATAGTTTCGCCATGGTGAGAATCAGTGAGGCCTACTAAAGTTCCACTTACGTGTTTCTTTTTATTTTATTTTCACATTTTAATTATAAAAATGCTATATTTTTACTAATTTGTCTATATTTCAAACATTTTGAAAATACATTGACGTATTGATTGGTTTGAATCCACTCTATCTAAAACCCAAATTAAATTAATTAAACTTAATGACAATTAATTCAGTCATTAAATCTATGACTAACATATTTAATGAACTAAAGTCAAAATGTATAAATTTTCCATTATTTTTATGCGTAAAAATTTGATGCTATAATAATGTTTCTTTGCAACAAAGAATTTGGACTCCTTATAGAACATGAATACTTTGTTTCTTAGCGACCATTTTGTCCCCATAATTATGGAACACACTTCAAAGGAGGACCATTGTGAATTATTAATTTCATTTCTTAAACTTATTTTACCACAATATGAATCTACTCAATAAATGTAAAGAAAAATGTTGCTCCTATAGGGTAGTAGAAGGGATTATATAGCCTATACCAAACATGTATGCATAGCACCAAGTCTAAGAATCATTGTTGTAAAGTTAAAGATTCCATCACACTGATATGTGTGATGGAAACTATCAGTTTCTATCACACTGATATGTGTGATGGAAACTATCAGTTTCTATCACACGTATCAGTGTTATGTACAATGATATGTGTGATAGAAACTAAGTGTACTAGAGGAAAAAGAAAGAAATCAGATTAAGATAATGATTAGAAAGAAGTAACTCAACTATATCTACACCATGATTGATGATCTTACATTGATTTTTCAATATCAATAGCACACAACTGAATCTAGATCCTCAGACCTACATACACCACTAAAATTTATTTTAGGACGACAAAGTAAGAGATATATAATTACACAGTAAAATATAATACTAATGACAAATACTATACCTTTCAATAACTTCATTCCCGAGCTACAATGAGTTCCTCCATGTTATCAGCATCACCATTATCAGTAGGTACCAATATCTCATCATCACTTGTGAAATTGTATCTAGCCCCAATGGCTCTTAAAAACTGATACACTTCAAACATGGTTGGCCTCTCCTTTGGAGTTGGCAGAACACAGTTGCATGCAATCTTCAGAAATTGGAAAAGCTCACTGTCAACATCCTTGCTGACTAATGATTCATCAATGGCATCATGGAGTTTTCCATTGTTTGTTAGCTCTGTGATCCATTCTACCAGATTTCCTTTAAAAGTTTCTGGAGCTTTAGCCACATTGGTGGGTCTTTCACCAGTCACCAACTCAAGAAGAACAGTCCCAAAGCTATAAACATCCCCCTTGGGTGTAGCAACCAAAGTCCTTGTGTACTCAGGAGCAACATAACCCAAATCACCAAACTCCCCATTTACAAAAGTACTCAAATGAGTATCAATTGGGTTCATCAGTCTGGCAAGGCCGAAATCAGAAATTTTCGGCTCAAATTCTGCGTCCAACAAGATGCACTTTGAGCTTATGTTTCGGTGGATGATTCGGGGGTTGCAGCTATGATGAAGCCATGCTAACCCTTTGGCTGCTCCAATTGCAATTTTGAGTCTAGTACTCCAGTCAAGGGTGCTCACACCATCTGCAGGATGGAGTTGGTCATGGAGATTGCCATTTGGCATGTTTTTATAGACCAAAAGCCTCTCCTTTTTGGCCATGCAAAAGCCTAAAAGAGGAACAAGATTGCGATGTTTGACAGTCCCTAGTGTACCCATCTCAGACATGAATTCCTTTTCAGTGTACTGAGATTCCTGTAATCTCTTAACCATAAGTGTTGTTCCATCACCAAGCACAGCTTTGTAAACAGTTCCTGTTCTTCCTGACCCAATGATATTGGTATTACTGAAGTTGTTAGTAGCCTTCATGAGATCAATCAACTTCATTTTTGAGATTGATTTCTCAAACATAGAAACCTGATATCCAATTCAGTATAGTTAGACTTAGACATATTCTCACAAGGGTTCCAATAGTATGTAAATCATATGAACAGAGCTCTGTAAATCTTACACAATTAAATTTTCAGAAAGTATATCCCACATTTTCTGGAGCAAATGTATCATTTATCATTTTGATTTAGAAAAAACAAAGATATATATTTCTCTGTTTGGCACTGCAGTATGCAAAAAATGTTTTGCCAATTAATATACACAAAGTACTTGAGGAAATATAATATTTTTTAAGAAAATAGTTCACTGGAAACTTGAAAGAATTTAACCAAAAAGGGATTTTTTTTAACAATACGGTTCCTACAAAAAGCATTTGAAACAAATATCTAGTGCTGCAAAACACAACTGTATCTACAAGAAAAATGAATAGTTCTGTAATGGTATATGCCCTGTGCAATGCAAACAATTTAGCTTGCCTTAATTTGTTTAGTTCCTTTTAGACTTCTTGCCCATTTATTTCCTTCAGGATCCTCTTCCTTCTTCTTGAAAGAAACTCGTCGCACGAAGAAGAACATTCCAACAGCCAATCCTAATGCTGCAAGAATCACCCCACCTGCAGCAGCTCCAGCAATAACAGCCATGTTACTCTTAGAATTCTTGGCTTGGCAAGACCCCAATCCATTACCTCCACACAGGCCTTGATTATTTGCATAATTCACTGAAACTCCAGAGCTAAAGCTTGGAACTTGCCCCGTCAAAAGATTGTTAGACACAGAAAAGGTCTTGAGCCGTGAGAGAATACCAAATTGTAGAGGAATTTGACCAGTGAGTCTGTTCTGATCAAGTCTAAGGCTATTGAGAAAGGTGCAATTTGAAAGAGTCACCGGAATCGCCCCAGAAAATTCATTTGAAGAAAGGTCAAGAGAGGTCACATATGGTACAAGAGTAGATATATCCCCCGGAATGGTTCCAGAGAGTTTGTTAATTGAAAGGTCTAACCCAGTTAAGCTAGAGCAATTTTGAATGGCACGAGGAAACTGGCCCTTGAGTCCCATATTTGACAGTTTGAGATTCAAGACCTTGTTCTCATCAGGGTGCCAACACTCAACCCCAATAAACCTACATATGAACCCTTCAGTTTTGTTGTTGAAATCCCAAGAAAACTTCAAATAGTTATTGGGGTCTTCAAGGGTATCTTTTATAGTTTTTAAGCAGAAGATATCAGTATCAGTTCCATAGTTCATGCCACAACTAATCAGCAACAAGAAACTAACAACATGGTAACTGAAAATCCGGCTATGCAGCACCATCTTCACCAAGATCCTAAACACAAGCCAAGAGAAAGTAACCCAGACACCTCACCAAGATGGCTATACAATCTAAGCAACGGCAAAGCATACAAACCCCATAGCACTACTACCCTTCCATGAACAGTCTGAAAAATGAAGAAAACACAGTTCAGCATCTCACACAAACCAAGTCAAATATCAAAAGGTAAACAAAATCAATAGTAAGGACAAAATCTGGAATTTTTCATAATATGTATCAACTCCCTAATTACCTATTTGTTTGACCCTTTTGGACGGAGTTTGCTTTTGTATATTTTCTTGGATAGGTTTGATTAGGTCCCCATGTTTTGGTATTTGTTTTTCTTCTTTGTATGTAGTTTTTCATTTGATGGCATATAATTGATGGACTTTGAGTGTCAGTTTTGCTAAGATGCCAAAATTCATAGTGATGCCTAACATAAGCTTTTAAAAAAAATAATAATAAAGGGCAAAACCTGGATTCCGTTCTTTATGAACTTTTGGTGTTGTTCTTCAATCAGAATTGGAATGTTTACAATGCAATCGACATGATAAAAGGTTTGAACTAAAGATGAACATAGATTTTCGGGGAAAACCAGCAATTATGATTGAAAAGCATCACCAAAAACACCGTATCTATGTTGTGTCCTAAAATAAGAAAAGGGCCAAAAAAACATACACAACTTCTCACCGCAACTGACTAAAAGCCACTTAGATTGTTATCCAATCAAAGCCACAGCACCACATATAAACTCCATAGCACTACAACCCTCTCAAGAACACTTACTGAAAACCAACTGAAAAGGAAACAAAAGAACACACTTCAGCAGTGCACACAAAAACTCACACTCTAGCAAAAACATATGCAAGTCTTACACCAAAACTCACACTCTAGCAAATTGACAGAGGAAGAAACCCATAAGAGTTCATTCAACATACAAATGAGAAAAAACAAATTTTGCAAAGTGCTCAAATACCCACCTGGGTTTTCTGACAACCCAATTCAGGAAACCCCAAGAACCTTTCCGGAAACTCTACTCTGACCAAGAAACCACACACACTAAGTAAACAGCAGAAAATGAAAAGCAGAAATATTTGCACATAAAAGTGAACAAAGAAGTTACCTTTCAGTGTGGGAGTGAATGGGAGAGAGAAAAAACAGAGTGGAACGGGTCAAAGAAGGGAAAGCCAACAATTTCCAAGCTAAAGAGGTGAAGACTTGGACCATACAAACGCGAAGACCTGTGAAAAGTGCTTCCCTCACTTGCTGTAACTCCCCATTGTGGAAAATTAAGGGTCTTACTATTATTGGACAAAAGAAAGAAAAAAATTCAGACACCTCTGGAAAGAAAGAACAGATATTTTTTTCATTCTTTAATATTTCAGTTCTAAAATGGTAAATTTCCAACTGAAAAATCATATCTTTATTAAGATGCAGGAAGGAACATGTTTGTTTATGTTTTTAAATTTGTTTTAATATAATTTATGATAAAAATTCTATTTTTAATTCTTAAAACAGTATTCCAAGAATTCTGCTGATTAAAAAGATACTTTATAAAATGCAATTAATCTAATACTATTTTTCACATTTTTTCTACATACAGTTTTGCATGTGACAATGATAAAAAGTAAAAAAGTGTGTCATATATTTTTGTATAGATAATTGAATGTGTCATAAATTTTTAGGTTGATATATTTATTATTTTTCTCTTTTATGCTTTTCAGGTGTTAATATGTCAAAAGTATCTATCAAACATTTTCCATGATATTTTATGGCGTTTAAGATCAATGAAGATGGCAAAAATTTTATACAATAAAGTAGTGTAATATTGATGCAACTTTTTGTTTGAACATTGATGGCAACAGCTATACATGAAATTGCATTAGTTTCTATTCATGGAGGATATATATATATATATTATATAAATATCCTCGAGATTATTAATTATTTGATCGTGTTTACTAATTAATATGATGTGAAATAAATAAATGTATTAAGGGTGCTTATAGTGATAATTTATATAATAATATCTAAATTAAGCTCATAAAAATATTCAATAAATAAAGTATTTGTTACCATTTTTTTTAATTACTAAAAAACATTAAGAAAATGTCAATTAGTGTTTTTCAAGTATTGCTTGGTTAAGAAACAAATTAATAATCACATGACTCAATCTATTAATGTTGTTAAAACGGGTCATTCGATTTGATTCGACTCCATCCATTACGGGTTGATCACTTAGTGAGTCAATCTAACTCGACTCATTTATTAGTGAGTCAAAAAAAAATTGAACTGATTAAACGGTTGACTCATTAACTAATTTAATTACAATTTTTTTAAAATAAAAATAATTATAAATTTTTTGTAATTCAAATCTAAATAAATTTCATTCCCAAAATAAGGCTAAACTCAAGACAATTCAAAATAATAAAAAAAAAGTACAATTGTTTTTCTTGATATACAATTATATAAGTAAGGATAATATTTTTTTTTTAGGATTTCATAAGATAATAAATTAATAAAATAAAATTAGGTAGGTTTGACTCATCACGTATTCAACCCGGATGAACTGGGTTGAAAATTGATCCATATAAAAATATATTTTTTTCAAACTCAACCCATATCTCTAGACTCTATGTCGTTTTTGTTAACATCCTCCAGAGTTATCACATAGAGAAAGAGTTATCACATAGAGAAATGTAATATAACACTAACATGACTATGTTATCAGATTAATTTGTAATTTATTTAAAATATTAAAATATTGGAATTGAGGATAAAAATCACGGTCATTCAGATAACATTTGCACCAACAAATTTTTTGGTAAAAGGTGGTTGTGGTTCATGTTGGGTGAGGTTTTGGTGTGGTTAATATGTGGTTGTGAGGAACACCCTTTTGAATTTTCATGCTAAATGTGGAGACTTGAAGGATGCAATTGAACCTTTTTATGATTCAGATCAATGAGTGTGGTTGCTTGGTCTGCACTCATTGCTGAGTATGCTCAAAGAAGGGACTTGAGTGTTGCACAAAAACTGTTTGATGAAATGTTGAATAAAGAGTTGGTACCACAGAATGTGATGATCACAAGATACACAAAAGCATGTGGAGATGCAATATGAGGATCCTACGATGGATGTTAGTTGGAATGGAAAATGCATTGATCGGTGGTTATATGGTTATATGCTTGGTGGCTTGAAGGAGGTGTCGGAGTTGGGAAGTGTTTGATTTATTGCCTCCATTTGAAGATTTTGTTTAGTGCTTGCAAAGTTCATGCAGATGTGGAATTGGCAAAATGAGTAGCTGCTTAGAATTAGAGGGATCAGAATGGAAACTGTACGTTGTTTTCAAAGAAAGAAAATAAAAACAAACTTTAAAAGAAGAAGAAGAATAACTCACAAAAATCCTTCAATATAATACTAGAATTTTAGTGTTTAGGAATTAAGATTTAGATATTTTCACCAAAATTTCTAAATGTCAATTATATGGATAACGATGTCATCACTTTTTCATCAAAATCTCCAAATGCCAATGAACAACCTCTTTTCTGAACAGTAGTGAGACACCACTTGAAGACGGACAATTCTAGAACAGTCGGGAATAATACATATTCAGATTGACAGATAAGGTCAGATGGTAGTAAAAGGTGCCAGACGACATCGCTCGACAAAAGCTCTTTTAATGGAGATTAAGATAAAATGGTGATTAGAGGTATTGGGCTGAAATTGGGCCGAGATCAAGGTCTCACTAATCTCAGGTCCATGTCAAAAACTATAAATACAAGTCGTAGGTGATCGCATTTACTGTGCATTTAAGCATCGGAGAACTTCTGACAGATACTCCTATAGATGGTTGGAGTGAAGACGAACACTGAGTGATCCCACACGACATCTAAAAAAAAATTATGTAGGTGTTTGAAGTTTCTCTGCCTCACATCTAAAACAATTAACAATAATGTAAGATTGGCCTTATTTAAACTTTTTTCATCTATTGGAAAAAAGTTATTGACCTAAATATAGAAATTTGAACGAAACTAAAGAAATAATAAGTCATTAAGAAAGAATCTATTCATAAACGAAAATGATACTAGGAAACTAAAAATGAAATCATCAAAATGGCGAAGTATAAAATTTCTTGAGTGTTGGAGACATAAATATACTAATAGCACACCTCTAATAATGGTTTGGTTTTTGTTTCTGTTGAAACACATTACATAAACACTCCTTGACACCTAATATGTAACTAGCTGATTTTCACCATAAAGAAACTCTTTTCTCGTATTTTGTTTTAATTAATTTAACTATTTGGATCTTCAAAATAATATTGGAATAGGGTGTTGGGTACAAACAAAGTCCCACATCATAAAAAATAAGAGATGAACATGGGTTTATATACACATAAGATACCTTCATTGTTAAGAGGCCTTTTGGAGTGGTACCAAAAGCAAATGGTATCAGAGCCCATGGTTTGGGTCTGGTGACCAGCAATCATTTTAAAGAAATTAAGGCCCATATAATTTTTATTGCAAAGTTTATATCTATTGATCATTTTATTTTATTCAAAACCCTAAATCATAAATCTAACTATTGGTTGTATCCTATGGCTTTGTGATCGTCTGTTAGGAACTGTGAGAAACTTTAAATCTGGTCTCGGTAATCTCAGATACAAAATATATCTTAATATGTAACACTTTGAAAGATATTACACATTAATTAGTTATACAGAATCGCTAATTCATAACACCACAACAATATACGAAACAAGTGCAAAATCTGACAACTACATTTACGAAACAAAAAGTACATTATATTATGGAAGAGTTTAGATAGTAGGTGAAAAAAAGAAGAAAAGGTTGTCAAAACATTATTTCTAGATATTCTTATTTCCCCTTCTTATAGGTATACATGTTTGAAGAAATTTCTGGATAACTTGGAAGAAGTTTATTGCGAACATGTATATATATATATATGGATTTATCTTGAATGACGAGTTTCAATTGTTGGGGCAAGGCTTCAACGAAGGTCCACACAACCCTTCATTGTTTGAATAATTTACCACAACATGACCATTGGTAAAGTTTGGAACTGGCCCCGTCAATGAATTGTTGGAAACAGTAAAAGTCCTGAGCCGTGGCAGAAGGGCCAATTGCTGAGGAATCTGACCACTCAGATGATTCTGATCAAGTTTAATGGTGTTGATGTAGGTGCAATTTGCAAGACTCAAAGGTATAGCCCCAGAAAACTGATTTGAAGATAGATCAAGAGATGTAATAAATGGTACAAGAGTGGCAATATTTTCTGGAATGCTTCCACTGAGATTGTTTCCTGAAAGATCTAATCCTATTAAGCTTGTGCAGTTTCTAATGCCATGAGGTAAGGGACCTCTCAGACTCAGGTCTGAAAGTTTGAGATTCAAGACCCTGTTCTCATCAGGGTGCCAACATTCAACACCAATGAACTTGCAGATAAAGCCTTCAGTTTTGTTGCTGAAGTTCCAAGATTGCAGATACTTGTAAGGGTCTTCTAAGGAATCTTTGATGCTTTTCAAGCAGAATATGTCAGTGTCTGTTCCATAGGTCTTTCCACAAATAATGAAAAACAAAAGGGTCACAGAAAGAGTGAAAATTTGGCTACCCTTAACCATCTTCACCAACAGTAATCACCTGAGAAATATTGACAAGAAACGAAAATGGTAACAAATTTCAACGCTGTTGTGTGCAATGGCATAAGCTTTTAAAATCACCCTACGAAAAATAAATGCTTTTAGTGAATTTGGTTATGGGTTCCTCTAAATTTTTCAGTTGGGTTTTGATTTCTCTAAAAAAAATTATCTTTTTGATGTTCTGACTGTGATAATCACTGTTTTCTTATTAAAGGGGTTTGAACATTTCATAAACATTATTGAATCAAAACATATACATATACATAATATAAATTTTATAAGACTATAGTTAAAGTTAAATTTTTTTAAGAGAATCAAAACATATACATATACATAATATATATATATATATATATATATATATATATATATATATATTAGTGCTGAATTTCATTTGTATCGAATTTTATTGTCAACTTTAAAGTTAGAAGTTTATTTTCCTCAACATAGTACTTATTGTTATCAATTCTTAATTTTCTATCAAGTTGTTATTACATTTTCTTTTTTGATAATTATTCATAATAATAACTCTACTAAATTACTTTTCTATAAATATTGACAAAAAAAAAACTGTATAGCTAATTAACAAGTTGTTTTTAAGTATTCAATATTCTGTTTATCCATCCTCTCTTCCGTCTCACTTTTGAACTTCTTTTTTCTTTCTAAATTTTTATTTTCATATTGGTGATTATTTATCATCCTCTTTCCATCATGTTATTAATTAATTTGCATTATAATCTGGATTTTAAATTAAAGTGAGCATTTGAATTTATTAAATGAGACATTATAGTATTTAAGTATTATTAAAAAACTTTCAGAATTAAAGATATTGAAAGAAAAAATTAATACATTAATATAGAGGTAAAGTGTTATCTAATAAGAAATATCAGAACTATTTAAATACCAACTTTTGATAAATAAATTTGTAATTGAAAGATATAATTAAGAGCAAGATATAATAACTCTTTAACGAACAAGATGTGAAATATATAAAATCAAGCTATGTAATTTGTTCATATGTTTAACCCTAACCAAAGAAGAACAACAATGGCACCCAAAAAACTTACAATGCAACGACGACTGCTTAGTTGATGTGAATGAAAGCCAATAACTTTTGCACTTATATACATGTTGAGTTTGAAGATTATAGAAGAAAACAGAAACATTAAGACAACATTACAACATCTTGGAAAGGATCAAACGAGAAAAAAACCAAAAATTTCTAAGCTTGAGAGAAGACTTGGACTACAGAAAACGCGTTAGTGAAAAGTGCTTATTTAGTTGCCGTGATTGACCTGCTGTAGAATAATGATGAGCCATATTAAAAGAGACAAAGAAAATAGAGACAGAAAAGAAAGACTCCAAGTTTAAGTCTTTGAAAACAGAGTATTTTATATATAAATATACACATTTGAAAGGTATGTTTTCTTACTACTAATATATAATAGATTTAATTAATTAAGTTTCAAAAATTTTATAAATTTAAATATTTTCAATTAAATTTTTATTAAAAAATTATATTGATTATTCAATTTTTTTATATTTTTTAATTAAATATCTCTTATTTAAGTTTGTTAACTGATTAATATAGTTGTTATATTATCATGTCATCTAACTTAGTTGTCTTCCATGGATCAATAAATGTCAGGATTTATAGTTATTTAAAACAAACTAAATTGGATATTTTTGTTGATTTTTTTTATTGTTTCTCTATTGTAAATTTAAAATATATTTATAGATATATATTAAAAAAATTAGTATATCAATATCAGTGTATTTTTAGTATTCGGTAAAGGGCAACATAAAAAAAAAAACCAGTGTAATTTTATTTAATTCAGTTTTATTTGTTTTTTAAATTGAACAATGTTGTTTAGGGGTGGGAATGCGGACATGTCCAATTTAGGTGTTTCATCCTATGCATCTAATACATGTAATTCTAAAAATTCAAAATTTTATTTTTAATTTTAATAAATATCTTTTCATTTTCTTCTCCTTCTTATTAAAAATATATCACCTTAATAATAATTTAATTTAATTTAAAATTCAAATATTATTTAATATAATTTTATATTTTAATAATTATTAAAATATAATTTATATTATAATAATAGTTATATTAAAAAATTAAAATAAAATAATTAAAAAATAATAATAATAAAAATAAAAATCAATTTGATTTAATATATTCAAAATATATTAAATTAAATTAAAATGTTAAATTAAATTAAAAAATTATTAAATTTAAATAAAAAAAAATTAAAACAATTATTTATCGGATCCGAACAATAGGTTATCGGATTTCTATATCCAATTAACAAATATTTTTCAAATTTTGTCTCTTTTTTAAATTTTAATAATTATTTAATTTAATTTAATATTTTAATATAATTTAATATATTTAAATACATTAAATGTGATTTTAAATATTATTTTTATTTTCATTATTATCATTCTTATTTTAGTTATTATTATTTTATTTTTTTAATAAAAATATTATAAAAATATAAGTCATATTTTAATAATTATTAAAATATAAAAATATAATAAATAGTATTATAATTTTAATTTAAATTAAATATTTTTATTAAATTTTGATAAAAAAACTGTTAACATATTTTATGAATTTTGATATTCGATAAACAAGTTTTTTAGAATTTTAGTTTTACTTAAAATTAATAATTATTTAGTTTATTTTAATATTTTAATATAATTTAATATATTTTGAATATATTAAATCAAATTGATTATTATTATTATTATTTTATTTTTTATTTTTATTATTTTTATTTTTATTTTAATTATTGTATTTTAATTTTTTAATATATCTATTATCTTAATATAAATTATATTTTAATAATTATTAAAATATAAAATTATATTAAATAATATTTGAATTTTAAATTAAATTAGATTATTATTAAAGTGGTGCAGAGTGTTTTTAATAAGAAAGAGAAAAAAATGAAAAATTATTTATTAAAATTAAAAATGAAAATTTTGAAAATGTTGGAAAGGATAAGATGTTAGAAGGTCAAAAGTGAGATTTTTAGAGATGTACTGCTCTCTTTCCATGCTTAGTGTTCTCTTCTCCTTGCCTGAGAAGAAGGCCTTGGACTCGCAGCCCGTGCTGGTAATAACAGATAAAATAATAACTCTTCGATGGATGTTAACCTTCATACATCTCTTAAACGAATGTCAACATCCGTGAATGGATGTCAACATTCGTTTGTCTCTTTAATGGATGTTGATATCCGTTTAAGAATCTAACGTATATTCACATTCATTTAAATATTACCTAAGGATAAAAAAGACATGAGGAGGTAGAGGGAGCAGTATGTGATGATGCAGAGAGTAACACCTTGGGCTAGCCTGCCCCACATTGGAACTCACCAATGGGTCCATGGCCGACCCACATACTTGGCTTGATTTTTTTTCCCTCAACTAATAGCAAATTTCATAGGCCAGGATTACATAGGTCAGTGGACTCAAAACTTCGTCTTGCCCTACATTTTTCATTGCAGGCTTGCCTGTCGGCCTGCTTGGTTTGCTTCGCATGACCAAATTTTTTTTATATAAATATTATATATTTTTATTAAATTGATATTTTTATTAAATATTTCTAGAATTACTATGAAATTAATTCAAACTATATTATTGAATTCTATTTAAATAAAATGCTTTTAAATAAGTTTTTATTGATTAAAAAGTTGTGATTTTAGAATAAAATAACTAATATATATTTTTAAATATTTGAAAAAGAAATTCAATAACTTAAGTTCATGAACTAAACATTTAAAAAAGGATTAAAACATTTTTTTTCTAGATATTTATACTTACATTTTTCTTCATCAAAGAGACTCGTATACAATTGAAACTAAAGAATATAATCATAAATTAGTTTTAGAAATATTAAAACTTATTTTAATTAATAAAAATATATGTAAATATGACTTATAAATATTATTATATTTTTAAATAAATTTAAGTTTCATTTATAAAAAGAGCAAGTATTTAGAACTACTATCTTAGTGATACATATTATTTTATAAGATTAAAAGTAATTTATTGAAATGAAATATAATATTTATCTTAAAATTGGCTTTTTAGAAATATTTAATAAAAATATCAATTTTAATAAAAAAATATGATTATAATATTTATATAAAAAATAAATTTATCATAATTTAGAAAAGAATAAGATTATTCTATTTAAAAATAAATGGGACTAGATTGAATTAAACATTAAATATAGAAACTAAATTAAAAATAAGACAACCACATTTGATATTAAGAGTTATCCATAACAATATCAGTGTCAACCTTACACTGATAGTAGGATGTTGCAAGTAGAGACCTAACAAGAAAATAAAAAATATTAAAAGAATAGAATAAAATAAAATAAAATAAAATTAAAAAAATACGAACGAAAACATGACATGTTTTTAAAATTGCTGGTATACTAGTAAAAGAAAAATCTAATTGCATCAAATTTAAAAAAAAAATAAGACAGAAAAAAAAACCTACTTAAACTATTTCAATAAAAAATGAAATTACTAAATTTAACCTAATGTGATCATGATGCTCCCTTATTATACAACCAACATATTCCTAAGAAAAAAATAAGAGTCCCTATTAACTCTAGTATTTTTTTATATTAATTACATATTTCTAAAACCGTGAATATAGAAATAAGCAACATAACATAGTAAGATAACAACCACGTTATCCGATTAAGAGAAAAATTAGATAGTAAAGACTCAATTAAAATATATAAAAAAATAATAATAAAAATTCAATTAAAATACTCAAAAATATTTAAGACTAAAATTTTAATTAAAGTTATATGATATATAATACTATAGTGAAAACAAATAAAAAGTAACAATAGGAGTCATACTATCTATTGCTATTACTATTAGAGAGTGAAGATTTTTAGTAAATAAATGTATTTTTAATTCAATCTCATAAAATCAAATATGTAATATAAAATTTATACCCAATTTGTTTGTTATTATTTGATCATATTGTTTTTTTAGTTAGCTGAGATCTCCTAAAAATACATATTATTATTTCAAAACCCAAAATTTCTATAAGATATAGTAGAAAGGTTATTCATTTGTTCCATCTCCTATATGATTTTGTGAGATTCGTTCATGTCTATGCCTTCCTTTTGTTTATTGAATAAATGACAGAGGCTACTATCACTATGATTACTGATTGAAAGGTAGAAACTATGATAAATGTAGACAGAAGTAAGCATGATATGGAGAGCCACAAAGTACAGGTTTTGTTCCCTAAAGTTTCCTACTCATAATCACACATAAAAAGCCATGCACCAATCAACTCTTTTAATGCATCCCTTTCTCGTTCGTCGTCAATGTTGGTACGCTAGATCTCCACCACTGCGACTTTAGCTTCGTCCTGAATGCTATTACCACCGTCAGCCAATGCGCCTCACCACCGCAGACACCATTGGAGCTTCATGCATCATCTCCAACAGTATTAGAAAATGTAGCTCGCAAACCAGACCTCTAATGAGCCATTGCAAAACCATATGAACGTCACATAGCCAACGACGAACCTTGAACTAGAACGTAACAAACTATCACATCGTTAGGCTTCGTCAAAGCATACACGAGCTTCATCGTCAACCGTAGTGAACCATAGAAATAGATATGCCAACGATGCAACAAGCCTCACAATAGTTCACCGGAGAAATGAGTGATCGTGCCAACATCACACATATGTGCAAGTACGCAAAAACTACTTTAAAAAATGTTTGTTTTTCTTTTCAGTTAAATGTATTAGATCTATTGTATCATAACCAATCTAATATCTCTTCCACATATTACATTCGAAAACCAATAAATAAATATATATATATATATATATATATATATATATATATATATATATATATATGGGTATTTTTGTGGAGGACATGATTTTTATCTCATTATGTCTAACTCTACGTTAGGTTATGTTATAAGAGTAGTCTTATTATCCTTAATTTATTTTAAAAGTGTTATAAAAAATTGACAGAATCATGAACAAAACAAACTGATAAAATCACGAACAAAAACGTGTAGAGTTACTGTTTTTAAAGATTTATTTGTAATGTATTGCGTAAGAATAACAAAAACTTCTTAAAATTTTTAAGAATCTCAGAATAATAATCTCAAAACCGAGTATAAGAATAATCTAGAATAATTTTTAAAAAAATAAAAAAACTAAAAAATGAAACTCAGAAAAAAGGAAAACGAGAAGACTGAATTTTTTGTATGTCTTAGGAAAGAATCAATTAAATAAATAAAATTAAAAATCATAAAAGTTTCAATTAAAATTTGAACGTTGCTACTTAAAATTAATTGAACGTTGAAATGATTTTTCCCGTTGCCCATTTAATGAAAATCAACGTTCTGAAACAAACGTTTATCAGCATTCAAATTTTGCAATATTATAATACTAATATAATATAACAAAAAGAACACCATCACATTGCTTTAGTATAAATCTCTTCCTCTTTACTCAAATATAAATGAAAATATATAATTAAAACTATTTAAGAATGTTAGTTAAATTTATTTCATTTTTTATTTTATTAAAATATAATTACATTTCTCAAATGTCTTGATTTCTTTTTTAAAAAATCATAACATAAAGAAAAAAAAAATACAAGTAAAGTGAGAGAATTCTATTAAAACTCACTTAAATTATAATCCTAAATAGAAGGGTAAATTTATATCTATCTAAAAAAAATCATACCTATTAAAAAAATGAAAAAAGAAATTAATTGGTTATTAACAAATTCATATGTAAGTCATTATTATTTAGTTAATTATTTATGTTTTATTGAAAGGGGGCATATTAGTTAATTATTTTTTTAGTTAAGAAATAGCTACAATTGATTTAGCATGTTTTACTTAAGTAGATGCAGAATAATTAACTATTAACTTAATGTAATCAATTAAATGTAAATCAACTACAATAAGTAAAAACTACATAAACTTAAAATACATAAAACTAAAATTAAACCCAGACCTCCCTAGTATTAAATTTAGCATTATTGGAAAATTCCTAACTTTAATAATATCTTTTGGAAATTGTGGGAATAGTACTTTTGGAATAATAATATTACATCAGATTGAATTAATTATAAGTTAATTGAAGTTATATATTTTCTATTTATGTTTAAGTTAAAACATATATTAAGTTTTTTTAACGTATATGAAAAATTTGAAGCAACTAAAGAGTATTATGATGACTAAAGGGTATGTATGGGTTCTATTATATCTGTTTATATCTCAAACTATTCAATCTTTTATGCTGAAGAATTAATAAATATATTAACTCTAATAGTGTTAACATTTAATTATTTTTTAAAAATGATATGATGGTTAGGTTAATTATTTATTTATTTTAAAATAATTAATACATGTATTAAAAGTTAATTATTAATAATATAGTCTTCGAAATTGTAAACATTTATTCTAGTTTGTAAATTACCAAATAATATTCATTTTAATATCTATAAGATTATTTTAAATAAGGAGTATATGGATTAAATTGTTAATATACATTTGTTTAAGTCCAATCTTTATTGGTAATAAATATAAAGATGCATGTGAGGGAGTTGAGACTCAAAGTTCATAATTTTTTTTATTAAAGTTCATAAATCTTTATGTTTTCTTTCTCTTTATTTTTTCACTACAGTTTTAGAATAGTTTTTAGACATTTAGATTTTTCCTTTTTATTAGAGATCTATTTGATGGGTTTTCATATGGATGAAGAAATTATGTCACAAAGTCTTGAAGGTTGGCTTTTGAATCCATCTTTTTCTCAATGATCATGTGGGACACATGCATGCAATGTTAGAAGGTGATATTTATCACATCATTTGAATAATTGAAAAATTAAATAAGATATTTTTGCAAAGTAACGAACTTTTGAAAAGTTAAATACATTAAAATTAACTTCAAAAAATATAATAGAAATGCAAAGAAGTTATATATAGTTATAATAATTTGTAATAAAAAAATTCTTCTATTATTTGTGCATAGTTACTATTTCTTAAAAATAATTAAAATTATATTTTTAATTTATTATACTCAAAGTTGATATTACATTTAATAACTTCAAATTCTATTCTATTTAAATTAATTTAGTTAGTATACTTTTGTGCTAAAGTAAAATGTTCATTTTGAAAGAGGGACGTGAATAACTTAATTTTCAAGTATCATACAGAATTTTTTTTTTCAAATAATTTTCTTAGTATTCTTTTAAGAGTTTGTCTCAACTTTACCCACGATATTAATGAAAATGTAGTTCGAACCAATGCATTTCAAATATATCAATATAAATATTAATCTCAGATTCTTTAGTTAAAAACCTTCAAAAAGAGGGTGGTATAAAATATAGAAAGACTAGAAAAAGATTTACGAAATAGATTTATGTTTTAGTATATGTCTTCATGCTAATGAATCTTTGTATGAATTTTCAAATTTTGAGTTGTTATGAGAGTTTTTAAATTATATATTCTATAACTTCATGATGACAGAGAAATAAATGCTGATGAAATATTAGAATTTACTTATATATTTGTAGTTAATGTTATATTTGACTTTATATAAAACCTCCTTTTTCTAAAATATAATATTTATTTTAACAAAACAAAAAATATATTTTTTCCCATAAGTTTCAAGTGTATACTAATTTTTTATATCTATCCGAAATTTGTATCTCTATTTTCTTTTCATATTTAATATTTGATATACTAATTTGATTCTAAGAATGATTTATTACCTTTTAATTAAATGTGCCAACATTGAACTAATTTGATTCTATTTATCTTTTAATTAAATTGTCAATATGTTAATTTTAAAATTTTTAATACTGAAATAAACACTTGAAATTGAATAAATAACCTTAGAGAATAAGAGAGATTTAAATTTAATACCGAGTTTAATTACTCATAATGATGAATCTAAATACAAACATTTAGAATTGTTGTCTTTTTTTATATCTCTCATAATTTGGATTCTATTTTAAGTGTATTTAGAGAAAAACTAAAAGTCAATCCCCTAAAAATAGAACATGATTATGATTTTATAAGAAATTACAACACAACTCTAGCTTTAATTGTGGTGATCAATTTCTAAGTTTTGTTTCTTAGAGGGTTTTCTCCTAGTGATGTTAACCACATTTACAAAATGACTGGTTGAGGATCTTTAGGGTTAGAACCTTGAAAGATATTTCGAAATTTAGTAAAAAAATGTGGAACGGAACTTACAAAATGTCAATATATTAAGCTACAGAACTCTGATTGGGGTGTTTCTACAACGATGTGAAAGATCATGTTCTGAACTACAAATTAGGCTCAAGAAACACTCAATTTGGATGTGTAGAACGAAAGTTATGAATATGAGATAAAACTGGATAGAAATTGATATTCGATAAATCGAGAAGAAGAAAGAAAATAAAACAAAGAGACAAAGATAAATAGAAGGAAAGAATCACTCTTCCAGAGGAGGCAACACACAAAGGATGGAAAGTCCTTTGATACAGCCAAGGGTTCTTGAATCACTCAAGAACTTAGGAGAATCACTCTCACTAAGATAGTAGGGACAAAAACCCTAATTTCTCTGCATAAAAAAAATCTGACTTGTGTATTTGATGAAAATAGTTAAGCTTATAAGGGCTGATGTTTAAATTTTCAAAGTGGGCCCTTATTACAACTTGAAAATAAATTCAAACTAAAGCCTGCTAATTGATTGGCCAAAAGACATAATTTGGTCAGTCAATTTTACAAAGATTATGCTATTTTAAAAACAAACTAACTTATAAAATAAAACAACAGCAAAAATGGAGCTTTAGTTCTCTTCCATTTGGGCCATAATTCAATTCACCATCTTGGCCTTTTCTCCTTGAAAATTGGGTTTGTATTCAATTAATATGGATAATACTTATTGAAGAGCTTCCTTTGCTTTCCTTATTTTGGCCCTTGTCATAGGTCCTCCAAGTCCTTCAAGTGGATCTTCTCCCTTGCTCTTGGTCACGTCTTCCATCACCTAGCTTGAGCTTCTAATCTGGTGATCAATAATAAAGCTTCCCTTCCTAAGAAGGTTTCCTTTAGAGCTCAACTTTTCATTTTGATACTTGAGGTTTCTATGTGATGAAGGTTTCTTATTATGGCTCAACAACAACATCATTGCTTAGTTGCAAAGGTCATATTTGAATTCTTACACAACCATCTTTTGGTGCTCAACGTCATTTTTGGGACTCAGTTGCAATACTTTTTAATTATTTGAAAATTCCTAAAAAATATCATAAACACATTAATTTTTTAATTTTATATTTCTTAATACCTAATTTTGTAATTATGATCTTAAAGAGACTTGATTTATTTAATAATGTATCAAATTCATGTATTATAAGTGTCAAAAACATATACTAAAATAAGTAAATTAGACATTTATATGAAACCTTATGGGGAAGGCTTTTTAGAATCAACACAATCTCCAATTCCGTAATAGTCTCATTGACCACGACCATAATTGATACTTCAAGGGCTTTTTAGTCCAATAAAAAGGTAACCGAGAAATATTTGTGTTAAAGAAATGTGAATGACCGAAATCTTGGACAACCACCTTAAAGAGATTATTTTTGAATTTTCTGTAGTATGAGGTAAAGGGAAGGAAAAGGCAGGCACATGGCTTGTTGGTCAAAGACAACCATCTCGTAAGATCACTCAGTCAGTTATTATAAAAAGTAAGAAATGTCAAAGTAGAGCGTGCAACCCCAACTCCAAACACAATAGTCGAAACATCTATAGGTACCCACAATTGTTAGGGTGTAGTTGAGCAAGGGCTACATTTAGTAGCCATAAGACATCCATAGTCGTGTCATCAAGAAGGAAGTGAAAATGAAGATTGGTTATGAAATTAGAATAAAAATAGGAAAAATTGTCCCTCCTAGTCCCGATACATCATTTCCATAGATGAACACCTGTCTATAAACACGTTGATGTTGAGAAAACTTTCTTTAACTAAAGGAGTGTTCTCCTTGAAGTACCTCATGAGCATTAGACCTAAACCTAGAGAATTGCCTCCAAACACTCACATAAACCCCTTTGTACTTGTCTTGAGCAACAACACCCTCGTCGTCCTCTACTGGGATGGTAGATAGATTGACAATCTTTTCACTAGCCACAACGCACTCCACTCGAATATTAAGACTAGCAGCTTGACTACCGACCCCTACATTATTGACATGACTATTATGGAACATGGAACCCCATTTCAGGATGTCACTTGTAATTTGTAGATCATTTATTAACTTAGAGAAATAAAACATTTTATATTAATAAAAATATTAAGGTTAGTATTCAATACGAATATGATTAAAATCTTTTTGAGATTTCAATTCTAATATGTGCCAATTCTAAGAATACCAAATTTTATTTATTTATTATTTAAAACTTTGTATAATGGTGAAAACATGGTGTAAAGGGTAATAAGGGAAAAAGAAAAAATGGGTGTTACATTATCTTAATTTTGTCGAAGATAAAAAAAAAGTGTAGGAGGGTGGTGGAGCCAGGGCAGTGTATGCGGACAAGAAAAGGCTGCTCCTATGGATAGTGCTAACTACCTTTACAGACAACAAGCATAACACAACATTACATTACAAACCAAATGAAACGTGTTGCCACTTAAAGACAATAGGTTGCCTAGTGTCGGTCACCCGTCACACATGTTACCTTATTTTCCTCTTCTTCTCTTTTCTTTTCACTTTTATCATAAGTTTACTCTTTAAAAAAATAATCATGCTTCTATATAAAGTGATGCGAATCTGCTAATTCGATAATTTTTAATATGCCATTAGAACTTACAATAATAAAATTTATTAAATTTATTGTTTTACATTATTACCTCTAGTTTCATATAATTCATTATTAAGAAATGTATTTTAAGTTTAACTTAATTTTGTAAAATTAATTTAATAGTATAAAATTAATTTAACTTAATTTTATAAAATTAATATGTAAAATAAGTTTTTATTTTACTAAAATATATAATATTTTTTTCTTATTTAACATATATTTTACTTTTGCTTAGGGATATCTGCAATCAATCGTCAAGCCCAATTCAACTTAAAATTTATTCAATTAATGTGCAGCGTTATCATCTTCTTTATCAGAGAAAAAAAGTACATCTAACGTTATCTAACGTTATCAACTCGTACATGTATATGGAGTTTCGAATTTTAGATTTTGAAAATTTATCTATTTTATGAATTTGAAAGAAATTTTTTGACGTCTATAATAATTTTATTCTAGTTACTTCTAAATCAATATTTGAGCTTTACATATTTAACTAAATGTTTTAATCTTCATACTAATTTATCTTGCTCGAATAAAATATTGTATTTTACAAAAAAATGTATATGATATAGCAAATAAAAAAAATCATGAGTTTCATAAAAATGTATCTGATATAGCAAATAAAAAATCATATCAGTTAAAAAAAAATCTGATTACATCATTAATCCCAATTAATGAAATATGTATTGGTGTCTGAACATCGTAGGAAAAACAATAATATAATTGCTGCCTTAGTAAACTCTTAAATATATATATATATATATATATATATATAAAGATTTTTAGAGGTACTACGTATATATAATATTAAAACTAAAATAAATTAAAAAAATTGAGGATAAAATCTCTCTAAAATTACTGATGAAAATACATGCATTACATTTTTTTTGTGATGATAAAAAATAATAAAATTTTTATTTACTTTGTAACAAAATATTAATTTTAAAAAACAGTAAAATAAAATATTAGTTAAATTTAAAAAAATTACTTAAAAGTTAAAATTGATAAAATAATTATTTTAATTTATAAAAAATATTTAAAAAATATAATTAAAAAATAATTATAAGTACCAAAATATAAAATCTTTTTTATATATTAGAAGAAATGATAACATATGTATATTGATAGACCTACAAAAATTAGGAATAATTATAATTAATATTTGTATAAATTTATCATATTTTAAATGTTTTGGGTGAATGCATGTAATATTGTATAAGTGATTGTTAATTTTTCTGATGTTAGAGAACTACTAAAGGAGTTTAAAAGGTGTTATATATTAGTTTATGAACCTTTAGTTAAGGTGTGTTGGCTACGTGATCGGGTTGTTTCCTACATGGTCTCTAGGTCGGATTATTTATGTCATTTGCTTTGTGATCAAGCTGTTAGACTGGTTTTTGGGATAGGTCAGGGTTAGGGGCTGACTAGGCTCCTTGGTCAGGCTAGGGTGCAACTATAGTGGAAACTTGGCCTAATAATCCAAAAAGGTTTGTTTTGAGTTTTTATATTTTTTAAAAGATCCAAAACGATTGACACCATTAAGTACGTGTATTTTTAGGCTTATAGGCCAGAGGTGATAGATTTAGGTTTAGTTTAAGAGTATAAATATTAAATTAATGGTGGTTAGCCTTATAATTAAAACTTAGCCACCTTGAGGAAATTTTCAGAGAAAGAGAGAGGGTTTTCGGGTCAAGGTCTACAAGTTGAAAGTGTTGAAGATTGAGTACGACTAAAGGTTGCTTAAAGTAAAGGTAAGGGGAGCTAGCTTTTAATGTCTATGACTGAGTAATTATATGTGAGTGCATGATAATCATGATTGTCGAGTTGTTTTCTCAAGCCAAACATTGTTGTGTTGGATGTGTTCCATTGAGTGGAATAGGTCTGTAATCTTCTATGATTTTAATTGTATGTTTGTGTATGTGTTATTGTCCATATTGTCTTGTGTGTGCAGTAAGGTTGCATGTGCTACGTATAATTGTTGAGTTTGTTTAAAGAAAATATCATTGTATTGCATGTGTTTTGATGAGTTATGTTCATCCTTGTATTCGTAATTTTATATGAATGATTTTTAGGGTTTTCACGTGTTGCATGAACATGAGACATGGTTTTGGGTATTATATGATTTTATTATATTATTATTTTCCAAAACCAGGTTGCATTCTAGTGTAGGGTATAATCCAGGTAAATACCGAGCTATGTAGTGGTGGTATTAGGTTATGCCGAGTTGTTAAAGGATTAGTATAACATATGCTATGGGGTTGTTGGGTTTTGTATGGGTAATGCCATGTTGATATATGCCTAGACCACGTTGTTTTATATAATTATTATGTGATTGAAAACAATGTTGAGCTTTCTAGTATGTATCTGTGATGTGTATGAGTTGCCATAATTGATTTCCATGGTTCTTACCTTGCTTCCATGATGTTTTATGACTGGATTGATGAGTAAATGATGTGTTGTTATGATTCCATGTAATTTTGAGTTGTTTTGGGTAGTTAGTGCACATTTTTTTAAGGCTAGCTGAGTTGTGGCCAAGTTGGCCTAATTGTCCAGGTCTGGGATGTTCACGACCTTGGTTTTGAGGTTCTGGAGCTTGGATTTGGATGTTTTTTGCGTTATTCTAAGATTTTTTTATGTTGGTCGACCTCTTAGTGGTGTTGACTGAGCTGTTTGGGGGTGTCGTTTGAATTGTTTGTGTTTTGGTCGAGTTGTATGATTGTGATGTTTGGCAACCTCGGTTTCAAGGTTCTAGAAATTATTTTTTAGTGTGGTTTAGGTGGGCTTAGGGGTTTTAGCTCCTGACCTAACTGTCTATGGTGTTGGCTGAGCTCTTTGAGCACTTTGTTGAGTTAGTCTAGGTGAAGCCTAACTGTTTAAATTACTTTCCAAGTTAGGTGATGTGATTGTCAAGTTATTGTAGTGTGTACTGAGTTGTTTGAATTATTTATAATGTTGGTTGAATTGTTTTTCTTTACTATTGTTTGATAAACCATGTTGTTGTGTTGATTGTGTTAGAGATAGTGAATTATATATCGTCTTACGTACTCTTTAGCCATGATGTGAGAAAGTCCTTGCTTTGGTGAGCAAGCAAGTACTACGTTGGTGCATAGGTCCTATTTTGGTGAATAGGCAAGACTCGCGTTGGCGCGTGAGGCCCGTTTTGGTAAACAGGAAAATCCTATGTTGGTGTGTGGTCGCGATTTTGGTGAACTGGTCATGTGTGCTGGGATACGAAAGATCATATATAACATAGTTATTGATGGTGATGACATGGTTTATCTGGACAAGAGTTTGGATTAACAATGCGTTTTCTGTTGTAAAATGGATGGATGTTATGAAATTGTATTATTATATGTGTTTTTTATGTTTATGTTGTTAACTCACTTTTGCATTTGTAATAATGGTTTCTCCATGAGATGATCGTATTTATACGGGAACAAATGATATTACAAGGGATATTGCTAATAATGTTAATGTTATGTAGATTAAGAGACGAGTGGAAAATTATTTTCGTAGTTTTCAAATTTATTTCTTTTAACTAAATGATATTGAGGAGTTTTAATAAGATATTTCGAGAAATTATTTATTATTTTTACGAGTTTTAATTAATTTTATGATGGTCATATCGATGTTTTTCATTTTTTTTCCTATGATGATATTTGTACATCTTAATCAAATAACATTCCTTTACTTGACGTGATATATATATATATATATATATATATATATATATATATATATATATATAAAATTTTATTTGTAATTTTAATTTGTATATAATTTTTTAAAATTTTAGTTTATTAGTTTTGAAAAGTATAATATTTTATAATTTTCAATTTTAAATAGATGTTATTTTATTTTGAACCGATCAAATTAATTATTTAATAATTAATATCCAAAGAATAAAAATAATTATACTCAAATTTAAACATTCACTTAATTACTTTTTATTATTCTATTATTTATTTATTTAAATCAATTTTCTTTCTCTACCCATAAAATATCGATTAATTTTATCAATTCTGAAAATATAACATTTTTTTTTCAAATTTAAAATCTCAAAATATTTAAAAAAAATACAAAAATATGATTTTTTTTCGGATGTATTTAGTGAGACAATTTATTTTGCATCACTTTTACCTTAATATAATAAATAAAAATTATTTTTTTAAATTATTATTAAAACAAAAATATATTATTAAATTTGTTAAAAATATATGCTTAGAATATAATTATAAAAAGTAGTTATTAAATTTAAAGAATAAAATGATTAATAAAATAATTTATATTGATTAGGATAAAATAGATAGTAAAATATATACATAAAGAATGGTTATCAAACAATCAACAATTTCCTTTATTAATAATTATAGATAAATTAATTATACATAATTTTATTTATTATTTAATATCGTTAATATTTATTTACTAATTATTTCACTGTTACTTAAGACTTTCGATAAAATATTTTTCAAAACAATGAAAAAAAAGATAACTAAGTTTTAAATATTATGCCTAAATTATATTTTTTAAAATATAATAATTACAATTACATATAAGAATTAAAAAAAAAAGTCACTCTCTTCCCTTAAATCAAAGAGCACATCACACTATAATTTCCTCTTGTCTTCTTTCTCTCTCTTTCTCTCCAAGTGTTGAAGTTGCAGAGAGAAAAAATGGATTGAGAATTTTCTCTTTCTCTCTCTTCTCTTCGGCTTTCACTTTCCTTCGGATCATTCTGGTACTTCCTCTTCTTTCCTCTTTCATTTCATTCTTTTTTGTTGTTTTTGTTTTTGTTTGTTTTCTTTGTATTGGTTTAGATCGGCTTTGTTTGCATGACTAGAAGGAGAATCCACGTTCTCCGTTCGTTGTGTTTTCGGTTCATGCAATTTCATTGAAATTGCACTCCAAAATTACACTTTTAACGGAGCTATAGAAGAATTTTGAGTATATTTTTTTTTATTTTGTTTCTTTTTGGAAATTGAATTAATTATTGTAAGAAAATTCAATTGGTTTTTAGTTTAACTTATTCTCTTTTGTTGTTATCTTCTTTCTTGCATTAATTGTTCTGTTGATATTTTGCGCCAATTTTGCTTCCATATATCTCTTTAAAAAAAATCTTCAGGTTTTTAGGGTTTATGTTGCTGCGACCGAAAGGTTTGGATCCTGAACTACTTTCGGCAAGTTGTTTTGTTTTCTTGTCAGATTTCTGTTTTTGGTAGTGTTCTTGGGAGTTTTAGTGGTCAATCAAGCCGCTAGAGAGATTGTAAAGAAAATAATAATTGATAATTTGGTGAATATTTTTTAAATAAAATATTAAATTTAGTGAATCCTAATCTCAGTGAAGTTTGTGAAGCTTTTGATCATAAAGACTTGTCTATAATAGGATAATGCACTACTACATTATTCTTATTTATTTCCCCTATGAATACCGTTAGATATTACATAAGTTGACGTTTGGTAATTGGTACTTAGTTAATTATTTTACTTTTTTTTAGCTTCTTTGCTATGGAAGACACGGATTCAGTTGCTACGCTGATAGATTCTACAACTTCCAAGATACAACAGCTGCAAAAGGCTTTTGCTGAACTTGAAAGTTACCGTGCTGTTACTCTGAACCTGAAATGGAAAGACCTAGAGGAACATTTTCATGGTCTTGAAAAATCCTTGAAGAGGCGATTTGATGAATTGGAAGACCAGGAAAAAGAGTTTGAGAACAAAACGAGGAAGGCTCGGGAAATACTGGAACAGCGGCAAGCAGCTGTTTATGCTAAGGAGCAAGCCACGTTGCAGGGGCTTCAGGAGAAACGAGATGCTGCTGTATTTGATATTATGAATGCTCGAGAAAAGCACAGGAAGGTTTCTTCAAGTGAATTGGCTATTGTCTCAAATAGGGGTAATGGGGCATTGTGTGTGGAGGAGAAACCAGTAGATGTCGTGTCCTTTGCGGCTAAAGGTAAAGTGGGAGAGGTGGAACTTTCTCCTGAAATTGAAAATGTGGAGTTGTCTTATCCAGACTTGGTAAAACTATGTAAAGAGATGGATGCTGCGGGACTTCACAAATTCATATCTGATAATCGTAAGAACCTTGCTGCTGTAAGGGAGGAAATACCACATGCATTAAGAGCTGCTCCTAACGCTGCCTGTTTAGTTTTAGATTCTCTGGAAGGATTTTACTGTACAGAAGTGTCAAATCAGGATATAAAGAAGGATGCTAACTTATTGGGTCTTCGACGAACATGTATCATGCTGATGGAATGTCTGTGTGATTTCCTGAGAAACTCAGATTGTGTTTCTAATGTAATTTCAGAAGATATCAAAGACAGGGCAAAGACAGTTGCTGAGGAATGGAAACCCAGATTGGATACTCTTGACATGGATGCTAGCAATGGGAATTCCTTGGAAGCTCATGCATTTTTGCAACTTCTAGCAAGTTTTGGTATTGCATCTGGTTTTAATGAGGAGGAGTTATCCAGGCTAATTCCAATGGTATCTCGACGTCGCCAAACTGCTGATTTGTGCCGTTACCTTGGGTTGTCAGAGAAGATGCCTGGTGTGTATTTGTTCTTTACTTCATTTATGGTCTTTGACAAAGATCAAAACCTCAAATAAAGAATCTTAGTTTTTGAACAAAAATCTTATACAGCTAAAGGAAAATGCATTTAAGCGGGCTTCTATTTTTTTATTCTATATACTATGTCTTCACATAATCATCTCATCTACACGTATATTTTTCTTTGATTATATATTTGGATTTATGTTTTGAGAAAAGTCTTTCCTTATGTATCTCTTTGGTGATTATAAACGTGGCATCTTGCTTAAGTACCCCATACCTTGCAGAATAGTTCATTAGTAATAGGATTTTTCCAGGGCCATTAATTGTATTTGACTGCTTTTCGTGAATGAGCATGCTGGATGCTTCTTGCTAAATTATTGATAGGAAAAAAAGAAAAAGGAAACATGAATTTTAATAAGTAATGGCTCGTATGCTTTCATGAAAGTGAAGGCTAATCAAGTCAGCTGCATTTGTATGTTAGGATGTTCAAAGAAAATTAATGAATATGAATATTAATGTTATATAAATTATCTTGTAAGAATTAAGAAAATCTCTAAAACTTATCCATTGCAAAGTAAGCAGTGATGGACATAACAAGTGCAAACCTTCAACTTAGTTTCATAGCATAATCCTCAAAATGGCTTTTGACATGCATACACCAATGACTTTATCATCTATATTGATCCCGAGAGTGAAGTAACTGAGTTATTGCATCTGTTTATTTTTATTTCTAATGATTGATTTGGCTTTTTCATGTACAGGTGTCATTGAAGTTTTGGTGAACAGTGGGCGGCAAATTGATGCTGTTAACTTGGCTTTTGCATTTGATCTTACAGAACAGTTTTCACCCATTCCTTTACTGAAGTCTTACTTGAAGGATGCTAGGAAAACTTCTTCTCCCGTCAAAAGTGTTAACTCATCTCCGACAGCACAGGTAAATTGTTTAGAATCTGTTTTATCGAGTAATTATCCCTCTGTTTCTTGTAATAATTTGAACTAGTGCTCTGAAATGTATTTGAGTTCTCCAGACTTTATGCCCTGTCTATTGAAGTTGTCTATAATTTTTTGTCATCGTGAAATTTTGAGCTTGGTTGTTACATAGGAATGGTTGTGTTCGAAATATTTTTAGATTTTCAGCAAAAAAAAGGTCATTTGGTAGAGGTGCAATCTTATGAATTCTTTCCCAATCTTACTACGCCTCCATATTTGTTTATCTATTTGATTTGATTAGGAATTTGGATTAGGTTACTCATTTCATTGATGTGCAGTTTTGAAGATCTTACCAGATTACTTTCATGCATAAATGCATACAAAATGTTACAAAATAAGTTATGGCAAATAATGTAGAAAGTGGGCATCCCGGTGCTGAAGTTCTCACCTAGTGGGTCCTGGGTACACAGACCAAACCCAGCAAGCTGAGAATTTGAACTCATGACCTCTAGGTCACGGAGCAGTAATGTCAGTGCTGCACTGCACGGAGGCTCACCCTCACAAATAAGCTCAGAATATAGAAATATAAATTAAGTTGAAGTTCAAATTTCAAATTTGGCAATAGGATTTTGTTAGTCTATCAGATTATGGTTGCCTGCCTTGTTATGACTTGGCCTTCAATTGGTTTTTTACTCTTAGTTTTTCTAGAGCCTTCTCAGCCCCATGTTCATTTGTCAAACCAGTTTCAGCCCAATGCTTTACATATCCCCATGTTTTTGAAATTAATATTTTTTTTGGACTATGCATCTTCCAATGCAAAAAAGCATTTCTTGTTGCCCTAGGTTTTCAGTGTCAAATTTTGATTCCAACACTTCTGCTCTCCATTTCTCTAAGGTTTGCCTGCATGGCAACTTCTCAGCTGATGAACCTTCACAAATAGTGTGTGATCTGTCTGCTTTGGCGAGTACCTTTGTTTCTTTAAGGAGTTGTATATCTCTCAAACCATATACTAGGTAACTGTTTTAAAATGAGAATGATACAAGAATTTTTCAGTATGCATAATTTGGAGCCATACCTTTATAAAAACCGTATGGAGGCCCCATGTAGATCACTTCAAGGACCATTTACCAACGCATTGTTGAATGTAACTGCTGCAGTTATCCAGATTTGCAACAATCGAGAGTAGCGTTGTCACTACTAAAATTTTCTACAGGTGTGAATGTCTGTGAGGCTTGATGACTCATGAGATAAGACTGAGAGGGTTGGGGTAGAATGGAAAATGAACGAAGGGTTTGCTTGTAATTGGCTTTATGATAATTGTATTAATTTGTCTGAGTGTTAGCTTCTGTCATTAGCCAAACCAGCAAAAAGAAACACAATCTTGTTGTGTAAATTTGTCTATAATAGAAATAACGAGATGTTACATTGCTTTAGTTGAAACAACGAGGACAGAAATGCTCTGATTTCAAAAACATAGAGGGATGAGAAGTTAGTCATGTCCCTCCAAAAGTTGATGGAAGAGACGTTCACTCACTGTCTTGGTTTGTGTGAGGGTTGTACCAATGCATCGCAAAAGCATATTTTGGTGTCTCCATTAGGTCCTTATTTGTATGCTTGAAGATATCTGATCTTGATGTTTGATTTTAAACCTGTTTGTGTGTGAATATATATTTGTCCCTTCTGTGACAATCCTAATTAGATGCTACTGTCTCAGATTGATGTTAACGAGCGAGAGCTGATTGCACTTAAGGCTGTAATTAGGTGCATTGAAGATCATAAACTGGATGAGCAGTATCCTCTGGAACCTATGCAGAAACGAGTAATCCAACTGGAGAAGGCGAAGGCTGACAAGAAAAGGGTAACTGAAGCAACAAAGCCTCAACCGAAGAGACCCCGTGCTAACAGTGCTGGATATGGTCCACGTGTCACTAACTTTCCATCTGACAAAACTTCCTATGCTAGAGTTGCTGACAGGTATCCTCCTCAATATGTGTATGACCGATCTTACATGTACCCTGGACCAACTGACAATCACTTGTCCCCTCTCATGGCTTCTGCAACTTATAACATCTCTCCTAATCCTGCCAACTACTTTGGGAATGGTTATCAGTACCAAGCCACATATCTCCACTAGTTAGCATGCGCCAGACACGGTGAGCAGATGACCAAGACACCCTTTGTTTAATATTTAGTCTTAAGTCTTAACCCTTAAGCTGTTGTATGTTGCACTTTATCTATGTAGTTTTAAGAATCGCTGAAACTGATCAAATCTCATCTTCAAATTTTAACTTCTGTACTAGAACATATTCTGATCCTCTAATGTATGCATCCTGTTACTTTTCTACTATATTTTCTTCTTTCTTAGATCTCATTGCCATTTCTCACTGCATCCTAGGAACTACACTTCATGTTTTCTCTCTTTTAAACTGTACACTAGACTTCGTCACTGCATCTTATGAGCTACACTTATGACTCAGTTTGTTTTAAGCTTATATTGTTCTTAAAAGTACATATTTCATTTATTTAATTGTTAGTTTATTTTATAAAATCAATTCCCCTCTAGTAGATTTTTTATTTATTCAAACATAGGCTAAGCTGATAATATACTATTCTTTAATTGAGTTTGTCTATTAGGGATGTAAAATAACAAACTTGATTTTCTTTATAATTTATAATAGGTCAAGTTAAAACTTGCTGCTTACCAACATTATTCATAGGAGACCAGGCATAGATGCATGTAGCAGAACAAAGCAATTATTTTGGCTTATCATATAATTTTATCTACTTTTATTTTTTCAACTTCTTACACTTTAACTAATTAAATAACCTTTTACAGTACCTTAAATGAATATGCTAACCCTAGTTCTAATTAAACCAAAATAAAAGAAAAAGTAAGGATTGAACTAAATTTGAGATGCTTTAAAGTAGGAAGAGTAAAATTAAAAATTGAGTAAAATAAGGATACCAAAATCATGTTTAAGTATTTTTAATTAATTGATAGTATAAAAACATTTGCACTATCACTTTTTGTTATAATAAAAATTCTGATTGGAAAAATAATAAATATTTTTATTAAAATGATGTTAAACGTGTTTCCAAACATTGTGATGAAGTATAGTTCCTACATCCCAAAATTATTATAGTTTTATCCTACAGTATTTCAAATATATCCGCTTTAATGTTTTGAGAGATTGAGATTATACTAACAAAATTGTTTAAATAATTATTTTGCTTTTAAAAATAATCTTAAGTTGCACTAATTATTGAACTTATTTAAATAGTCGAGAATTGAACGAGTACAAGTTTAACTATAAATATTATATACATTTCATTCTAAAAAAAAAGTTATACTAATATTCGTTTTCTATAATAAGTGATAGAAAATATTAATGTTTATAACAACTCAAATATTAATTCAACATTTTTTTAAAATGTAATAAAATAATATAAAAATTTAACAAGAAAAAAATTATATAAAATTTAAAGCAGAATACCAAATAAATTAAAATTATTTTAATAATTAAAAATATACATGTTTTAATATTTAAAAGTATACCTACTCTTTTTATATCTGATTAAAAATGATTATTTCCCAATATTCATTGTCAACTATTAATTCAGATTTGCCATCCTTACTGTTGAAATATTGATTGATTATGAGTTAGTATTATCATCAAATGCCTTTGAATAATTAATAATTGTTGCATATATTCTTCAAACTGACAAAGTATATAATAGTGTGAATAACTGTTTGACATATAATAATATTTGCATACATGTTTAGTAGTTAATGATACTATTTTATTTATTATTCTTTTCAATATTTAAATATGATATGACATAAATTTTACATTTTTGTAATTTTTATGTATTTTTAAAATAAATTAATATTTAATATATTTTAAATTATTAAAAACATACGTGACTGTAACAGCTCCCGAGAAGAATATCTGTTTGTTAACTTTGTCGAAGACACCGTCGCATTCACTCATTCACCCATACACCCGCGCAGTTTCCTCAATCCTTTTCTCTGTCTGTTAAGGAAAACGCCAATTCGAAAACGGAACTCTCAAAATTAGAAATTCCTATTAAATATAAGAATTAAAATGATTCATTTTAGGTATAAATTATCTTTCACTTTTTATATTTAAAAATTATTTTTTAAAACTTTATGCTTAATATATGTTACTTCTTTTTTTATGATTTCAGACACTAAAAATTATATATATATATATATATTGAAAAGATTGGAGTGGTATTTGAAGCCGTAAAAAATGAATGACTATTTAATACAGAGAATAGAAAGTAAATTTTGTGTAACTGTAAATATATTAAATTAATGTTTTTATTTAAATATTATAATTTAATTAAAAAATCTTATTATTTAAAATACTAATTTTAGAAGAAAAAAACAAAAGACAGTAGAAAAAAATAGTGAAGAAAGAGTGTCAGAGACACACTCTATTAATTAAACAAACACTACGACCACATATTCTTTTCTTCCTCTTCTTCTCCTCACTTCTCTCTCTTCTAGGGTTTCACGTTTATGTGAGAAAATGGATTGACAATTTCTCTCTCTTTCTCTTTCTATTTTTATTTTTTTATTTTTTTTTTCACCTCAATTAGGTAACGCATCTTTTCTCTTTCTCTCTTTCTATATAAATATATGTATAGATTTCCGTGATTTTGTTTTCTTGCTGTCGGTTTAGATCGGCTTTGTCTGTTTATGCGGAGCAGGAATCCGCTTATTGCGTTCATCGATTGAGAGATTTTCGGGGCATTGTGCTCGAAATCTGCTCACGAACTGCACTGTGGTGAATTATGCTAATTTTTTTTATATGCTCAACTGAACTGATTTCATTCGGTGATTTTCGTTAAATTGTTGTCTATTGATATGTTTTATTAGTTATTTTTCTGAGTTTCTTTTGATGGTTGAAATTGCCTTGCCTTAACTAATGAGTTGAAATGTTGTGCTGATTTGCCCCTGTTTCCATTTTAGGGTTTTTGTTGGCGTGATTCAGAAGGTTTGGATCTGGATATCTTCGTTGGTAAGTTTCTTAGCATTTATTTTTAATTTTTGTTTTTGGAGTCTGAAGGTCGTTCTAGTAACTAATTAAGCTGACCGACGAATTATATAGAAATAAATGAACAGGTGAGGATTCCGTGGAGGGTTAAAATTTGATGTCAAAAATAGTTAATTAAGTGGATTGAACTTGGGTTTTGTTTTGAAATTTCAGCCGGAGTTTTTGATGATGTAATAAGGTTAGCTTCGCCCATTGTGTACTTAAATGAGTTGTCTGTGGGGGAAGGTGCGCTAGATTCTTTTTTCTTTTTCACTCGTAGTATTAACTTTAGCTGTAGGGTATTGCTATTATTGTGTAAGGAGCTGGATGCTCTGCCGTTCAAATTATATTTCAGAGTATAGTTAATGATTAATAGTTGACAATCTTCTAATAACCTTTCTTGGTTTATTTCAAGTAAATAAGAAACTGTTGAATGGGAATTGCACCACTATACGGTTATTTCTTCACTCGAGAGAATCTTAATCCTAATGTGTAGATATCATTGCAAATTGGAGCATAATTTTACTGAATGCTGGTCATTTTTGTGTTCATGCTAATAATTTCATTTCTAAATCTGTAAGCAGACTTCACTGTATGAAAATAGTATCTATTTTTGTGTGAATATGTCATTAATACTCTGTAACATAAATAATTGGATTTTTGTTTGCAATAAAGTGTTCAGTTTCAGTGTTTAACTGGAAAATCTCAAAATCTAGGTCGTTATTGATTATTTTTAAAAATTCTCTCTAAATCTTACTATAATAACCAATTATTTCTTCATAATAAGCTGAATTAAGCACACTTTATCGAGGAGGGAGTTTTTGGAGGAGCACACATTATTAATTGCCAGTCTTCATTACAAGATTTGTAAGCTACCGAGTTCTGAAATGTATAAGAAATTAGAAATTTCAACCTTAACCCTATAATATATATTCACAGTGTTGAAAACACTGCCAAATAATCATGTCTGACAAAATCCTATTTTAGGTAATTGATTATGCATTATCATAAGCCTAAAACCGTAAGCCTTATTAGCTTTTTCTCTCAACCTTCATCATTTATGTTCTCAGTGACAACTTTTATCTGTCTTTTATTGTTTTATTTTTCTTGCATCTGGATAGTACAAATATTGTTTTTCTCATTTGGTGCATGTATGACTATCCTCATATCAAGATGATGACTATTTTCATTGATGGTATATGTTTAGTTCTTGCTACTGTACGTGGTCTGTGTGTACAAAATTCTAAACTTGGTTTTGGTTTCATTATTTATATTCAGCTTCTCTGCTATGGAAGACTCAGATTCAGTTGCTACACTGATGGATTCTACAACTTCTAAGATACAACAGCTGCAGAAGGCATTTGCTGAACTTGAAAATTATCGGGCTGTTACACTTAACATGAAATGGAGAGAACTAGAGGAACATTTTCATGGTCTTGAGAAATCCTTGAAGAGGCGCTTTCATGAATTGGAAGACCAGGAGAAAGAGTTTGAAAACAAGACAATGAAAGCTCGCCAGCTGTTGGAGAAGCGGGAAGCCGCTGTTTTTGCCAAGGAGCAAGATTCGTTCCAGAGGATTCAAGAGAAAAGAGATGCTGCTGTATTTGCCATTGTAAATGCTCGAGAAAAGCACAGGAAGATTTCATCACGTGAATTGGCTACTGTCTCAAATGGTGGTAAAGGAGGGATAGTAGTTGTAGAGGAGAAACCTGTGGATAACGTGTCCACTGCAGCTGAAGGTAATGTGGAAGATGTAAAACTTCCCGAAAATGGAAATGTGGAGTTGGTATCTTATCCAGAGTTGGTGAAATTATGCAAGGAGATGGATGCTGCTGGAATTCACAAATTCATATCTGATAACCGTAAGAACCTGGCTGCTGTAAGGGATGAAATACCAAATGCATTAAGAGCTGCTCCTAATGCTGCCCGTTTAGTTTTAGATTCTCTGGAAGGATTTTACTGTACAGAAGTGTCAAATCAGGATGTAAAGAAGGATGCTAACTTATTGGGTCTTCGCAGAACTTGTATCATGCTGATGGAATGTCTCTGTGATTTCCTGAGCAACTCAGATTGTGTTTCTAATGTAATTTCAGAAGATATCAAGGACAGGGCAAAGGCAGTTGCTGAAGAGTGGAAACCCAGATTGGATGCTCTTGACATGGATGCTAGCAATGGGAATTCTCTGGAGGCTCATGCGTTTTTACAACTTGTAGCTAGTTTTGGTATTGCCTCTGGTTTTGATGAGGAGGAGTTATCCAGATTGATTCCAATGGTATCTCGACGTCAAACTGCTGATTTATGTCGTTTCCTTGGGCTGTCAGAAAAGATGTCTGGTGTGTATTTGATCTTTATTATGCTTGTCATGATATAAAACTTTATAGAAGCTATAGGAAATTTTGAATTTTGAGCTGTATTTATGCAAGGAATATGTTTTAATTATTTTGTTTATTCTATATTTATTTTTTGTTTTAAGTGTTTCATTTTACTTTTTGGATATGCAGGTGTAATTGAGGTTTTGGTGAACAGTGGGCGGCAAATTGATGCTGTTAACTTGGCTTTTGCATTTGATCTTACTGAACAGTTTTCTCCCGTTACTTTACTGAAGTCTTACTTGAAAGATGCAAGAAAAGCTTCTTCTCCTGTCAAAAGTGTTAACTCATCTCCCACTGCACAGGTGTGTTATTGACTTGAGTTTCTTCTATATGAAGTAATTATTCCACCATTGTGTTCTTTTCACTGTTTGAGCTAGTTATCTGAGATACTGCCTAGCTTTTGTGTTTTCCTAATATTGTTTTTCTTAGGGTCATAATTGCATGCCACTTGTGTCATTTTTCTAAAACAAGATAGCTTATAAAAGCTATGCCTCTTATAATATGAAACGCTAGAAAAGTTTCTGATAGGACACTCATTTAAGATGAATGGTGGAGTTAGAGAAGGGCTGCTGATGTGGCAATTAGTTTGAATATGAATGATTGTTTGGAGATGGGTAAGGAGTGTGATCATCGTCAGGAGTCTTTTCTATTAGAGACTTTGAGGGGTTGTGCCAGGGACTCATCTGTTTCTGAAGAGTTTAGCTCTAGGATTACTGGGTCATCCTTTATAATGGTTCTTGTTTCCAATAATTATGTTTCGTGTTTGTATTCATTCTGGTTCCTAACAGTTCCTTAGCAGATAGAAACACTACTCTTCAAAATGTTATGAGCCCTGTTGGTAAAACTGATGAACTGGAAGGCCATCATACTCCATTCGTGTTTGTTTAAGGAAAAAAATTTAGACAAGGACTCTTCTACGAGAAATAAAATATTTTTGCTTAAATCTATATAGCGGCAACAGATATATTTTTTTTAGAAAGTAATTTGGTGCCAAAGCCTCATGAAAGTCTAAATGCATTACAAAAATATCTTGATTTTAGAGTTTTCCGCCTTTGATGTTTAGGACCTAAAGGATATGCATGTCGTGACAGCTCGTGAAGTTTTTAATTCTCAGTGTACACTGTACAGTGTACACAGAGCTTTTGGTTTACTATTTGACTTATGATTGCTCACTGATGTAGTTTATTGTATTCCTGATCCTCATTCTTCCTTTAAATCCAAACTCTTCTTTTTCTCTAAATTGAATTTCAATGGGTTTTTTAAAACGAAATTGTCAATAATTAAAATTAACTTTATATCACAATTTAAATTATATGCATTGTAAATCCAAAATAATTTATATATTCAAATGTGTTTTTTTATGATGATTTTAATTTTATATTTTATATATTAAAAACATTTATGTATTTAAGAATAATATTATCAAATAAGTATTTATTTTGTGCAATGCCTAATTTGAAATGTTAGTTTTTGCTTATTAGCCAACTTGGCTAAAATACGCAACAAGCCGCCGAATATCTTTGAATATTTAGTAAAAGAATCTTTACAATTAGGGGCAGGCAGCGCATCGAAGTGGTGGTGGCTTTGTAGTCCCCAAAAAAATCTGTTAGATTTGGCACTAGTAATTTGAATAGTGGCACAGCTGGGAATAATTTAAGTGGATAGGCAATTTGTACAGTGCTTGCCTTGACCGAAGAAGATAAACGTCAGTGTACATGGATAACAATATTTCCTTTCTTTAACTTCATCATAGCATATTTCATGAATCTCCCAATCATACCCATGCTAGTGGATAGTGTTTTATAGAATCTCTTGCTGAAGTATGGGATGACCAGGATGTGGATGGGTGGGGATGCTGACCCCTTATGGGATCAGATGGATAAAATTCAAGTTGTTTGTTTACCGGAGTCAGTTTCTGTCAAGCTGAATCAGAATAAGTGGACACATCATTCTGTTCCGCATGTAGATGTAATGGCTTTAAGATATTTTACTTTATTACTCATGTTGAAATTTATGAAGCGTGGCATTGGGGTTCCGAAATAATCAGACAAAAACTGCTTCTCTGGGTACCTAAGGGTTTTGTCTAAGTGCATCTATACATGGCACAAACATATCTTGCATACTTCTGATGAAATGCATCTACACATGGCACAACCATATCTTGTGGTAATATACAGTTTTTATTTTCTTTCTTTTTGATATTCCTACCGACTTTTGTCTCAGATTGAGGTTAATGAACGGGAGCTGGTTGCTCTTAAGGCTGTAATAAAGTGCATTGAAGAACATAAACTTGATGAGCAGTATTCTCTGGATCCTCTGCAGAAGCGATTAATACAGTTAGAGAAGGCGAAAGCTGACAAGAAGAGAGAAACTGAAGCAACGAAACCTCAACCCAAGAGACCCCGCGCAAATGGTGCTGGATACGGTCCACGCGTCACTAACATCCCCTGTGATAAAACTTCGTATCCTAGAGTTGCTGACAGGTATCCGCAGTATGTATACGACCGACCACCGTACATGTACCCTGCACCAACGGATAATCATTGCCCCCCTCTCATGAGCACTGCAACGTATAACATGTCTCCCAGCCTTGGCAACTACTTTGGAAATGGGTATCAGTACCAAGCCACTTATCTCCACTAGTTAGGTGAGATGTGAGAACGGGGTAATTATGATCCTTTTGTCTCTAGTCTTAACCTTTAAGCTGTTGTATTGTTGCACTTCCTCAAATGTAGAGGTAAAATGTCATGCTTAAATTTAACTTTTGTAGCACAACATATTCTGATCCTCTAATGTATGAACTCTGTTCTCGTTTTGTACACTCTTTGCTTTCATGCCTCTGTACTCTATGTTTCTCGGCTTCCATCTGTTGTTGTTTAGGTTAAAATTAATTAAAAACCACCAATTTTGGAAGTTTCTCATTTCATGATTTCCTATTATAATTTTGGTAGATTTTTTTTTGAAAGAGTGTCACTACTACTAGTAGTATGTGCTGTCGAGCAACTGTTCCTAAACATATTTATCGTCTTTGTGTAGAACGGAAAACATAAGTGATTCAGGGTGGATAATTTTAATTCAGTATCTTTATCATTGGATACTTGGAAGCTTCTTCGTTGTATTTTATCGTTTTGTTTAGCAGACTGGTAAAATATTGATTTTAAATGATCAAAAAAAGATATTGATTGAAAGTAAATCTACTTCAACGATAAAATATCCAGAGTAATTAAATATTTTAGATAAAATTTATCTAATTTATTAAAAATGATTTAGTTTCTCAAATCAGTTATGAAGTATAGCATGTTATGCATGCTATAATAAAATTATCAGTCACCTTCATCCACGAAATTGTTGGAAATTGCAAACTCTTTTTTGATGTCATATTCTTCAGATAAAACATTGAACTTATTTGAGCAGTTTTTCATCACAACAATATGTTTAGAGAGTTTAAGTGACCTTTTCTGATTAATTTTTTTAGTTCTTGATTTGAAAGTTTTAACTTTCTTCGTAAAAAATGGGCCCGTATTTATTTTGAACAACCATTAGTTAAAGTAATTGAATGCGGGATAAAAGTTTTATTGGGTAATACAAGTTTAAATGCAGATTCAAAGCATTCTTCACTCTCCTTGATTTTTCACTAGGAAATTAAGATGGATGTTTCTCCTGCGTATCCGAAAACTTCTTCTTACACCTCTTATAAATAAAAATACCCTTTAATAAAATTAAATAAAATAATTAAAAAAATTAGAAAAAATTAACATTTTCAAAATTTAATGAAATCTTTAATAAATTTTGAAATTTATTAAAAAATTGAATGAATTTCGAATATTGAAGAATTAAATGGATTTCAAAATCTATTAAAGATTATTTTGAAAAGTGTTTGAAGAAATTCAAATTCTATTACTTATTTTATATATAAAGTACTCTTTTATTTTTTTTACTCGAATTTTCTTTAGTGTTTGAGAAATAACTCTAGTAACTTAAGAAAAAAATCTAAATCATGATTCAATTGATAAAAAAAATAGAAAATTCGACACAAAACTAGAAGAAATTTTAAAAGACATAATAAAACATTATAGAACTACCAAAAGAATTAAATGAGACAAGCATAGACTCTAAAATGATATATAATTTAATAGATTAAAAATCATAAACATCAGTGTAACAATTATTTGTGTTGAGTTTTATAATTTTTTTTTACTCTTGGATTCTTACTTTTTTTTTTTAACGTATAATTGTTTCCTTTTAATTTGAATCTATTATTATTTCTTTCCTTTTTTTTTCCAATTCAACACACAAACAAAGAAAATGAAATAGATTGCCAATCAAAAATCAAAACTCATGCAAGGTGAAGGTAAATAGTTAATTGGGACTACAATTAACAGAAAAAACAAAAAAACAAAATTTACATGAATCAAATGTAGAAATTCACAATTTAAACGATGAATACGAAAAAAAATTAAAAACTCACATAATTGGATAAAACCTTGGTTTTTGTTTATTTTTTAATATGACAGAAAAAATAAGATAAAAGAGGATATTCAAACTAGAACCTTGCGTTAGATAACATATAATATGATTATGTCTAGAGAAGTGCGATTGTTTCTGAATTTGAATCCTTAAGAAACAAACAAAAATAAATCAGGAAAGAATGCAGAATAAGACAAGGATCTGAGCATTATAATCTAGCAGATGGATAAGTCAAGTGAAAATTCATCACAAAGATGATAATCTTTGATAAAAATTAGAGTTCTAATTCAATAACCAAGACCATTCTCTCTCAAAGAATGCAAATGCATATAATATGACTTTAAAGTGTTTACATTAGCTTTTGTTACCTCTATATATAGACATTAAGTTTAAGAAAACTTAGAAATCCTAAACACAGACTTTCACCTAACGAGGTCCGCTTGTCCAATAAACATAAACTAGTTTACCCAACGAATTTAACATTATGTAAAATTAAAATAAAATTATAATTTATTTAATTTCTTAAATTATTCTTCAACCATGTTGATGATTTTCATGTTCTTTAAGTTTCCTTCTTCATGAAACACTATAAGATTTAAGAAGTCACGTTTTGATATTTGAACTTGATAGATCATTTAAATTATAAATATTATATGTGTTAAGGAGATAATTTTTTTTTTAAAAACTACAAATGATGTAAAGAAAAATATTTTTTTTAGAAATTTTCATTTTTATGGGTGACATTAAGATGGTGTTGGCCAAATAAATAATTTTTTTCTTAACTTTTCATCATTATTTGCGTTATCTCGAACATGGAATGTATAAATGCGATTGAGATGGTTCAGCTAAAGTTTACTTAAATTATGCATTAAATCATCATCATAACATAACCAGATATAAAAAAAATAAAATATAATTTGTTTTAGTTTAATTTAAATTTAATATTCAATTCGAACTGAACCAAAAGTAATGTTTCGTGATTAAGTTTATATGACTTTTTGCAGTTTACCAATATTTCGTATATTGGTAAATTATTATTTTTGTATCTTTAAATTCAATTACTCAGAGGATATTCATTGTAAATAAAATCACTCAAAATTTGCATTAAAAACTAAATTTAAAAAAAAATAGACAAAACTTTTCATGCGCATGACATGATCTTTGCGTCAGCCTCAAGAGACCCAACTTATCCTTTTATTTAAATCACCCAACACAGACCCATCATTACAAAGCAAAGTTATGATTTTAAAGCACCACTTCTAATAAAAAATTGTATATCAAAATCTGATTTCAATTGTATTTTTTATAATACAAATTGTATTTTTATAATAGAAGACATGATCTGAATCATAGTTTTTTTTAAAACAAAAAATAATAATAATAAAGTCATAATTTAAAATATGATTCTAACCAAAGATAAGTGCAAAAGTTTACTATTTCTTTTTTAAAATTTAACTCCAATTTTAAAATATGATTTTAATACTATTTAAAAAAAATAAAGTGATATTTTAAAAGACACTTTGTATTTCAAACACTGTACTTTAAAAAAAAAAATCTATTTACTTTAGTAATTGTTTTCAAATTATCCTAAAACTAAAACAACCTGTATTACAAATTTATGTACACTGCATGCCTCTCACTGTTGTGCAGCTACTTCTGATTATATATATATATATATATATATATATATATATATATATATATATACACACACACATGTATTGACCTAATCATGCAGCATGCTGGTTTTGTTGGATATTATTATATGAACAAAATCACATGTAACGTGCCATTTGAGTTGGTAAGCCAATTAAAGCATCAAAGCAAGATTAATTTATTTTATTTTCTGTTATTTTCTGACATGTTTGGACCAGTTTATGTTAAAATTAATTGAAAATAAATTTTACATCTTAAAGTCCATACGGTGAAAGAAAAGTTGGTACATATATGCAGATATATAAATAGTTGTGGATGGCATGCATTTGGAAGACACAAGATAAGATAGTTAAGAAAAAGATTAGAAAATTGAAAGACATGGCAGCAGCAATGTGGTCATCAGATCTGAGTGAATTCGTGATGGTTAAGGGAAATGGTGTAAAGGGTATCTCTGAGATGGGTCTGAAGAGTATTCCGAGAGAGTACATTCAGCCATTGGAAGAGAGAATGGTGAAGGTTGTGCATGGAGAATCGATTCCTATCATTGACATGTCGAATGATGGTGAAGTGCAAGATGCGATCTGTGATGCTGCTGAGAAATGGGGTTTCTTCCAAATCATCAATCATGGAGTGCCTCTGCATGTGTTGGAGAATGTGAAGGATGCAACTCATAGATTCTATGAGATGCCACCTCAAGAGAAGGTTAAGTTCACCAAACAGAATTCAGTGTCCAAGCATGTCAGGTATGGCTCTAGTTTTAGCCCTGAATCTGAGAAAGCTCTCGAATGGAAGGATTATCTCAGTTTGTTCTATGTTTCTGAGGATGAAGCTCACTCAACATGGCCACCTGCTTGCAGGTAATCTTATATTTCAAACTCTTAGGGTTTCTACCTATACACTTTTTAAAACAAAATATAAATAAATTAAAAGTCAAAATTAACTTAATGTAAATTCAAATCGGTTCAAAATCATACTTAGAATTTATTGTATTTAAGGTATTATTTATTTTAAAGATTAATGGTACAACTCTCGAAAATTAATTTATAATATATATAGGTAAATATAAATTTTATCTCATCGTTAAATCTTGTGAGATTAAATAAAATTTAAAATTCATTAAATCTTATTTTACTTATTATTAAAACATACTGTATCTAACGTATTATTTATTTTGTGAGGTTGGTTCAAAAACATACTTAAAATTAATTATTGTATTTAAGGTATTATTTATTTTTAGAGATTAGAGTTAGAAATCTCAAGTCAATTTAATTTATAATAATTTATAATATATAAGGGAATCTAAATTTCATTTTATAAATTAATTTTATAAGATTAAATTATATTTAAAATTTATTAAATTTTATTTTATAAATTGATTTTGTGAAATTAAGTTAGATTTATGATTAATTTTTTTTCTTTTATCTTAAAAGTCATATTTAAATGATTAGAAATAATATATATTTAAATTTTTTCTTATTAATTACTTATATATATATATATATATATATATATGGAATAGCGTGTATTGGTGACTTATTTCTATATAAGGAATAGTGTGTATTTAAATTTTCTGGTAACTTATTTCTATATATGTCGTAGCTTAACCACAAAGCTAAGGTGCAACTTCATTTCTCTCAAATATCTTTTAAAAACACAACTGCAATGAAACTCCGTAAATTAAAAAACAAATAATATATAGCGCTTCTACTTTATTTTCAAAATATATTGATTTTAATATTTTAAAATATTCTATAAATTATTAATATATCAAAATAATATATTTCAAATATTATTTTCACAAATACTTCATTCAGTGAAAACCGATATCATCTACAACCTAGAAAAAACAATATTATCTTAAGACAAAGATGTTTTAAGAGTGAGAGTTTAATCTACATAAGTGCCTAAATTAGATGTAATGATATGTAATAAATATATTTTTTGTGTATATTAAGTATAAATTATAAAGAAAAAGTTATGATATATAACTTAGGATGAAAAAGATCTTTTGAGCTAAAGTTATTATTATTATTTTTTGGTAAATTATTATGTAAACGAATTGAACTGGTAATATCCACCATTATATAAAGAATAATTCTCTATTTTGGTGTGTATATTTTATATTACATTTTATTCTTTAAATAATGATTTTTTAAATTAAAAATTATTATTTTATTACTTTTATTCTTTACACGACAGTTTTCTTCTTCTTCTAAATTTAGCCTTTATTTATTTGATAATTGTTTTGGCACTTAACCATATTTTAAACTAAAATAACTATTATAATAAAAAAGTGACCTACAAAAACTATCTATAATAAAATTGCAAAAAATATTTATATTTATTTTTATGGTTATATAATAATAATTTTATTTATTTTTATCATAAAAAAGTAACACATGTATATAAACATATATTGCATTTGTTTTCACTAGTAGCAAATAATATCCTTTTATCAAAAAAAGCTTAACAATGATAAAATCTTGTTTACTATTTTTTCCAATACATCAACATTTATTTTTCTGTTTTATATGTTCAATTCTTCATGTTTATTATTTTAAATTTGATATTATTTTTTCCAACTAAGAGAGCAACATTTACATGTAGGGATGAAGCACTAGAATACATGAAGAGATCAGAAATCTTAATCAAAAAACTTTTAAATGTGTTAGTGAAGAGGTTAAACGTGAATAGAATTGACGAGACCAACGAAGCAGTATTTATGGGTTCAAAGAGGATCAATCTAAATTATTATCCTATTTGCCCTAACCATGACCTAACGGTAGCAATAGGGCGACATTCAGATGTCTCAAGACGACACCGGCGGCCTCCACGTCCGGTCACCGAACCACCGTGACTGGATTCACGTGCCACCGCTCTCCGGTGCTCTAGTGATCAATATAGGCGATGCACTCCAAGTGATGAGCAATGGACGATACAAGAGTATTGAGCATCGTGTGTCAGCCAATGGAAGTAAAACTAGGGTTTCAGTTCCTATATTTGTGAACCCTAGACCTTCAGATGTGATTGGCCCTTTGCCCCAAGTTCTTGCTAGTGGAGAGAAAGCCTTGTATAAAAATGTGTTGTATTCGGATTATGTGAAGCATTTCTTCAGAAAATCTCATGATGGGAAGATGACAATTGAATATGCCAAGATATGTTGAGTTTAATTCATTTATGGGGGTATACTTTGAAGATGAAGCTATTTGAAGTTATTTAATGCATTATGTAGCTTTTGAATGTATGTGCTTTCACAATAAAGAGGCTTTTAGCGTTAATTTTACATCAAGGTAGCAAAAAATATCTAAATTCAAGGTTTATTTGTATTATAAACCAAGTTCTAAAGTTTGTTTTGCTTGCTTATATTATTTAAATGTACTTCGTATACACACTCTTCACTTTTAGATGTCTGAGTCTTTCGATCACTGTTGTCTTTAGTTCGTCGGTTATCAAGTGAGTTTCATTCTTCATTGGACTTCTTATTTATAGAAATTATAACAAGTTTTTACTTATTACTAATCTAATTACGGTCCAATTATACCTTAATATAATTATCTAATTGATTTGCACTAAATTATTTTTAGACTAGTTAATCACGTGATCATGTTCCAGATCATCGGTCAACACAACTGATCGACTTATAGATCGTGATCAGTTTGCTACTCTTGAACATTTTCGATAAGTTGGAGAGTGGTAACGATTTCGACTTATCAACATCTAAAGTGATCTCTTGCTCTTGGTTGTCTTGTCCAATCACTCCATATTATACAATAAGATAAATCTAGAAATTAATAAACTACAACTTTTACACTCTTCATAAGCTAATACTTTTTCTCACCTTATGAAAAATGATGGGAGAAATTAATGTAGTGAGTTCATTAGGATTGGGAACAATTAGAAGATAAGCCTAATGGTTCAATTTTAAAATGTATTAAAGAATGTTCTATTTTTATTTAAACTTTTTTTTTTACTTTTACAAAATGTTCACTTTCGTGTATTTACTATGCGGATGAAATGACGAGTTCTTTATTTGTTTCGACTGATCTATGAGGGCTTGTGGGAACGAATTTGTGGAATTGAAAGGAGGATGGATCCTTGCTCAAGTTTGGAGATAGGAGGGTGATTACTTTTCATCAAAGGCATTTTTACTCCAATATCTCACACTTTCATTTCAAATTATGCATATGTAATGTGTTCGTATTCAAATTGTATTCATGGCGATGGTTGTTGTGTCTTTGATCGTTTGGTGAGACTAGAGCTGGTGCTATCTCGTGTTATGTTTTCTACAACTGAAAGATTGTTGCTGCGATGGTAGTGACAACAGAGTAAAGGTAGAACTGGTGTGCGATAAAGGTGTCATTTACGGTGGCCACATGGAAACCCTCTAATCATGAGACTTAGACATTGATGATGATGAAAAGGAGTTCAAAATTCCATAGATATAGGAAGGAAGCAAAGTGAAAAGAGAATTAAGAAAAGGGTTTAATAATAAGCTTTAATCATTTTCGAGCTTCCTTTTATGCCGTCAATTTGTCTCAAATTAGTCTTTCAGTTAATTTTTATCTCAATTAGGTTCTTCAAAATTGATTCAATTGAACCATTACCGTTAATTTGAATGAACGACGTTAAGTTTTCAATCACGTAGCGGACTGAGTTTTCAAATGAAGGTTGCATTACATGGATGTGTAATTTTCAAATGAAAAAGAAATGGCAACCCTCTTTCTTCCCCAATTAGGGTTTCGAATTCAACAACAAGGTAAACTCGCCTACCTGCGTCGTCATGAGGAGAGAGGGGTTTCGCTCTCTGTGAGGGAGGCGCGAATTAGCTCCTGCGATTTGGGATTTTCTCGCAAGAGGTTGAGGTTGATGTTGGTGGCTCTTCACCGTTGCGGTGCGAATCACGATTAAGGTTCCTGAATTAGGTTTTTTCGTAGGTTTGGCGGCGACACATGGAACTCGCGAGGCACTGGAGGCTATCACGGTGGTGGTCGTTCTCTCGTGTTTGCGATTTTTGGGTTCTTCTGGTTTGGTTCTTTTGTAGGTTGGAGAAGATGCTGATGTCGTTGAGGAGGAGGCTTGTAGAGGGTTTGAACTCGCGTTTCGCGATTTTGGGTTCTGAGTAGGAAGGTAGAGGTGCAATTTGAACTTTTCGCGCTAGGGTTCATTACGATTAGGTTCCGTTTTCTGGGATTTTTGAGTGCATGTTTCGATTTGGAGGTGCATTAATGGCAGAAATTGGATGCTGGTGTGAACATGGCGGCAACAGCGCGATTTGAACGTTTCGCGAATTGGGGTTGATTTCGGATGACGATGGAGGAGAAGGGGAATGAAGGTTCTGTGTGGGTGATTTCATTTGAAAATTACACGTAATGCGACCTTTAATGTGACTTGGTTAACATTTGCAAACTCACATGACTGAAAACTTAACCTTTAATGTGCCTTGGTTAACATTTGCAAACTCACATGACTGAAAACTTAACACCATTCATTCAAATTAACTCAAATTAACGATAAGATTTAATTGAATCAATTTTGCACAAATATAGACCTAATTGAGTTATAATTAAATTAACTGAAACACCAATTTAAAACAAATCTACATAAAAAAAACCCCTAAAATGATTAAACCTAATAATAATAATAATATTATTATTATTATATTATTAATAACCACAATAATAATATATATTGATTTTATTTATAAAAACAAAATTATAATATAATATTTTAATTTATTAAAAATATTTATCTATAACATTCATTCAATCATTCACCAACAGCATAATTTTTTTTTTCAATTCCTTCTAATTCATCCTTACTAAACAAAATTAAAGCTTAAAAACCTCAAATCAACCTAAAAGATTGGTCTTATTTGATTCTTAAAAATGAAAATAGTTACTTTCTCTTTTTATATTTATTTTGAAGCATAGATTAAAAGAAAATATAAAAATAAAAACAACCCATTGTGCTTGTAAAAATATAAAAAGGAGAAAAACTACACTATTACAATTTTGTCATAGTCACCCAAGCCATTTGTTCACCACATGATTAGTTTTAGTAACATTTTCTTTGTTATATTTATTTATTAAAATTGTTATAGAATGTATAATATAATATATATTTTTAAATTATTATTGTATATCAGGAATAATAATAGGTTGGATTAAATAGGAATAGTGTTTACAATTCGATTCACAGAATAAAAACTCAACGGATCGGATACGAATCCTATATAATATATTTTAATAAAATGTTAAAAAAAATATATTATATTGTTACACTAAGAAAATATGGATTTAGTTTCCAGGAGAGAATCTTAAGTTGAGAACCCTAACTTGTTATAATTTTTGTTGATGGAGCTCAATCTGAATGTTAATAGCAGCTCCTTAAATCTGTACTTGCGCATCTTCCATTAATTCGAATATTCTTTCGTGAATTCTTAATCCCTTTTCTGAACCCACAATCCTCTGTAAAACCTTAACATTGCTTTTCCCAAACTTAGGAATTAAATTTGGGAGGCATCGCCAAAGGCAGGTTTTGATTCTTGTCTCCGTTTTGCTGATTAACTTTGCGTAATTCATTCAGGTTTTAATTCTTGTTTCTGTTTTGTTGATTAATTCTGTTTCATTTTGACGTGCTGTGTACTTTGCATAAGAGAAAATGTGTTTACACTGTCATTTTCTGGTGCACTATCATCAAACAATCTTTCCTTGGATCCCAACTGTCTCTGTACAAAGGATTCTTCGCTCTTTTGTCTCTTTCTCCGGTCTCTCCCTCCTTCAAAATGTTGTTGTTGTTCGTCATCTGAATCTGACCTCCTCTGCCCTTGATCCAATTGCATCCCCCCATTGATGATATGTTTATACATTTTGGAATGAGTGTTTTAATAAAAAAAAAAAATCCAACATAGTTAGCATAACTGGAAGGATAACTTCACGAACCGAATTCTGAAGCATGAAATTTAATTTAGTGTTTTACTACTTTTTTTCTGGAAAAACACAGACAAATTGACATAGTGAGCTTATAGAGTCTGCTTCATAGTGTAAGAAATTTGTTAAGTTGTCCTGGAGCTGTTTATTCAACGCAAACCAACATAACAGCTCAAGAGCATGGCCATGACTTAATTCCTTGACTTAGTAGGTTGTTTCCACATTGGCAGCAATTACCAAATGCTCATCTCTAGTTGTTATGATGATTCTACTTCCTGATCCAAACCAACTGTATTCCCCAACGAAAGACTCCAGTTGCTGCAATCAATTAGCATCATCAACCACTATGAGAACCTTTTTACAGTAAAGTATATTTTTTATCTGATTAATTCCTCTCTATTTGTTTCCCACTTTAAAATCTCTGTGGTTCAAAACCTCTGAAACAAGTGCTTCTTAGAGTTGAACTTTTCCAAATCTTTTGAGTCGAAACTTCTCTAACATTTTCAATGAAAGCACTGCCCCCTTACTGATTAATAATGTGGTTATAAACAGACTTAGGAACTGTAGTTTTTCCTATTCCCCCACTTCCATAGATTCTTATAGACCACACATCATCTAATCCAATTTCCAAAAGAGATTTAATATCTCACACTGGGGAATTCAGTGCAACAGGATGTTTAGCTACGGTGAAAGTTGTGGGATTCAGTTTACTGAATATCTCTTCAAAAATTCTTATGAAAAACTTAGATTTCACTCATCTCCTATGTGCCACCCAGACAAAGTAGCTACTTCACATAGAGCTACCCGCTGTCTTTTCACCTTGTCGACCTATGGAATCCTCACACTCAAGGATCTTAAAAGTTCATCTAAGCAAGAAGTGGAAGAAACGTAAGTCTTGTATAATATGAGAACTGAGATCCTTGAGTCTTCAAAAATTCCAAAAAAGTTGAGGTGAAATTTTCTCTCTCCTCTTGAGCTCCTTGTAACTTGTGAAAGTGCTGAATCCTTTTTGACCTAAACTTATTCTTCACTTGGAAATTATGATTGCCTGCTTTCAGATCTTGATTGTCTAAAAACGAATGTAGGCATTATGAGTGATATTGTAGATATTTTTTAAAATTTCATATCGGTGAAATGTCTACCTTCTGTGTAACAGCGTATTTCTTGCAGTAAAATGGATATAAAAACGGATGACTAAAGAAGTAAAAATCATCTTAGCTTTGGCTTTCTTTTGTCCCCCTGCTCCATAAATGAAAAAGAAAAAACGTAGTGCTGCTAATGTGTATTTGATCATAAGAAATACATTTCTTTTTTGAAGATATGGACTTAAACGGTGCTGTTGAGGACATAATCCCTTGGGATGGGACTCTATCTTCAAGTGATTTTTTCCTTTCTGCTCGTACATTTTCTGAGAAGTGGAAAATGTTCAATCCTTCCTTTCCTCCATGGCAGTGGATCCTGTGTCCTAAACAGCATTTGGTTGCTTCTCATAAGGTTGGATTCTGTCATAAGATTTCTAAATGCTCTGCATTATTGCTCTATGCTTATGCTTAGCAGCTTTCTTGGTTTTTGTCTGTCAGGTGGAAGGATACTTGTCCATGGAGAACATGTGCCATATCAAATCAAGTGAGGTCTGCCATAAATTTAGTTTACTAATACATAGGTAATGGTTGATTAAATTTAATCCACTGGATTGTGATTGTCATCACAGGAAGAGGATTGTAGTAGAAGTCTGACATGGAAAGAAGACGGCAACGATTCGCAGAGAGAAGAGCCCTTTGATTGTGGCACTTTAGTATGTATGACCTATATGATGTCTATAATCTAACTTGATTAATTTCATACCCTAAATTTGGTTACTACTATTCTTGGAATTTTCAACACTCTCCTTTAATCCTACTACTACTTACAACAGTGTATTTTTCCCTCTCTACTAGGTCCGGAGCATGAAGTAAACCACTATGATTTTCACATCGTCTACAGTTCTTCATATAGAGTTCCAGTCCTGTATTTTCGTTCATACCATAGTGGTATGTTTACGTTTCTTACTATGGAGTTTATGTATGATAAGCATGTTCTTTATAGAGTTCATGTCTTATATTTTGGTTTATATCATAGAAAGTAGACTTTAAACTTAACACTCCTCTCATGATAGGTCTAGCAAACTTTGATAGGATAGGTTTTGATACCATTTTAGAAAGTAAATTTTAAATCTAACTCAATATTACAAAACCAGTTTGGAAGAAGTTTACATCTACTTATATACTATATTTTAGTTAAATGTGGCTTGCACCCACCCGGTTTGGAAGATGAAGTCTCCAACAGGATGCATAATTATTAATTATGACTTTGAGCTTTTCATTAAAAAATTTTGAAAACCAAAATCACCTTGTTGTATTATTAGAAAACTTGTTACTTTTAAAGTAATCCTGTGGTTCTATTCAATGTTTATGTTGATAGATGTTGATATAAGAAATGCTGGCTACATGCAGAGCTTATATCTGTCAGGTTGGATGGCTTAAGGTTATACCGCAGTGCCATGTAGCTGTAGTCAGATTTGAAGCTATCTTGTGGTTTTAAAAGATATCTAATTTGAAATATGTAGGGAAGTAAACTATAAGGAGGTCTCATAAGCCATCCATTAAAACAATTTTGAATATAGATGATTTTAAAATTTGGTCTCTTAACTTTTCCGATCTTATCATCGTTTAGTCATGAAAACAAAAACTGTTTGTGTTGAATTGAACTATCTCATTTATTTACATCTGCATTTGTATATTTCAGTATATAATATAATTTCTTTTATTGAAATCAATAATATTCACTATATATTTGGTGCTGTTTAATTATGCAGATGGGCAACTATTGTCTTTCAATGAAATTGAAAAGGATCTTCCCTGTAACTCTGCAAAGTTACTATTAGAATCGAAATGGACATTTATAACTCATGAGGTAAATCATGGTTTTTCTTCTGTTTTTTTAGTGAATTTTTTCTCGATTTTTCATGATTATGGTGTACTAAGATTTCGCTTCTGTTGAAAATATACAAAAACTATATTAATATTTGGTCCACTTGGCCTTCTGCTTATGATTATTACTTTAATGAAATAAATTTTATAGATACGGAAGGAAAATGCAGAAACTAAGGATGAGACATGCCTATATAAGTTTCATTAGTATAAGGCCATTAAATTTGGTCTGTAAATGCAATTGGCATTAACTTCCGCATCTATAAACTGTGGATTACTTTTGAAAAACTCAGTGAATAAAGAATAAAGGAGTATTTCCAGATGGGTTGATTTTATCAAAATTGAATTTACTAGTGTTTAACTACATCTTATATTAAAAGTAACCATAATCTGCATACTGTCATTTGATATGTTCTAACCCCTGTACTGCACATTAACTGGTTTCAGTGTATATCTTGTAGGAACATCCACATTTGAACAGACCATGGTACAAATTACATCCATGTGGGACGAGTGAATGGATGAAGCTCCTCTTCGATGGTGATTCATCTTTGAACAGAAACGGTTTTGTTATTGAACGCTATCTGGTTTCCTGGTTCTCGGTCATTGGACAAGTAGTTGGTCTCAAAATTCCTTTGGAAATGCTGGATACTTTAGTTTCTAACGATTCTTAGACTTTTGTTCTTGCTTGCACAAAAGCAATATAAATGAAGAAAGGACAAAGAAAGTTTCTGCCCGCCATTTACGATTACTGCTGCAGTTGCCATTTGTACATAGCAATGTTTCTCCAGCATAAAATGAATGGTGAAATATATATTTGTACATGTTTTTAACTGGTAAATGGGCTATGCAATTCGAGCCAAGAGTCTGCGTTGACATTTCACTGAATATAATATTGTTTGATTTACAATTTGGTACAATCAAACTAACTTATTTTCTACGTGGTTTTTTTAACGAGTTCTAACTTCTAGACGTTGTGTATACCTTTTCTAAATCTCTTTGATTTTTTTTTTTGTAAATTCATTTTAAGAACTCTTTTGGTGCAATCAGTAAACTCCTAAATTTCTAAGTTTACGTTTGATAATTTATAAGCTTTTACTAGCTTTTGAGCTAGTTTTATCATCACGTCTTAATTTACAGCCATCAATATGTGAATTTGTATATTAAGGGAGCATGACTTAGTTGTGACTGATAAAATGGATTTTTTTTTTATCAATTCTTCCTTTGTCAAATATAAATTTAACGCCCAATGAGAACTTTGGAAACAAATTTCGATTAAATTAAAACAGTTTCTCTATGTATACGTAGTTCTTTTTGTACACTATGTTTTTAATGGCCATTTATAATTAATGTTTTAATCAAGATAAATTTTATTAATGCGAAATTCTCCAGAATTATTTTATTGTGTCATTTAAAGGTCATCACTTACCAAGCTCATTTCATCAAGTGTTAACATTGCTAGAGTGTGCAGCTCCTCACCATGTGCTCATAATTGTAAGTAATAGTAATCAAAAGGAAAAATGCGTGTTCATCAAATGGGTAAATAAGAAATTTTAACAGATACATCTTTGGCATTTCCATGCTAAAGATACCATGTTTATATTATTCACCATATTCAATAATCATCAGTAATTTCTTTCCATGGTTGATACAAAATTTTACCACTATCATTCAATGGCGCAACTATTTGTCACTATACAAGAATACAGCTCACCTGCATATTACATCTAAAATGACACAATCTTTTCCTAAGTTTTAAAAGACGCATTTAAGAATAAAATTCTATAATTTACTCGATATCATCAGAAGCTTTACTTTGGATTCTGTTGAAGTGAACAAGGAATTCTGTATTACCCTCGGCACCTTTCAGAGGAGACTCAATCGAACCTTTACAACAGAATCCGAAATTCACTACTCCCGATATAATCCTCTCAAGAACCTGAATTGCAGAAATCAACCACTTTCACAATAAGTCAAATATAGGTGTTAAAATAATTATTGAACAATAAACCAAGCTACAAATATCAGAAACTTTTAGCGGTTTTTATTCTACTAATTACCAAATTTTATAAAATTACGTTTTTGAGCAAACACAGATGGATACATTGAGAAAGATAAGCCATCAGATGTTTGTCCTCAGTCAAAATGTATTTCCATTTTTCCTCCTTTCTTTGTTTATAGAATTAAGAATCATGAATATATGAATATAGTTCCAACATTTTGCAATGTGCCGTTGATAATTCTCACTACACTGCAGTTAGTGCAAGGGTCCTCACCCAAGATTGCTGCTTATGAAACAAATCTCGAAATTTATACGTAGAACACAATTGAGTTGAGACTTTAGTTTCATACTACAAAAATCGAACAGAACATACAAACCAGAGATCTAAACTTCATTTATTGCTCAAATTTTCTGAGTCAGCATCCTTCTTTCAGTTTATTATAAAACATTATTGTAAACGAATAGATAAAAAACAGAATCCTCTACATATGAATCACAATATAGGCTGTGTGGTACGGTAAAGAAGGTAGAAGTTGATCTTGCCCAGAATTACAATTTTTCCAAAAGGTTGTTTGATCTTGGTTTTTAACTTAAGAAGGCTAATGTATTCAGTATACAACAGAAGAATGTATTGAGAGCGAAAATGCTGAACACAAATATTACTATTAGCTCAAACTAATAGTAATAGATAGAGATATTGCCATATATAAAGACTACTCTGTCTCATATAAGGTGTGATTTCTTGCTTAACTTAGCTAATTTAAATTAGATGGTGTTAGAAGAGATAAAATTGAATATAGGGCCTAACATAAAGCACTTTTGTTTCCCCGTTTGGTTCAACACTTGTCTTCAGATAGTTCTATTTCTATTAATTAGATTTTGTGAACAAACAATCTGATCAGACGGAAAAAAATGACGCACCTCTTGATGAACAATGGGATCTTTAACTATCCCTCCTTTTCCTACCTGAACAGAAAATTACATAAAGAAGTTAGAAATAGTATCTATTTATTCTTTATTTACAAGAGACTGGGACAACAATTATGATTATTTAATATAAAACTAAAACGAGTATAATCCCACTTGCTGCCAAATATTAATTCATTATTGGGAGAAAGATTGTCATGAATTACATTGACCTGACACACAATCTACGCAGCAAAATGAACAACTCGAGTCACATCGGTGATATGATATGCTTTAAAATTTGAAAAGAGTGTATCTTAGCAATTTATTTGAAAAATAATATCCTTGAAAATCCCATATAAAATCGATTAGCCGAGAACCAAAGAGGCCATCCCGTGACAATCTAGGGAAACATATCCCCTAGATGTCCCACCAGCATTCCACTTCAACGAAAGACACCTACACAGAATTATTATACCCTCCTGGTACTACTCAAATCCCTCAAATTTATCTTACGATCCTGACGCAATCTGAGGGATACACCAAGTTCACCAAATATGCTTATAAGCAATCTCTCAATAAATCAAGACCAAAGGAGAGGAGGAAAAAGTGAATGAAACAATTTCAAGGGCATGTAGTATTTCATCCAGTTACCAAAACTTATTCCATATCGTATAGCCAAGTAGAGAATATTTAAATGTACATATTATAGCTGACAATAACAAAACAGACAGTTAAATTATAAAAAAAAAGAGTATGTATTCCTCACTTGAGATCTACGAGCTTCAAATTGTGGTTTAACCAAAGTCACTAATGCTGCATTTTCCTTCATGACATTGACTACAGCAGGCATGACCTATTAAAAGAATCCAAGAACATTTAGTGGATCGAGAAGGCTTATAATAATACCCCTAGTTCCTAGTTCAGTGAAAATCATCTAATGTGTCTTCCCTTATCCTTCTCAGGTTGCTTACAAAGGATGAACAACCTCTTAATCAAGAGAAACAGGAAGCAAGATTATGATGGTAAACTTTCATTTTCATTTCAACTGAAATAGGAATATAGGATTATGTTTGACCTGATTTCAGGGCTTACCAAGAGAATAGAGATGAATGAGAGATCTAAAGTCACCAAATCAACATTTTGTGGGAGTTCAGTAAGATATCTTAAATTTGTCCGTTCTATCACTGATACACGTTCATCTCTTCGAATTTTGTCAGCTACCTAAATAAGTTAACAATCATAGCCAATAGTGAATCACTATGTGTGATTGATATGCAGTGACAATGAAGAAAATGAGTTGGTAAAGGTTATAGCAACCAAGAAGGGTACAGAAAATGAAAATGAATGATTTAATAAGTTACCTGTCCATAACCTACGTCAACTCCATAAACATGTGATGCACCATACTGAAGTAAGCAGTCAGTAAATCCTCCAGTTGAAAGCCCAGAATCAAGGGCTACTTTACCAGTAACATCAACACCAAGCTGTTCGATGGCAGCTTCCAACTTATGTCCAGCTCTGCATCGATGTAAAAAGGCCAAACAAGAAGACAATTTCAGCAGAGTAGCAGTTGAGATATTATTTCAAATAAATTGAGCTTAATGTCTTCACCTACATACATATTTGGGAACATCTGCTATTATCTCCACAACAGCCTTTTCAGGTACAGGGGTACCGGCTTTATTTATCACCTTCCCATCCACATATACTTTGCCTGCGTCCCAAAGTTAAAAGTATTGCTTAATAATATGTTGAGTTTTCTCACAATGAACAAGCAGAAAAAGAGTCTAGATGACCAATCACTCCTGATTGCCAAAATAAATATGCACATACATTTAAGTGTACTGAGTAAACGAATGATAGGTAGCACGAAAAAGAAAGAGAAAAGAAAGAAGGTTCTGAAATACATCAGTTGCATTGCAGTACCCTGTTTTTGAGTTGCATTACATTTTACCTGAAGTTTTAAATAGGTTCAGACTTTATTCTACTCTAATTTGATAACTTTTATCAAGCAGAAGTTCAATTAAAAATATTCTTTTAGGCACAGCATACCAGCATACAAATCAACTTATGTAAGATCCTAGAACGTCATTCAGATAAAACTATAAGGATATTTCAACTTATGTTAGCTCTCAGTGCAAACCTTAGCAGATGATATTACTACCACATGCTCATACAATCTAGCATTGCAAATTTAACATCAAAAGACGAGGCAATGCTGCACATTCGATTATCATGAAATTATATTTTACTAAAGAAAATATTAAAAGGAGAGAAGTTAAAAGTAGGGAAGACAACAAATACTCATACACAAGAAAAGAAAAAGAAAACAGCAAAGGAACTGGTTCAATCTCTTTTATATACATAAAATTAATTTCCCTTTTACAGCAGATAACTGCTACATTTAGTTGGCCCGTGATTTATATAGCCCAGGCGAGCTGCTTGACTGAGCATCTATATACCTACGAAGCAACAACACCTTTTGTAGAATAGCATGTCACGGTGTCTGACACTTTTAGGACATGACACTTGTTGGACATGCCTCCAACATGTATGTGTCCAACACTCCTCAGCCATTTCATAATTTTTTTTTTTGCTCAGACACCTTTTCAGCACATCTTAGATGCCTTTTTAAAACGGATGAGCAGGAGTAAAGAAAGTGAACTGACACCTATTCTTGATTAAACACTTCCTAGACACTACTATGATACAAAAGTATAAAAGAAATTAAAGGAAAATAACTTATATTAGAAAAATGCATGACTCATTTTTTCAGGTTTGTTTCTATAAGACTTAACCAGATATTTTAACTATTAGGATACATGTGCCGTATTTTACTCTGAAGAATGTTATTACATGAAAACTATAATATAATTTGTTTTTATAATGTGAATTATACAAATCTTTATTCTTAAATTTAGATTTTTGTTACATTAATTAAATGTATATATATCAGTGGTGTCATATTTTTTACATTAGCTGTGTTATTGTGTTTGTATCAGAGTACCGTGTGGGTGAGTGCTTCAGATCTACATACTAAAATTGAAAATGAAAACTGAAATTAGTTACCTTGCAAAATCCATGATTGGATGACAGATCTACTGTATTGCTGATATTTTTCAAGACATATTTCATCCAGCCTCTTTTTCCTAAAAGGTAAAAACACAAATAAATACACAATATTAGTGTCAACAGTACAATATTAAAAAAATATATCCACAATTCTTGAAAAGACTCTTGATGATACCGAAAGCATGACACTAAAAGGAAGCAAGGTAATCCCACCACAGATCTTGTAAATTACAATCTCCTAATACTTTATCTTCCCATAGTGGTACTTTGATCTTTTCTTTCTAATAATTTTTCTCATTCAAGTAAAAACAAAGTAAGACTTAACAATCATTATGATTTTATTCAGTGATCATTTCATTTAAGTCCTTGTTGTTTTCAATTTATTATTTTCCAATTACATCAAAAGGTAATTTTGTCCATATAGCAATACTTCATCCAAAATATTTCACTAAGTAGTAGCATGCTGTGTTGGAAACATTTTACACGTAAGACTACTAATCAATAGAAAGGCCTTTTGCTGTTCTACCTTTGGGACTAACACTCAGCAGCATCCATGATTGTTTGAGGCATCATCATTTAGTAAAATAAATTGGATAAAGTATTGACAAAAGGACAACAATAGATGCAATTGATAAAAGAAAAAGTAAATCACTTCCCCATTTATGAACAAACTGAATGCCAGCTAAACGGTGTAAATAATTTGTCTTAGTTAAATCCAAACTGAGCATAAGTTGAACAACCAAAGTTCTTGCAATATCTATACACACCACAAATAAGTCTTATTTATTAGGCTCTGTCTCCAATACAGCTCGTTTAAATAGGTTTGGCCAAGGAACCAGAGTTGCCAAAAATTTTAGAATCTACAGGCTTCCACATTAAATTCTAAACTTATCACACCTTTAATGTGAGTGATACCATTATCAACCATACTAAAAGCACAATTACCATGACATTATATTATTACCACCAAACTAAAAATAATAATAAGAAAGAAAGCATTATTGCCAAGCACTGCAACTTCAAGTGCATTATACAAGCCTTAGCTTAGAAACTAATATAACTGCAAAATAATTTGCTTTATTTGTGTTATGACCTCTGAAAATAAAACAACAGAATCAAGGATGAAAAGTGCACCATCATGGACAACTAAGTATTATATTTATCATATATGCAATTTATTTAGTTAGTTATGATAATTTTATCTTTAGATTATCATAGAATAAGTTATTTAAATATTTTATCTTTAGATTATCTTAGAACCACAAGATTAGGTTACCCATGATGGTGCACTTTTCATCCTTGATTCTGTTGCTTTATTTTTGGAGGTCATAACAATTTGCTCTATCATGTTGGTTAAATCAAAACACCATGACATAATGATGCAACCACCAGCATCGTTAGATCCTGACTCTACTTTGTTTCGATGAATGACTCCAAAAGCAGGCAGATTATGTAAGAATCAACACAATGAACTGAGATACTAAAGCTTACTTCTTCACTTGTACAACCTTTCCTGATTTTACAGTAGCATAGCTCCTGAAAGAAGTTGGAATCTGAGCTCTGTCCCATCTCACTAAAGTTAATTTCATGAAAAATAACAGCAAAGTATCAGTGCACCTCACATTTTTCACAATATACAAGATTATTATTTAGAGGGAAGCCTGTGCAAAACTAATCTGTTCACAAACAAATGAGCATCCTATCTATATACAAAAATATATAAACATGATACGAACTTTTAGCATACACATATTTGCTTATTTCTTACTGTCTTATTGATGCATTGTAATTGTAGACTCTTTAATTTCAGCGTCCTTTTTGAAGTAGTTTTACGTTATAGATTAAATTCTTTCAATCTCCAAATCTTATAATAGGAAATAAAAAAGTTGGTGTCGGTCTCTGAACTTTCTCTCCATTAACATTTTCCGCCCTCTCATCTATAGCCGCAATCTTGACAGTTCAGTCACTTGCCAAGTCATCTGACAGGTAGTAATACGTAATTTTTTTTGTAAACTGTGTTTTTAATGGTTCATCAATTATCAATTGATTTGACATAATCGGATTATGGATTTAAAAGAAATCAAGAACATAGCTTCTTTTCACTAGTAATAACTTAAAAGACTATACAAAGATAACATATATCATGGCTTATTTCACCCTTTAAGTGCCATTGATACACCGTATTGTAGACTCTATTTCCCATTTTTTGAAGCAGTTCTACGCTATAAATCAATTACTTCCATTTTTCTCGTCAAAAAAAAAAAAAAAAATGCACACAAAAGTGTTTATCTTTCTCATAATAATAATAAGGCTAAAGAGAAATGTTAACTGTTTTCTGAAATTTATGGATTTTTCCTACGTATCTCTTCACACAGAGTGTTCCTAACACCCCTTTAAAGCTAAAATATAACTTCGGTCCTTCATCTAAATTTTTCTTGATTCAATTTGGGTCCTTAGGTTTAAAAAGTTTCTCCATAATCTCTTAAAATGACTCTATTGCCCAAATTGGTATTTCCTTTTAAACTTCCTAACGTCATCATGCGGACATTTACCACAAATAAACTAAAATGCTTAAATTTTGGATGACCATTCTGATAAAAGACCAATTTAATTTCATCTCCCCACTTTAACAGAAGAGAGTAAAACTCATTAAATTCAGAACATTTTCGGAATAATTTCTCAATCACTTCTAGAAGAAAAATCAAGAGCACAAAAATGAAATGGGCGATTCAATGAGCTAAAATTGGATTATTAAATTAAATAAGTTAAAATGGGCGATTCAATAAGTTAAAAACTAAATTTTAAAAAATAAAATAAAAATTTATCGATAAACTAATTTTAACACAGATTTCATTCATTCTTTATCTTTTCATCTTTCAAAAGAGCTGAACAGAGATATTTGTGCATTCGGACCCTCAGACTGAACAGAGATGTGGAAATAAATTTATAATTTGACCGAATAACAACAACAGCAACAACAATAATTTGGGAAGATATTCGATAGAGTGTACCTGAGAATGGGCGCTTCGGAATTCGAAGCCGAGAAAGAAAGGCTAACGTTGTCTCGTTGTGAAAACCTCGTGAGATGGTTACGGGGTGCTTCAGAAACTGCAAAGCCATGTTTTTCTCTGATGAACGAAGTGAAGCTTTCAAAAGCTACTATGGCTTCAAGATTTTGATTTTCGATTTTAAACTAAAAATGTGGGACTGGAAGAAAATATGAAATAGTACACACATTTTTATTTTCAGTATCTTCATTTTTATTTTTATTTTATTATATGTTATATTAAATTTGCCACTTAGAAGAAGATCAAATCTGATAACTTGATGTTTTTAAAATATTTATTTATATATGTATAATTTAATAATACGCTTTTTAATTATTGTAATTTTTTTTGGTAGAAAGCACTGTAATTTTTAATAATTTTATTTATTTATTTATTTTTATTTGTTTATTTATTTATTTTTCAAGCAAATACATATAATTTAGTTTGTGTTTTTATAATCTTTATTTATTTTTTAAAATTGTTAGCAAAGTCTATTTTTTGTTTTGATCAACAACTTATTTTGAGAAATATTTGATATTAGTTAGAGTACGAAAACATGAAAAGATTGAGACTTTGTTTTTAAGTTTTTCATTGCGACATATCTTTCTCTATGAGTATATCCAACAACATCTTACTTATTTTTTTCTTGAAATCTTTCTCGAAAACAAAAACAAGAAAAAAAAAGTCAAAAATAGAGGAACAATTTTAGATGGACTGCGCATTGCATGATTCAAACCAACCCAAGAAAATTTTATCAAATTAATCCGAAAGTTGAACTGAACTTGCATAAGCTACGTAAATTTTTGCAATTTTGGTTTTCTAGCGAGGAAGCATCTTCATTACACAAACCACACCACCTTCATCTCCTTTATTTATAAACACATCTTTTGATCTTTTATCTGATCCGTACATAAACATAACAGCTCAAAAAACCATCAAACAATTAGCCACATCCAATAATATCATCATAAACACTAACATAAAATATCCAAATGAGGAATGTGAACTCAAAATTGACCTACTATATGCTTTGCCAAATTCAAGGGGTTATTAGGGAAGAATCCACATAAACACTTGGAGACACTTCTATATGTCATGTGAAAAATTTAGATCTCCCAAGATCACATTAGAAAACCTAAAAATGAGAGCTTTTCCTTTTACTCTTCATGGAACAAGTCAAGATTAGTGGTACCACCTCTTAACAAGAATTATCAACTAGGAAATTATGGAAAGAATTTTCTTGAGAAATATTTCCATGCATCCTGAATGGGTGCCATTCGTAGAGAGATTTTTGGAATTAAGCAATGACACTAAATTTGATAATGTCAATATCCAATTTTGTTCGGATAAATAAAATTCATCAAAAAAAATAAAAATAAAAAATAAATAAATAAATAAAATAAAAAATACTATTTCGTTTTACTATTTGCATCCTCAAATTAACTTTTTAATCCTTGGCCCAATGACCCAAAATAATCTCACATATTTTTCTTTCTCACCACCATATTTTTCTTTTCATACCCCACTCTCCACATCACCTTCCACATCACCTACCTTTTTCATTTACTATTACATTTTTTATATATTTATTTTTATTTAATTTTTCTTCTTCCTAATTTTTCTAATTTTTCCACTTACCTTTTTTTATTATATTTTATTTCACCTAATTTTCCCACCAACTTTTTATATTATTTCTTTAACTTATTTTCCACATTAACTTTTACTATTTACTATATTTTATTTCATCTACTTTCTTCACCAACTTTTTATATTATTTCTTTCACTTAATTTCCACATTAACTTTTACTATTTACTATATTTTATTTCATCTACTTTCTCCACCCACTTTTTATATTATTTCTTTCACTTATTTTTCACATTAACTTTTTTTATTCATCTTTTTACTATATTTTATTTCACATAATTTCTCCACCAACTTTTTTATATTATTTCTTTAACTTAATTTCCACGTTAACTTTTACTATTTACTATATTTTATTTCATCCACTTTGTCCACCAACTTTTTATATTATTTCTTTCACTTATTTTCCACATTAACTTTTTCTATTCACTTTTTTTTATTATATTTTATTTTACCCAATTTCTTCACCCACTTTTTATATTATTTCTTTCACTTATTTTTCACATTAACTTTCACTATTTACTATATTTTATTTCACCTAATTTCTCCACTCACTTTTAATATTATTTCTTTTACTTATTTTCCACATTAACTTTTTCTATTTTTCCACTCACTTTTTTTAAAAATTATATTTTATTTAACACTTCTTCATCCTTAACTCTATAAATACCCTCATTCTCTTCACTTCATTCTTACACACACACACACACACTTATACACACACACTTTCATAATATCCTTCCTTCTTCTGTCACACCAAATCTCTTCATCCAAAAACTCTACTTCATTTTTCTCCCACACTTTACCATTAAATCTCATCACATTTCTACTCCAAGTTCATCTTCTTCACCTTCCATCTACCTCTTCTCACAACTTGTTGCAATTAAAGTTTTCCTCTATCATTCAAACATTCAACAAGGTACATATATTCTTCTCATTCCATTATGCATTTTGATATTTTTTTTAGTTTATAATTTTATTTTATTTTTCTACTACATTTATTTTATTGACCTTTCAACTCATCTCTCTTTCTTAAAATAAAAAAAAACAAATAAAAAATACATAAAACTCTAAATTTTTTTAATAATAATACAAAAAGCTGTATGAGTACTCGTGCGATCGTATGTATCAGCCTAGTATTCATTACGTAAAAATCTAAATATTATATCAAAAATACCAAAAAACAAATATACAAAACTAAAAAAAACACAGAAATAATTTTATCTTCTACTTGTTTTATATCTAGCTCATTGTTTATGTTGTGACATTTTTTTCATAATTCAAATATACCAAAAAATTTCATAAAATCTTCAAAATAAAAATATCAACTTTTTCTCAAATCAAGATCTTTGCCAGAACTACGTGATCCTTGATTCTCCATCACAAGTGGAGATACGTAGGAGCAAGGTCAGTCCTTGTCAGGTTCACCTTCCCAAAAATCCAAATTTATCCATAAATAATTTCTTAACAAATTTTCAAAACAAATCTTTTGCAAACAAATTTTCCAACGATTTCTCAAACAAATTTTCCAAAAAATTTGCAAAGAACTATGTAACCCTGATTTCTCATTCTGAATGAGAATACGTAGGAGCAAGGTCAATCCTTGTCGGGCACAAAAACTAAAAAATATATTTTGTTTCCTTATAGTGTCTTTTGGGGATAGTTAAACATTTTGAAAACCACATCACATTCGCGTATTTAATTAAAGGTACTGCCTTTGGGCAGGCGTTGTAGGGTGCTAATACCTTCCCTACACGTAACCGACTCCCGAACCTAAAATCTGGTTCTCGTAGACCTTGCCTTATCTTTTTATGGGTTTTCCGTAGTTTTCCAGAATAAACTATGGTGGCGACTCCAAAACTCTTTTTTCAAAATCGTTTCTTTTTTTGATCGTCGTCCCGTCGCGATCTCCGGTTGCGACAGATGGCGACTCCACTGGGGACGCTAGAGAGTCAAGCCATTTAATTAGATAAGCGAATTTGATGAGGTTTTGTTTTGTGTTTTCCTCCCCTTTTCTTTATCTATGTTTGATATTTATAATAATTGCATGTGAGTTGTTTTGCTTGAAATAATTATTGAACCCTAGGGTAGAAAACATGTTTATGTCTGCCTGGGAATTTTTCTGGTTGTTTTGCAGGTGAGGGTTTGGGTGCATTGCATTCTCCCTTCACACACACACATATTATGCATCAATTGAGTGAGGCCCTATACCCGGGTCTGAGTGCAGCTTAGAAATAGAGGGGTTGTGTAGCGGTGCCACTTGGGCCATACTGCCTGTTTGGTTATCGTGAGAACCCCAACTAGAGTCTGTTCTCTTCATTTGTGTCTCCACACCTAGTTGATTACTCGACTGTTGTGGAGGTACTATGCTGGGAGCCATAGCTCTAGTGACCATCGACCTTTAGGTTTAGGGAACCATCATTGTGAGATTGCATATACTTAACCTTAAACCTTAAGCGCTGAACCTTCGTTAGGGCACAAAGGGAGATCTGTGTAGCCTTATAACCCTCGTTTTTGGTTAATAAAATCACGCACCTTGTGCATATCTTGAGTCACTTGTCTTTCTTGCAAATCGTCAAACTCATGTTTTTGCAAAATCAATAAAATAAAATAAAATAAAATGATAAATCAAAAAACAAAAGTTGAAGTGTTAGACTTTTCTGAGGTCCAGTTTTTAATAAAAAAATAAAAATTTGACATTTTTCTCGAGATGTTCATACACATGTTGTTTGAAGACTTTCACCCTTCACTTTCGCCAAAATAAAGGATTTTCCCAATAAACATTGTCACTGCCCCTAGTAACAAAGTAAACCTTCACACTGGGGCAGATTGGCCTGACCCAAAGTTATCCTCGCTTCCGCTAGTAGGGTGATCCCTGAATCCACTAAGAAAAAAAAAAGAAAAAAAAAAGAATTTTCAAAAACCCGAAATGACAGTTTAGAAAGAAAAAACGACCCATGTTGAGATCATCTAGTTGCAAAATTAATCTTTTTGAAAATAAAGCAATCAAAATTTGAAATGATGTGTGGCCATCTTTTCTTTATCCAAAAAAAACAAAAATATATCCATTGTCACCCATTTGAGCCAAAAATAAATTCTTTTTAAAATAATCCCCAAGCAAGGGTTATCATGAGGTAGGAGTCAACTCATGATTCAAATGAAGAGCACTCAGTGATCAAATGAACATAATTCATCAAGAAGAGTGAGTAAAAAAAAAACAAACAATAAGAACAAAAGAATCACAAAGTGATTTTAAATAAAAAGAATGAAAATCAAAGTTCAAAAAAAAAAAGCAAAGTGTTCAAAAAGTCAAATAGTTGATGCAATGCCTAGATTATAACCCTTGTTTCAAAAAAATATAATCAATAAACATTCATTTGAGCCTTTATATCTTTTCTTTCAATACCTTTAACCCCTAGCCACGTTACAAGCCTAATAAAGTCCACGCAGATTGAATAATGTTTGCTCAAATTTTCTTAAAGCTTAATTTTGCGATAAGGCAAAATGACTTTCAATGTGTCGTAAAAAATAAATAAAAAAAATTGGGGGCATCCTTTCAGCCGATCCTTTTCATGCCCACTACCTCTTCAAAACAGAACCTCACGCCAAAGAAAAATATCTGGGGCAACTTTATGGATCTCACCACGCGTCTTCGTCTTGAAATTCATCAACCCATAATCTCAAGACTGGGGCAGCTTTGCGGATCTCCCTTAGATTTTCACCCTAATTTTCATGGATCAAACCCCAACTCATTTTCCCAAATACCAAACTGGGGCAAATTTTTTTGGTATATTGTGTTTTGTCTTGACACTCACATATTACATCTCCTTTGAGGTTTGTGGTGCCCATATGACTATCCAATTCCCTTACAAACGCTCTTAAACCTCTTTTGTTTTTACCCTTGCCAATAAATTCAAGCATATGTGCACTAGTGTTTCGGAAGAAGAATCAAAATGTATCATCTCAAAGTGTTGACCTCGAAATGTATGACACTCCTCTTTTTCAAAAAAATATAATACAAAATAAAAATAAGTTTGATGATTGCAATTAAGACATTTAACTCAAAAAAAAAACGATAATAAAAAAAAAGCGATATGCATTCAAGTTTCGTGTTAATCATGTTAGGGTTTTGACGTCTTGGTTTTAACACTTTGTAATATATTTTTAGCTTGTGTGGTCATTATTTCATTCTGAATTTGAATTACAAATATAACAAAAAAAAATTGGAACTCGTTGCAGCAAAAAACATAAAAGCATCAACGAAAATTTCAATAAAAAAAGAGAGGAATAAGAATAACTAAACTGTAATTTATTTATTACCAATACAAATATAAAATTACAAACAAAGTAAGGCATATATATATAAAAAAAAACAAGTAAAGATTACAGTATATAAATAAAAGAAAAGAATATAATCACAATACATAGAAAAAAAAAAGATGCTCAGTGTCGGCCACAAATGGTACAGTCCAGAAATAAAAATAAAACAAAAAAAAAATAATAAGATGTTCAAGTGTCGGCCACAAGCGGTCGTTAGTGGTACAGTCCAACACTAAAAATAAAACAAAAAAAATAAGATGTTCAAGTGTCAGCCATGAGTGGCCGTTAAGGGTACAGTCCAAAGATAAAATAAAAACACAAAAAATAAGGAGTTTAGGTGTCGGCCACAAGTGGCCGTTAAAGGTATAGTCCAAAAAAAAAATATAATAAAAAAAACACAACAATAATGATACTGATAAAAATAAAGTCCCCTTAAGGAGACGACAATCTCAGAGAGAGCTCCATGGAAGGAGCACTGATGCGGAACGACATGAAATAAGTGACTTTTTTTTCTTTTTCAGGAATGGTGGGGATGGGAAAGAGATCCAGGAGCCGTAGAGTCTGTGGAATTACCTATAAAGGATCTCCGGATGTGCAAAATAATATTAGTCAGATGAACAAAGAAATTTAAAAAAAAAACAAAGAAAAAAAATGTATGTATATATATATATATATATATATATATAAAATGCTTACTAGACATAAACGACGGTAGGAGGGAGTATGAAGGTTCAGAGGTAGCAGAGACGTCTTGCGGCAAACGTCGATGCTTTAATCGGTTTCCATGGTTTTGAAACCAACAATAAACACTATATTCTCCGATTTCTCCGTACTCCCGGAGTCATTCTGCAATCTCTTGAACTTGTTCTCGATTAGGATTAATGATCCCATGGTTAAAAATTTTCAACAAGATCTAAACTTTTTCCGGGGTGGACCGCCATCGTTTGTAACCCGTATCCATATTTCTTCTAAAAAAAGAAAAAAAAAGAGTAAAAGTAAAAAGATTTATTATCTTCAAGTCAAGTCTTCCATTTTGTTTTTTCTCTTTTTAGTTTAATTTTCATTGTCCAGTCTTTGAAGTCTCAATGTCCATAAATAGATATGTTTCACGGTCTCGCAACAGATCCTAATTAGATCTAAGTTCAAAGAGTCTATATTTTTTGTTTTGGTTTGTTTTAACTGGGGTACGTGGCGTTGTTCTACCCGAATGTCTCTGCCATACCCTCAAACAAAGGGAGATTAACAACGGTTTTCCAGCCTATATACCCCATATTTTAAGACAATGTGTTCATTAATATGACAATATGTATATAACGAGTAAGAAAAAAAAGAGAGAAAGAGAAATAAAGAACATAAAGAAGCGTAAAGTAGAAAAGTATAAAAGGAAAGCACGAACAAAAAAGAAGAAGGGTTGAGAGAAAGAAAGAAACTTACAAACGCAGAAGCAAAAGCAGAATCTCGCTTGACAGAGGGTTCGTAGATGCACTCTCGCTCAAATCTCACTCGCTCAAATCTCACTCGCTCAGAAGCTCTCACACTCTCTCACACGCTCAAGAATCTCGGCACCTCAAAGTGTCGCTCAACGCAGTTCGCTCCTCCTTATATAAAAAAAAAATTATCTATGGCTACAGTTTCGGTCATGTATACTGGAGGCTTCAATAGTGTTAGTAAAAAAGAAAAAAAATTAAAAAAAATAATAAAAATAAAAAAATAAATAACAAATAAATAAAAAATAATAAAAATTAAAAATTAAAAATAATAATAATAAATTATAAAAAATAAAAAAAAAATATCACAAAAATTTTCAAAAAAATACAAAATCAAAAACCAATCAATTTTAATTTTTTGTCATTGGTATCTCGGCCCTCTACTAGGCAATGGTCGTGCCCAATTTTAAATTTTTGTCATTGGTGTTTAGGTCATCTGCAAGGCAATGATCGAACCCAATATTCAAACTTTTTTTTCTTGTTCATTTCAATCATCCAAGCAAAAAAAAAAAATCAATCAAAAATCAAATTTCTGTCAAAATTACAAAACATTTCACAAAATTACAATTCTCAAGAATTTCGAAACCTCATAAGCCCAGTTTCTACACTGGCCCCATAAGCTCAGCTCGCCTGGTCCCTAAGCCCAGTTTCCACACTGGCCCCTAAGCCCAGTTTCCACACTGGCCCATTAGCCCAGTTTCCACACTGGCCCATAAGCCCAGTTTCCACACTGGCCCCTAAGCCTAGTTTCTATACTGGCCCCCAAAGCCCAGTTTTTCTGGCACCTTTAGTTTTTTTTGCGATATCGACCCTCTGCTTGGCAATGGTCGAATTTGAGTTTTTGTTCTGTGAGTTTGGCCCTCTGCTCGGCAATGGTCACACTCTCTTTGTTGCATTTTTGTACTTTTCATTAACTTTTTGTTATCATATCTTCTTGCATCAGTCTTTATTTTGTCTCTTTCTTTTTTTCTGAAACCCAAACAAAATTAGTGTTTCTATCTTTACTTATTTTTTACTACGATAATATGGAAATGCTAAATTTTCATATTATCTAGTAAAATCTAAGTAAATAAATAAAAAAATAAATAAATAAAATAAAAAATACTATTTCGTTTTACTATTTGCACCCCCAAATTAACTTTTTAATCCTTGGCCCAATGGCCCAAAATAATCTCACATTTTTTTCTTTCTCACCACCATATTTTTCTTTTCACACCCCACTCTCCACATCACCTTCCACAACACCCTCCACATCACCTACCTTTTTCATTTACTATTACATTTTTTATATATTTATTTTTTATTTAATTTTTCTTCTTCCTAATTTTTCTAATTTTTCCACTTACCTTTTTTTATTATATTTTATTTCACCTAATTTTCCCACCAACTTTTTATATTATTTCTTTAACTTATTATCCACATTAACTTTTACTATTTACTATATTTTATTTCATCTACTTTCTTCACCAACTTTTTATATTATTTCTTTCACTTAATTTCCACATTAACTTTTACTATTTACTATATTTTATTTCATCTACTTTCTCCACCCACTTTTTATATTATTTCTTTCACTTATTTTCCACATTAACTTTTTTATTCATCTTTTTACTATATTTTATTTCACATAATTTCTCCACCAATTTTTTTATATTATTTCTTTAACTTAATTTCCACATTAACTTTTACTATTTACTATATTTTATTTCATCCACTTTGTCCACCAACTTTTTATATTATTTCTTTCACTTATTTTCTACATTAACTTTTTCTATTCACTTTTTTTTATTATATTTTATTTTACCCAATTTCTCCACCCACTTTTTATATTATTTCTTTCACTAAATGTTCACATTAACTTTCACTATTTACTATATTTTATTTCACCTAATTTCTCCACTCACTTTTAATATTATTTCTCTTACTTATTTTCCACATTAACTTTTTCTATTTTTCCACTCACTTTTTTTAAAAATTATATTTTATTTAACACTTCGAAAATAGAGCCAGTAGAAGAAGAACCTTCGCAACGGCTACCCTCATCGCCGCCGCCACCACCACCGCGACTTGATGACTCTAGAGAAGACTCAACAACAACGAAATCCATTTTATTATCTAGGAGAAAAACGAATGAAGAATCAAAGCAGAAGATGCGAAAATGTGACCCCAAACTTCCCCAGAACCCTTATTTATAGAAAAACTTCAAAAACACGAAACACATCCTCACCGTCCAAGATCGCCACGACCAATGGCTCAGATCGAGAGACGTTACGGTTACCCAGAAATGACAGTTCTTCAGAACAGGCCACGTGTCTTTTCCGGCCCAAAGAACCCTCATGGAGAACAAGGCACCCATCTCCCAGGATGATCGACTTCCTTTCAAAAACCCTATGGCAACCATGTTGCCTAGGGCTTGGGGGGCCTATGTACCATATGGACCAGACGGACTACATGTAGACGTCCGAACATGATCTTAACATGCAAATGTACCATATGGAACAGACGGACTATGTGTAGACGTCCGAACATGATCTTAACATGCAAAGATCGGACATAACGGACGGGTCCGACGACACCGATGATCCCAGAAGACTCCATTTTGAGAGCAACAGTTTCCCTAATAAGGGTTTACACGAGTATCTGCATTGTTGTTACATGGTCCGACAGACCGACCGGGAAGCCCGGACAGTCCATTCTCATTACCTGTCACATCGCCATTAAAACTAGATTAGAATAAAACATGATTAACAAGTATTGGACCAGCGATTGGGCCGTGATTAAGATTTAGCTAATCACAGGCCCAAGACAAAAGCTATAAATATAGGTCAGAGGTGAAAGGTAGTTGGTTACATTGAATGCACATTTACTCTCAGTATTTACTTTCTCTTTCTATCTCTACCCTTTGACCACCTGTTGACTTGAGCGTCGAAGTGCCTTTAACAGGTACCCGGCCGAACGCGAAGAGAGAGAGACCCCGACCAAGCGAGGATTGAAGAGTTTGACGTGGTAGAACGACCGGACGTCCGAGACCTTGTGTAGGGAGAACTCATCAACGGATACAACCAGAACTTTACAACCGGAACAATATTGTATTTCTCTTGAGATGATTCAGGGTCAGGTTTATCAGAAGCAAAACCATACAAAGTGATTTTTCACCCTTTGGCAGGTCTTTGCATCATAAGAAAATCATTGGTTGAGGCATTGAGGTTGGAACCTTGTTCTGATTCTGACACAGACCAAAACACACTATCAATAAAGGGTACCTATGTTTACAAGCAGAGGGATAAGTAATATGTGTTTATTGATCATCGCATGTCATGAATGGGATATTCTGTCATACAAATTTCATCAACAAACTTTGAGTCTAGTAATATTTTAACAACCAAAACAAACAATAATTGTTATTAAAATCTCATAATACTCACATGGTCTTGTCTTCTTGGATCTCAGTTTGTCTACGTACAACAAGTTATGCATGTATGCAACTTGTCGATTCCTTCGCGTGATCATCACCTTTCCCGCGCCTTCAGCTTTAATGATACTATTATCAGCGAAACGCACCTTGTTTTTTATGCTTGTGTCCAGGTCGAGTAACTAGTCTCTCTTGCCCATCATGTGATTGGAGCAGCCCGTGTCTAAATACCACGAGGTATCGTCTTCTACATGTTCTATCTTTCCAGCAAGCAACACATAGCTTCCGTGTTTTGTCTTTCTTTAACACTCATCCTCGTCTTCTGCATGTTCTATTTTTCCAGAAAGTGACATGTAAATTTCTCGTTTTGTCTTTCTTTGACACTCGTCCTCCACTTCCTTTGATTCTCGAACACATAACTTTTGTGGGTGTCTCAAACTTTCTTTATTTTCATTGTTCTTAATGATGCTCATTAGCAGAACTTGATTTGAGTTTGATTCGCAACTTTCTTTTGCAAGATTTGCTTCATCCTTCGTTCCTTTCTTTGTTGTCTCATTATGCCAACACTCAGATGAGTAATGTCCAAATTTGTTGCATGTAAAGCACTGTATATTCCTTTTGTCGTAATTCTTTCTTCCTCTTCCTCTGGATTTTCTTCCTCCCCTACTGTTTCCTTCCTTTTGTTCATTGTCATTCTCGTCCTTGGGCAGCTCAACCAAGACGTTCAATCTACCTCCAGTTCGACCACCACGTGATCTTCCTCTACCTCTTCCACAATTCTTGAAATTTTGGCCGCTTCTAGCCTGCAAAGCTTGGGTCGTGCTCTGTGTAGCATTCTTTTTCATCATTATTCTCTCGATCAGGCACTGTTCATGTGCTTCAAGGGTGTTTTGTAACTCTTCCACCTTCATTGTTTCCAAATCTTTGCTCTCTTCGATCGCCACCACAATGTGATCATACTGGGGTGTCAATGTTCTCAAGATCTTCTCAACAATCTTCTTGTCTTTTACCACTTTATCACACGCTCGCATTGCATTAACGACAACTTGAATTCTGCCCACGTACTCTTCGATGGTTTCATGCTCTCCCATGCTCAATAACTCGTACTGTCTCTACAACGACTGCAATTTCACTTTCTTCACCCTTCTTGAGTTTCCATATCCATCTTGCAAAATATCCCAAGCTTCCTTGGCTGTTGCAGCTCTTGAAACTTTCTGAAATATTGTCACAGAGATACATTGATGAAGAAGCATATGTGCCTTACAGTCGAGCTTCTTGTTTTCTTTGTAGGTTTTCTTCGTTTCTTCCGAATCCTCTTTTAAGGGTTCTTTAAAACCTTTCTTTAAGATCTCGTCAACCTCTTGAAAGCCCCTAGATTGCATCCATCTTTACACACCAATCATCGAAATTCTTTCCATAAAATACTGGTAAGCTGCCTTGAATTATCCCCGCCATTGCTTCTCAAACGTGAACCCTTTCTTAGGTAATGGGTTCTTGGATTTCGACGTAACACCAAGTGATCCAACTTGTTGCTACTGATACCACTGATAACGCAAGTACGTGAGTGTGTGCGAGAGAAACAATAAGATATTGCAGAGAGAGAGAGAGAAAGGGACAGAGAGAATACAAAGGAATATGAGAACTGAGTATTTCTCATTAATGAAAGTGTTGCTTTATATAGGCGATATGCACGTAACAAAACTGATATAATGTAGTTTTCGGATTATATACAACATATATGAGTGTATTAGGTTTGATAAAGTGTTCATTTGGGGATTTATTAACATGTAGTTGGCATTGAGCATCTGGGACTGCTATTGGGCACTGTTGGAGTTTTATTTAAGACAATGGACACTCGAGCTGGTGGCATTAGGCAATGCATTTTTATTGTCAAACATTGTTGATAAATATATGCTAATTATGTCAAGATTGTAAGAACTTATCTTGATTATATGATTTTTTAAGTAGGGATTTGAGATTATGTAAAGTGGAGAAGTAATGAATAATTGATGTATGAAATGTATTGATGAAATGATTTAGATTAGACTATCATAATTCTACTAAATTTTGGATTCATATAGAAGGAGAATTGAATTTCATGGCTAAAAATTACTTATAAGTGATTTACCTTGTTATACAAGAAGAATTTTGTATGAATGATTAAGTTAGTGATAAAAAAAATTATAGTATTAATAATTATATGATAGACTCTTTATTAATTATGGTTATAATTTTCAAGTTTCTTCACATATTATAAGTTAAATAATTTATTATGACCATAATATTTAAGTCCACAGTACAATCTTTTAGAACACTAGCTTATATTGGTTTGTATTTTATGATGTGTAGTTTATTCTTTTGCTATGATCATGTTACTCACGTAAGTAGGAAAAAATACAAGTATAGACTTGGAGCAGCACTGAAGCTACCTAAAGACAGACCAACGATATGTAGTTTTATCTGTATATAGAATACATGATATATATTTTGTACAAGTCTTATATCCTTTTTATGTTTTAAAAACCTATTGCTATAGTTTGGAAAACGGTACTTAATATACCTATACTCGTTGTTCTATCCAATGCTTTAATAATGCATGCGATCAATCATACTTAATCCTGTTTATGTTTCTAGAATTACCTATTTTCGCTATTGGGATTTTGTCCTTCGCTGGTTTTCCCTTATCCACCTCCACCAACAATGTGTGAGCCTCTTCTCGCTTCTAGCCAACAACGTCCACTTCTGGCAGTATACAACCAGCTGCCACTGTAGTGATAGTTCTCTCTTGAGATACAAAAAAATCTTTTTCCAAATAGATGCATGTGCACTTCTCATTATATTTGTTATATCATAAAAGTTTGAAACTAACATTTATAAAATGTTGAAAAGGTTCGAAAACTATAATCACCATGAAAAGAATACAAAAGTTTCAACCACACAATAGATATCTCTAATGCACCTTTCCTTTTAGATTCAATCTAGCCTAGTCTATAATTCAAAACAAATACACTAGTACACATGAAAATCTTCTTCTTTTTTATTTCATGGGTTGGACAAAGAATATGATTTAATTTTTTTTTTTAAATGAGCATAATGGAGCACATGAGAAACCTGAGTATTTAAAATAGAACAATAAAATTATTTACACAAAGTGTTTTTAAAGAAAAGTCAAATAGAAAATAAATTAAAACCATATTTTCGAAATGTTAAAAACACACTAGAACCATAATTTATTTATTTTATTTAAGAACAATATTTTAAAAAATGCTAAACACTAAAACTAGTTTTTTTCTAGCTTTAATATTTTATATACTTATATTTTTTAATTTTTGTTTTTGTTTTTTTATCTTTTTTATTTGTTTTAATTTTCATTTTTGTTTTTATTTTTTTATTTTTATGATTTGTATACTTTTATTTAAAAAAATGAGTGTAGAATGCATCAAACCGATAATAATCAAACAAATACCAAAGAGTAAAGAAATAAAAGGATTTTAACAACTTTTCCTAATAATCTTTTCACAACTTTCACATATCTATTTAAATTTATTTTTAAAATAAATTTATTAGTCTATTTAAATTTATTTTTAAAAAAATATTTGAAAAAAATCCATCACATCTAACTAATGACGTGTAGATTTTGTTTGTAAAAAAAATTATTAAAAAAAACATTTTTGAAAATAAAACACCCAAGTCTATAACGTGTATCATACCTATTAGAGACCGAAAAGTTCCATTCACTGAGTACTGTTAGGTCCATCCGCAATATCAGTTACTTTGACAATCTGATGAAGAGATCACGGTTCACAGAACAGGCAGATGCACTTACATTTGATGGTGAGGTATAATTTCATCTTCTACTCATAAGTTTTCTCATTTTTGGAATATTTGTAATAGATACCTAATCATGTTTTCTTTAAGAGCTCTCTAAGAACAAGTATGGTTATCTTTGTATATTGATAGAGTGTACTTGCACAGTCCAAATAAAATTTCCATCATAGACCATGAGAAGAAAAGAACTTTTGTACTCCAGAAGAAAGGAATGCCAGATGCAGGTAGTTATAAGTAGTTATGGAATAAAAGTTTTGCATGGCATTGTATGTATCTATTTAGCATTCACATTTACATTTGATACAAATAAGCAAATAAGTCAGTAATTCTGATCTGTTGTGATTATGAGAGTGCAGTGGTATGGAATCCCTGGGCTAAGAAGGCTAAGGCAATTTACCGTTGTGTTACTGTAAGGTATGTAAAAAATGTTTGTGGAGAAGGATTTTGTTATTCTTGGCTTCCAGATACACTGGTTTATTAACAATTATGTATTTTGTGATGTTCAATGGATCTTCAGCAAGCTTGCTTTGAGTTTCTGACTATGTCATGTATATATACTGTCAGAGGATAACAATCGTTGTCAAAGACAAAGTATTAGTTTGAACATTGATGGTATTACTCATATTTGTTAAACTTTTGAATAAGACTTTGTTGTAATGGTATTGTTTTGGTATTGCAGAAGATCGCAGGGTTATATGAGGAAGACTCACAATATGTTGAAGAGGTATTCAGGATCAAGGATGTTTTGCTTAACTGTGAAGAAGAGGTATGGTATTTATTTTAACGCAATGTTTGGTTTTTGTGTGTCTAGATTACCTCTCTACCAACTCCACTCCTCCTTATTTGTTTACTTCTGCATCAATAGATCCTTCTTTGTGATTTGAGTCATCACTTCACTTGCTCATTCATTAAGATTGCCATTTTTCTTTCCTGCTGTTTGGCTTGCAGATGTGTTTTTCTCCTCCCATTGTTTGAAAAATTAATTTTTCCAGGCAACTGAGATTGGAAAGGTTGTCAATCCTCTTCGAAAGATAATGGGTCTAAGGGGTTTCTTCTAGTTTTGATTCAGGATAAGATAATTTAAACCTTTCTGCTATAGGGAAAATGGCACATTTTGAGAATTTCTAGGAGCAGTGAAGATTGCATCCATGTCGATTTCAGCCTGTTGGGTTATATGGTAATTTGTGTGTATGGAGTTTTTGGCTCTGTGACTTATGAATGAATATCCTGTGGAGGCTCCAAGTATCGAGTTTGCACAGCTGGTCTTTAACTTACTATTGTTCATCTTATAGTGTTTTTATTAGTGGTCAAACTTTTCATAATTTGCTCGTGGTTATACTTTCAATCCCCTTCATTTACACCAAAAAATAAGTGTAAGACACTGGGAAATATGAGAACTTAAACTTGTGTTCATTGTGCATATTGTGTGCATTATTGACTATGTTGCTAGTTTTTACACAATACTAGTTGGCATACGTGGTTTTTTATCTTGGATTTATTTAATGATTTAGCTACTTTCATAACTTATTTTTACAGGTTGCAAGACGACAATCGTCCAGGTATAGATCCCTTCCTCCTAGACCATGCATTATTCTTATAGTTAACTTCTAGTTATTTGCTTAAATAAGTTAAAAGTTTTTCTTTTCTTAATATAGCTTTATTTCATTCCCTAATTATGTTGTTTTGGGAATTAACATTCAACAATTTTTTGTGTTGTGGGATTATTTTATCTTTCACTCTTTTTTTTTTCTTTGGAGGTGGGGATGAATTGTTTTTTTTTTGTGAAATTATGCATGCCTTTTTACTTTCAGTGTACGTCCATGTTCCAAGTACTTGGATATTGTGTTCCGTTTGGCATTTAGCTTTTTTTTTCTTTACTTTGAAAATTATGTAGGGTTTAGACATTTGGGTGCCCAAGAGAGATTTCAGTCTAGCTACCTTGGCAGTATAGCTCATCGAGCGTGTGATGCAGATGAAGCTTGACCAAAGTGAATTAGTGAAGACATTAACTTATTAATTTTATTTGGGTTAAATATGTTTTTCGTCCCTTAAGAATCACACGATTTTGGTTTTAGTCCCTATTTAAAATTTTGATGGTTTTTAGTCCTTATAGTTTTGAAACTCTTACTATTAGTCCTTAAAATTGGACGACGTTAACTTTTGTTAGATGTGACAAACGGCGACGCCACGTCTTATGCCAGCTACCGTGCCACGTTGATTATTTCATTTTTCTTGAACCTAACTTCATCATCTACGGCGACCCACCCAGAAGCCTCCCATCTCTACTCCCTCGCCCCCCACGCCCTCCAACAACACCGTGGCCAGGAAGGTGCCGACATCACCGTCGTAGTCGCTGCCGGCCACGACGCCAGGTTCTCTTCTCTCCCATCTTCTTCGCACGAGAGAGAAAGCATCGCGCTCCTTCACGTTGCGTCCTCGCCGCTACAACGATGTCGATCGCTGCGCGTCGTAAACCAGGACACCACCAGTCGCGGCCACGGTCACCGCCTGTCACCATCGGTCACCGTTGACGTCCTCCCTCCTCCTTCTGCTCAAAAGCAATCACGTCCGTGTAACCGCTGCTCACCTTACCTGTGCACGGCTAAGCCCCTTTTGCCACAGCAAACGCCACCTTAAATCTCTCCGCCGCAGCCCGAGGCTTCTCCTCACAGAGGTCGGCGACGCGTACAGAAACAAAAGCTAGGTTTTGCAATTTCGTGCTCACAGTGGGATGGAGGAATCGGGATAATAAAAACGATTGATGGGGGAAAACGGGTGAAGATAATCTCTCTTGTACTCTTTTATGATTTAAGCACATGAAACACATGTATTGAATCTTCATTTAGCTATTGATTTCATTTGATGCAGGGGATTTGATGATTGAGAATGAACAGAGCTGTAATCAATTTGGGGGGGGGGTTGCGATCTAGGATGATCTGGGGTGTGAGGGTTTCTGATCTGTTTGCAAGTTTGAGTGAAAAATAACAATGATGTGATGAAGAAGAAGGTGGTGTTACTACTAAAAGGCGTGATTGTGTTCTCGAACCATTGGGTTTCTGTTTTTGAATCTTTCTGCGTTTCAGGTGCTTAGGTTATTCCTTGGTGTCACGGGTGATTACTACAACAAGATGAATGTATTGTCGTCGGAGACAAGGAGCTCCAGAAATCTTCTCCAATCCTTCTTCTCGATTACTCTCTCTAGCAAGCTGTTTCATGCTTCTTCTCCCAGGGCCTCCTGAAGCCTTCTGAAGATCAAAGGTGACTGCCGTTGCAGAGGGTGATTGAAGTTTAACTTGAAAAATGAAATAATCAACGTGGCACGACAGCTAGCATAAGACGCGGCGTCGCCGTTTGCCACATCTAACAAAAGTTAACGCAGTCCAATTTTAAGGACTAATAGTAAAAGTTTCAAAACTATGAGGACTAAAAACCATCAAAGTTTTAAGTATGGACTAAAATCAGAATCGTGTGATACTTAAGGGACGAAAAACATATTTAACCCATTTTATTTTTAAAAAAAAAATTGATTTTCCGGCGGCTTTGGAAAACCGTCGGTAATTGTGCCGGTGATTCTCACGCCATCTTTCCCAATGGTTTCTGTAACCGTCAGAAATGTATTTAGGGGGATTAAAACCTCTGGTAACCGAAAAAAAAATCCTAGTAAAATTGGATTTTTTTTTAATGGTTTAGAAGTAAAAACTGTGATGTTTGTATATCATGGTCCATAACTAAACAATTATGATTTTAATCTATACATTCAATATAATATAAAATTTTAAAATTTATTATTACATTTTGGAATCATCTTACAAATTGAGTTTCACAATTAATATAACAAAATAAAAAATACATACAATTAAACATATATTTAAATGAATTGTCCACATTCAAAATTAATTATACATTAACTTGGAGAAAAGCCAAAAGAGATTATATCTCTCACATAATTAATAGCGTTCACTTAAAGAGAGAGAGAGAGAGATGTTGCTATTGGTATAAATTAAACCCCAGATTTGGCTTCCTTCACAAAACATAAATCACTTTAGTGAACTCTCCACAGCAGATAGAGTTCAACAAAAACAAGAAAAAAATTCCATTGGGTGAAACATGCAAAGGCTAATCACTTGTGCGTTGATTTTTGCTTTTGTTTCACCATGTCTATGTGTGTTCAATAACACCATGGACGCATATAACGTCATCGATTTTGGTGCTAAGGGAGATGGGAAAACAGATGATTCACAAGTACCAAGTTTTAGTTTCTTCATAATCGTTATTTTTCAATTTACTCTCTTTAAATTTCATTTTTAGAATTATGATTATATATATATAATTAGAACGGTGAAAGATGATCAAATTTACAAAATTTAAGAATTTAATGAGTGATTTTTTTTATTTTATACATATTTTAATTTTCATTATTAAAACAAGATAAAATAACAATGTCTATTATACTCTTTAAATCATGTCTTAATTTATTTTTGGGTTAAATATGTTTTTAGTCCCTATACTTTTGGGCGATTTTGGTTTTAGTCCATTTTCAAACTAAAGTACAATTTAGTCCTTCAACTTTAGAAAACTCTGGTTTTAGTCACTTTTACCAAATTTTTTTAACTTTATTTGCTGTTTCAAGCACGTTTCATTATAGCATTTGGATTGTTTACATTGTTTGACACATTTTTGCTTCAATGTTAACTGAGAAACGCGTTTGAAACAGCAAATAAAGTTAAAAAAATCTGGTAAAAAGGACTAAAACCAGAGTTTTCTAAAGTTGAAGGACTAAATTGTACCTTAGTTTGAAAATGGACTAAAACCAAAATCGCCCAAAAGTATAGAGACTAAAAACATATTTAACCCTTTATTTTTTGTGCAGATTTCATTATATGACATCATTTCTTTTCAATTTTTTATGTTATAAAACTTACACTTTAATTAATATCTTATTTAATATTTAGTAATAAAGAATATTATTTTATTCTTAACTTAAGGTTTTATTTAAGACTTTGACTTTTAAATTTTATATCATGTTACCATACTTTAATTAGTATGTCTTACGTATCTCAAATTTATGATCCTAAATATAATTCCTGTATCAAAGATGTTGTATGATCATCTCAATAACTATTATATTTGCAACGTTATACCAAATACTCTTTTAAAAAATAAAAGTTGTAAATTTCTAAAACAAAATATCTGTTTTAAAATGAATAGCCAAAAGTAATTATTTCAGATTTTCAAGGAATAAAATTAAAACATTTTATTAAATTAAAATCAAAATTCTTTTTTTTCTCCAATTATAAGTTTATCTTAAACTAAATATTTTTGGGTTTTAAATTGGTGGCAGGCATTTTTAAGAGCATGGCAAAGCACTTGTGGAGCACAAGAGATGGCAACTCTAGTTATACCTTCAAGCTATCAATTCCTTTTGTCACCCTTAATTCTAAAGGGTCCTTGCAAAGCCTCAAATATTCAAATTCAGGTATTTCTAATATTACATCCAATTAATCAAACAATTATTTCTTTTTGTTTACTTAAGCTTTTTTTTTGCACTTTAAAATTTATATTTTTAATTTAATTAATCATCTCTTGAATGCTATTTGTATTTTAAGATTAATTTTTCAGGAATTGATAAACATAGTAATTTTTCTTAATCATAATTAAATTGTTATACAATGCTCTATTTTTTAATTTTTTTATTTCTCCCTCAATCTAATATGTTGGATAACTACATCAATGGATTGACAATGATGATTTTTTTTTAATTGTTGTTTGTAATAACATGAAATCGGTTAAGAGTGCAGTTATTTAACATGTTTTTTTATTAAAATAATAAAATAATTTGACATTTTATATTAATCACTATTATTTTATATTAATTATATAACTGTGCGTTTTTTTATTATATGAAAGCAAATAAACAAGAAAAGAAATAAAATAACAGTCATTGAGTTGATGAAAAATTAAAAGATAGAAACTTTAAACATAAAAGTTTTAAATTCTCAATAGAAAAAAGTTGCAAAGACTCGAATGAAAATCCTAAAATTTATGAGATGTGTACTTCAAATATAATTAAACTGTTTTTTAACATCCGCCATTAATCTCGTTTACAAAATGTTAAACGGAAACGAAGATGCAATTAATATATCGGAAAAAGAAATTATATAATAGTTTATTAATTAATATTTATACATTGACTATTAATGGCAGCATTAGTTACCATTGTAACTACTAGTATAAATTATCAATGAAAATTACAGATTATTAATGTTTTGTTCATTAAAATATGTATCAACTTTCTCTCTCTCTCTAACTCACCCTTAAATTATATAGTATTATTATTATTATTATTATTAACAACAATAACAAAATATGAATTTGTATTTTTCTGATTTAATTTTCTACCATTTGTTGTAGATTAAAGGGAAAATAGTTGCACCTGCGAAGAATAAATGGACATCTTATTATTTTACTTGGATTTTGATAACAAACGTAAATGGTTTGACTATTGATGGAAGTGAAGGATCAATACATGGTTTGGGTTATACTTGGTGGTCATGCAAATCTTGTCAACGACCATCGGTTCGATTATTCATAATTTCTTTGTCTTTTATATTAATTTTGATATTAAAATATAGTAAATTTGTGATGTGAACGATGCAATGCAGGTGATTACTTTCAATGCATGCAATGATCTTAGCGTTAGTTACTTGAATATTGTGAACAGTCCAAGATCTCACATAAACGTCAATGGTTGTGTTAATGCTACTTTCTCTAATATCAATATTCATTCTCCTGCTAAGAGTCCCAACACTGATGGACTTGATGTCTATGCTTCCAAAAACATCTGGATCAGAGATTCAAATATAGCATGTGGTAAACCTACTTTTCATTATATATATTTTGGGAGTTAACAAACAACAAATATTGTTAGGATAAACTTTAACGATGACTTTGATACCATGTTAGAAGTAAACTTCGAGCCTAACTCAACCCTACAAAACCAGCTTATAAGGTGAGGTTTACACTCACTTATATACTATGAATTAGTCTCATCTCTAGTCGATGTAAGATTTTCAACAATATAAATGAATGCAAACCTCACCATACAAACCGATTTTATGGAATTGAGTTAGACTTAAAGTTTATTTGTTAACAATATATATATATATATATATATATATATATATATATATATAATATAGAGTATATAATATAATTTCGTGTGTGAATTGTTTTTTATATGATAATATAATTTTTTTTCATGCCATTTGTGACGGAGAATGTTTTATGAGTTATATAAAATATATGGACAAAATATTTTATGATTTAATTTAAAAATAAAACATAATTAATAGTAATAATTTGAAAGATAAAAACATATTTAACACTGTCAAATTTTAACAGTGATATAGAATAAGTATATATATCTGAACTTTCAAATTTACATTGTCTTTCTGAATAGGTGATGATTGTATTGCCATCAGTGGTAACTCCTCTCATGTGAATGTTACTGGGATTGCTTGTGGACCTGGTCATGGAATAAGGTATATATATATATATATATATATATATATATATATATATATGTATATATATATTAATATGAAAATGCCACTAAGAATTTCGGGAATTATCTTACAGTTTAAGATTTTTCTTTTAAATTTTACTTAAACGCCTGAAGTAATTTATCTGAAATCAATTTAAAATGTATGTTTCATAAAATATATGCTAAGAACAACCGTGATTTTTTTTAAAAAATAAAATAAAAATACATTGCAATATAATTTTGAGAACGAAGGAATATAATAAATTTTTGCATTAAGTTAATATATTTAGTTATATATTCCTATATGTTGATGAATTAATCAGCATCGGAAGCTTGGGTAGAGGCAATGCTATGACAGCAGAACAAGTTTATGTACAAAATTGCAGCTTCACCAGGACAACAAATGGAGCAAGAATCAAGTCATTTTCTGTAAGCTTTTTTTTTTTTAAATTAATTTATGTTTTGAGATTTTGACTTAAAAATATTTAAATGCAATACTTTTTTATTTTCTTTTCCGTTTCTACTTTACAATAAATAACTAAGTGTTTATATTAATTAAAATTTAAGGGAACAATAACTATACAATTGAAAAAGTAGTTAATAACTTTTTTATCTTTGAAAATGAGATATAAGTAGATAAAAATTTCTCAACCATTCTAGAATAAAAAAACCAAAAATGATATAAGTATTTAAATTTATTATGCTGTAATCACATATAAACATGTTATGTAATTTTGAATTTTGTTGAATTTTAAATTTAATTTAATTTCGTAAAAGTGATTGAATGTAAGAATAAACATCAATAGATAATATGAGAGTCTTGACATTAAAGACTCAACACACAACAAATTTTGTTTTATAGTTTTGATATCATTTTAAAAAATATATTTTAAGTTTATCTTTATTTATAGTTAATGTAAAATGTTTTATAGTTGAAATATTAATGATGTGCTTGATAAATTGATAATAAAATTATTGTAAGGAATTTTGAGATTATGAACAAACAAAAACTAAGAATTAAAAAAATAAATAATTTTTTTTTCTCGTTATTTCTGACCAAATGAAAATTTCACATGTTGTTGGGTTTTTTTTTTTTTTCAGAACGGACCAGGTTATGCAAGAACAATCACTTTTGAGCAAATTACATTGACAAAAGCTGGCAACCCAATAATTATTGACCAATTCTACAATGCTCCTTTGACGGTAATCACTCACTTAACTCACAATTAATATTTCAAATGTTATAGAAAATATTACTAACTTTTTAATAATTTTTTTCTCTCTAATTAATTAATTATTTATTACTTATTAGAGTTGCTTTTTTTTTTTTTGGAATAATTAGTGGGGAAGAGTCGAAGTGAGTGGAATAACATTTCGTGATTTTAGTGGAACATGTGCATATGATAAAGCTATTACCTTAAATTGTGGTGCACAAGGTTGTTTCAACATTACATTGGATCAAATTAACATTGTCTCTTCTGAAGGAGGAAAGGCAGTTTATTGTTCTGGGAAGAACGTCCATGGAATAGCTACATCTACCAACCCTAACTGTTCTTGCTTATCGTCATGAGTTATTTCTTTCTTACTCTTTGTACGTGCAGATATAGAGGCACAATAATTATATACTACATCAGATGCTTGAAATTTGAATGTAAGTTTACAAATGGTTTTAGAAGAATTTTTAAGATCACATTTTACAACAAATAAAAAAATGTTTAAGTCTAATTTAACTTTATGAAAATCATTAATAATTAAGGTTAAAATTATTGGAGAGGTTCGACACACACATAAATCTTTACATTTACTAAGATATTGTCTATTTGAGACCAAAATCTATACGGATTTTGTTGGTATAATCCTAAAAAGTTTCTTACCAATGAAGGTATCTGTATCTATATATATATAAACTTATATTTGTCTCTTAATTTATTTGATGTGAGACTTTATTTGTATTCCAACAATATTTTTGTCCAGTTATATATGATTTAATTATATATTTAATATACTTAAAATTTTGAATAATAGTGTTTTTAATTGACACATCTACAGTCGTAACATTTAATAATGTAAAAAATGATAAGACAACGAATTTCTATAGATAAGTTAATTTGATCTCATTACAGGTTATAGTTTGATTTGAAAAAAGTCAATTTTTTTAAATGAGTTAAAACTCAACCCAATTCATTTAATTCGTGAATTAATTGAATTCGATTTATATTAACAGTGAACTCATTAATATGTAATTCATAAACAACAATTTGTTTATTATACTTTAATAATTTTTATTATAAATTATTTATTATTTATAATTACGTAAGATAAAAATATTTAAATATTTTTCGATCATAATTAAATAGTTTGATACATATTTTTTTTTTTGTTTAATTATATAGATTGAAACTTTAATTTTTTACATTTATAATAATGTTTGATATATAAAATAGGTGAGCACTCTGATTATACTAAGTTGAGTCAATTTATTTTGATTGTAATAAATATGTAAAATAAATTAATAGAAAAAAATATTTTAAAATGAATCAACTCATATAATTTACTGATTCATATTAGGTTAAATAGGATTATAAAATTATAGCAAAAAGAACTTCTCATTTTCTATATCAATTATTTAATCAACATAGAAAATTTATATTTTTTTCTGTCGTCTAGATTAATGTTGGTTCTAAATCAAAATAATAAATCCAAACTAACCAACATATAAATATCAATTTACATAAGTTAATTTTGACTTAATAAAAAAAATTAAGTTAAATTTACTATTTGTATAATTTGGTATATTTATTAAAGAGCTAACACGTTATTTTAATCCAATCATAAGCCTTTTTTTAAATATTTAATGTTTTATAATTGCAGATGTGTAAACCAATGTGTAAACCAAAAGTATAAGCAAGTTACATAGCAGATGTGTCAAGTAACATGTTGATTGTCACACTATATATATCTTGATATATGTTATCATCTAACATCATACCAGTAAAAAATTATATGGAATATCAAGTTAAAAACTCTTACTTTGAACAGAAAAAATAATACCAAAAGCACTTACATGATGCTACATTATGTGGTGTATTTTCTTCTGGTGAAGTTTTTTATGCCTGTTTACTTTAAAAAACATGGCTTTAAAGCTGTACTTTGTATTAAAGAGACAACAAATTACTATGATTCTATAAATGAAAGCTTTAGTTTTCACTGTACTTTTTAAGCAATAACTTCTTATTCCTGAAGTATTCTTTTCATATAAAATTTAGACAAGAGATAGTGCTTTGAAGGAGATATACATCATCTATATATTCTTTTATTTTACCTTTTAAAATGCCAGAGAACTAGAAAAAAGATAAGGAAAAATGTAACAAAAACTTTGAGCATGTTGGAACAAAGAGAAAATATCCTCGTATCTAGGTTCTTCTGCTTATTATCCTGCAAATAAGTTGTCCAACTTCTTCACCACAATCTTCCTGCACATGATGACCAGCCTACAAAGTGCAAAGAAGTTAATTCTACCTTTCTCCTTTGAAAATAGACATACGATTTGTCAGTAAAGAAAGTCTATATATTAAAAAAAATAGCACAATCTATGGTAATGTCCAAGTTCCTTTATTAGAAGGAGAAAATTATGATTTTTGGACTATAAAATTGGAAACTTTGTTTACCTCATTGGATGTCTGAGAGTCTGAACTCTAAGACATCCTTCATTTTCTTCCAATTCATGCTAAATGGACAACACAGAATGTACACATCAGCACAAACTTCAATACAGCTCACTAATATTTTTCATGCAAAGATTACAGTCAAGCTAAAACTTATATTAAACTGTTCACTTGCTGAAGTAAATAATTTTGAATATGAAGAGAATACAAGAATCCACAACAATCATTTCCCACTAATAACGATGCTCTAGAAGTATGATTTTACAAACATTTATGAATGGATGCTCCTTGTTTTTTAAACAAAATAATTGGTTATCAGGGAAAAATGTTACAAATATATGCTCACAACGAGTAGCTCAGTACAAGTAATCATGGAAAAAAATGTCATCCAGTGGCAACAAATGAAAAACAAAAACTAGACAATGTCAGATAAGTGCAAATGAATAAAGTATTTACCGTAGGAACTTCGATGAGTTTGTGGTTGGAATCCTTGCTGAAATCCTCCACTCCATCAAAGCTCAACCAACGGTCTCTTTGGCCCCAACATATTGTGGTTCGAACTTTCCAATTTTTGTCCTTTAATATTCTATGCATATCCTCCACATATCTCTAAAGGAAAAAGTGAATCAAGCAAACACCACAATCTTACTAAATACCAGAAAAGCAAAACATTATTTTATATTTATATTCTCTGCACTAAGAATGTAACTTGCAACTTTCGAGATACTAAGGCACTAGAAAAGCTTGGGAAAGTATTTTGGACAGTGCAGTACAATGATATTTGCATTTGTGAATTTTGAACAAAAAAAAACTAATGTAAAATCTCTGCCAGACACAGGTTTGAATCCAATTCATTTCGCTGGTTATTCATTGATAAATCATCTTAAGTATTAATTATCACAATAAACACAATGAGGATATGTTGAAATTCAAACATAAAATCTTAATGTTCAATGTCTATAGATTTTTTGTTTCTTATATCATATGCTACTCAACTTTCTTATTTTACTCAATGTGAGACTTTAAATTCATATTTGGATTTTTAATAATTTCTTCCTAAAGTGAGTTGGGTTTTGCCATGGGTTTCTACCAGGACATACTTGTCCACCCATTTATCTCAACACACTACTCATACTTGGATTCTTAAGAGGCTAGTGGTGAGGCTTTGAACTCAATGTGATCAATTGAGACCTGTTGCTAGAAATGAATCAAGCTTGGTTCAACTTGATTCGATTTAAGCTTGTGAATGACTCACCCAAAGTTGTTCATCATTTATTCTTTTAATTAATAAATTGACATGAAGTCAGTTATCAAGTGTAATAATATCAAATGTACTAATATATACAAGGAGCTAGTTCATGAACCTTTCCATAGATTAAGTTTACCTCACCAGGAGCTTAATTTTTAACTCTAATTTGTAAAATAAACTTTAATGGGTCCCGCATGTTTCTTTAATAAGTGCAAAAGTAGAAAAGTAGTTTTGTTTGGATGTGCAAAGTCCTGACAGCAACTTTAGTACGTTGCAAGTCTTTGGTTGCAAAGACTTTGGTGTACATGGTGATGCAAGCAATGATGTATGGTGAAGCTTTGTTTTATGTGTGCAACTCACTTATAAAAGTGAAGTGAAGAAGTGATTGTAAAACACACACACCACCACCGAGAAGAAAAGAGCAAAGTGCAACAGCAGAGAGTTGTGTGAGTGTGTGGAAAAGAGAGAGAGAGAATCACGGGAAAATTGTTGTAGTGTGCACCACCGTGAAGAAAGAAAAATAAGAGGGCCTGTGTTGTGTGTTGTGAGTGTATCTTTGAGAGTCTATGAGTGTTGTGTTTGTGTACTCCTGTATTTCCAAATTCTAAACATAAGAGATATATTTGTGTAGATACCAACATAATTTAGCTCATTTGGTTCATGAGCTTATGAGGTAATCATGGAATTTAGTTTCAAACTTGTTTGAGTTTGATAGGTATCTAGAATTACTAAAGAAGAACAAGACAAATCCTAGGATGATATTTTAGAAAATAGAACAGAACTGTTCTACCAATGTGGTAAGAACAAGAGCAACCACGTACAACACTCAAGAACCTAACATAGACTATATATAATAGTATGTTATACAACACAACCGCAGGAGGCTATAACTACCTGCTACCTTTATTTCTTCAAACATAGACCTTGCCACTAACCTATCAATACCATGAAGTTTCACCTAGTCCTCAAAGTGAAATGCAGGGGAACATCTTACTAATGGTAGCTGCTGCTTCCTTCTCTTGGCCCCATTTAATCACAAAACATGATCCTTCCAGCTTAAAATCATTCAACAACGTTTTTGAGAAAGATTCTGATTTGGATAGTGTGGGATCACCTACAAGGATGTGCTCCTTTTCCCCCTTACCAATTACCAGCCTTAAATTTCCAAAGTCCCTTACCTCCCCAAGAGATGCTAACCATTCCAACCCTAACACAGTATCAGCACCCCCAAGGTGAAAACAAAAAGTTCTTGTTGAATTTTCAGGCCTTGTAATTCAAGAATAAACCCTTGACACTCCCCTTGACAATGCACCTTGTGTCCATCCCTCGCCTGTACCACATATGGAAGAGTTGTCTCCTGTTGCAGCGCATACCTTGCGATCAGGTCCTGTGAAATAAAATTGTCTTCGAATTATTCAATATAATCTTCCACTAAACCTTTTTTTCGCAAGCCAATCAGAATTTCAAAGGGGTTTTGAAGCATCATTGGTTGAAACTTAGGGAGAACAGCCACCTTGAATGCCTCCCACGTAGGATTTGGATTGCAGGTTTCCCACGATTGAAACCAATTCAAGGCTTTCCCTTCTAAAGCAACTATGACAGGATGCATTCTTTCCTCCTCACTCACTGCTTTCAATCGAAAATATCTTATAGTCTGTTAGTCCAACCATAGGCCTCCTCTCCTGCAAAAACAGGGATGTCCAGTTTTCTCCATTTTGAGGAAGATATTGCCGTACTTTTCTCTTCCTCCCAACGTGACCCGTTGCCTGCATTCATCACTGAAACAGTTTATCCCTTGTTAGCACTGCAAGACATTGTTTCTACCACCACGGTGAGCCCTCTAATCATGTCTTCCAAACGTTGGAAGTGCTAATGATTATGATTTTCCTGTCTTTCATGATCTTGCATGAATTCTTGCATCATCTTTTTCACCACATCTAATCTGGATTCGATTCTTGTATTCACCATGCTCCACATTGCTTCCATAAGACCAAGAAAGAGGCTCTGAATACCAATTGATAGGTATCCAAAATTACTAGAGAATTCTAAGACAGATTCTTTGATGATTTATTAGAAAACAGAACAGAACTGTTCTACCAATGTGGTAAGAACAGTAACAACCACATACAACACTCAAGGTCTTTCGAGAGGACCTGTCTCTCCTGACTTTTCCCTTTACAAAATAGTCCAAAAAACTCCTTACAAAAACCTAAAATAGACTATATATAATAGTCTGTTATACAGCACATGCAGGAGATTATGGCCAATGGAATAAAATAAAGCTATACATACTAATATAGAAGAAAGTTTTCATTCAATTTGGTGTCAACTAGTTTTCAAACACACCCTCATTGACCATTTTCTCAATATGTTAGTGAAAATACATGTGAATCAATAGAACCGATTCAATAAATGTAAATTTTCACCTTGAGGTCTTTCGACATGCTCCTGCTAATTGCATTTAGTGCAAAGCCTGAGGAACCAGATGTAAGATAGGGACGTCTATAGACCATTGCATCTTCTTCTTTCATTTTATAGGGACCACAGCTTGTTAGAGCTTTGTCACTGGCCCTTAATGGATCCTGATTATGCACAGATTATGTCAGTAAAACTTTTAGGGACCAACCACACTATTAATTCAAGCAAAAGGCACTTATTAAAACTTCAGCAAAATGTATACAAATTTTATACCTGTGAAAATATTTCACCTAGCAGAAAGTTGCTGAATATGGACAATGTTGATGGGAGCTTGGCATGTTGAGCTGTTAGCTTATAAAATAAGAAGGAATTCAAGGTGATAACTGTTAAGAAGTACTTAGGAAGGTACTTCAGACAGATACTGATATTAAAATAGAATGAAACTTTAAAGTCAAGAAACAAGTTCCTTTTACAAGAAAAAACTAGAACAATGATGTGAATTTACATGTAGAAGATGATGTGAAGTTTCTAGAATATGAAGAAAAATGAGGTTGTATGACACTAAAATAAGGGAAACTTCTCCTTTGATTGATGATATCATGGTAGAATGATTTTTGTAGTAAGACAAAGTTGAATTTGACAGTTAAAACAAACATACAGGTGGATTAAGGAGTATTAAGTTGCTGAGCTTGTCCTGGTGAATGCTGGCATACTTAACTACAACAGGCGAAAAATATCCCTGTGAGAAAAGAAGATTAAAGAACTTCCTATCAAATGTCAAAGAACAGCTAATTTTGGCAAGAAGATTTATACTTTTTTTCAACTAAGGAAAACTTACCTGGACAACAAGAGAGACTTTAGTAGCAGCTAGTTCATCAATAAGTGACTCCAATGATGACACATATTCTGCAGGACAGAACAAAAACAACACATTCTAGACACCTTTTTTGTCAAAACATGAATTTTCATAAACCACCAGTTAGTATTTAAGATTGTTTAAGACACTAAAGAAATTACCATCTAGAGTGTAGTCAAAACCATATTTGGGTTGAGGCTTATCAGAAAACCCGAATCCTGAGAGAAAAGAATTAAGGGAGTGATCATTTCCGATTCTGCAGTGGTAAATTAATAAGCTAAGGAAATTTTGGTAAAAGTGTTAAAAAAGAATGAGAAAAACATGAATCCATCTAGTGGATAAATTGGTTGAATAAAAATTTGTAAATGAGACCAGTCATTACGCACAGATTAAAGCACAAGTCTCCTAATTTAGAGATAAATCAAAGGCTTCTCTTCATGGATACTGACATAATTGAATAAGGAACAGATACCAAACAAAATGTGGCCCTCAATACATCTTGTTCTGAAAGATATTGTATTAGTTGCAATGAAGAGGAGATTTATGCAGGTACAATGTAGTACTAAAAGGTTGTTCCAGTGTACAAGACTAAAGGAATTCTTGTGAAATCCTTTCATGAGTCATGATGCTTCTAGCATCAATCAATTCAGTATGTGATTAAAAATCCATGAAGTAATCAATGAGAAAGCATAGCTCAGAAAGAACCCAACAAATAAAGTAATAGCAATTTTAAATTCAATAAAAAGAAATTGTGATCTTACCTAGCCAGTCAAAGGCTATGGCATGATAGTCCTTGGAGAGTACTGGAAGAACTTTTCGATAAGAATATGCCTGACAGCATCATGAATTTACCAGTAAAAAATGTGGTTTTTCAATATATATATATATATATATATATATATATATATATATATATATATATAACATGTTTGAATAAAAGGACTCATGACACGGTTATTAACATTTACAGCCATGTGAAATTGATATAAACCCATTCACTTGTATTGAAAAACACAGTCCATACATAAGTACAAACAACCCCATTTTCTGTGCAATATTGCAACATGTTTTAATGAATCCAAACTACTATGCTAATGAATCAGATTATTATTCTGACAATCACCCTCAAGATGATACTTATGAAGCTTTCAGGATGTTACAACAAACCTGAGACACAACCACCTCAATGAATCTCTCTCATTAAGAATCTTATAACACGTAATGGCAGAAGTTTTATCTCAGAACCTGGGAAAACAAGAAAGAATTGATGGAAAGGAATAATGGTTTGCACTTCAACACCAATATAGCGAAGAAGGAGTGACACAACATCCCTGTTTGTTGCCATTGCAGCAAATTGCAGTAAGTGTCACAATATTACCTCAACATCATGAGATAACAGTGTTCAGTTCATCTCCTTTAATCCATCTCAGAAGCAACCACAAGTTTAAATATCATATCATAGTCTGAGTTTTGAAACCACACAAACAAAAAGAGCAAGTGACTTTTACCAGATAAATACAAAGACTAAGACGAGAAAAACATTTTCCAATTCTGGAAGCAATCATAATGCACAAACAGCTATTAACTCAATCATAATTGTAGTTTACTGATGTGCTAAAATTTTCTAATGTATCAAGCTTTGTCTTCTGATGAATAGACTTTTACTATAACCACTATTTAATAGCATAAAACAAATTCAGGAAGAATTTATCTCTGGCTTTTAATGTCTGCATCTTCTCTTTACAATTGTTTCACACATCTCTAGATACATGAACAAGCATTTAATTTCTCATAGAATTCAAATCAGATTATTGTTTGCGGACAAAACACAAGCATGCCTTGATTACAATTAATCTGTTAAAAATAAGAAAGAAAAGAAAGCATACTAATCTGATTCTCGTATCATCATAATTTAAATTTAAGAAAGCACGGATTGAAATCTCATATAATACAATTCTAGAGGTCCTCTGTTACATTAGTGTTAATTAATGATGCTCACCTGTGAAGGAAAACCATGGATTAGTATCACTGGTGGATTATCAGCTCTCCCACTTTCAACACAAAACCATCTATCATGTAAAATCATATTGACAAAATATGGTTCAATTAGTATTCCAGAAAATGATACAACTTCTCATTCTTATTTGTCACAAAGTCCTACAAATTCAAATAAGTCTTTAGCATGTGTTTATTGTTATATATTCATGTTACATATCATTTATCCGCTCTCTGTTTTCCCATTTGTTTTCTTTTTCTGAATTCTCCTGGTTCTTCAACAAGAAGTGGAAATCATGGACACGTAAAGATAAATCTAGTTTACCTAAACCGATCGCCAGTAGCTTGAGAACCAGCCCCCATAGCAAGTCCAAATATTGGATCTTTTGCCTTTTCACCGGTTCCAGCAATTGAATAGGCTTTAACCTGATAATATATCAGAAAACTGATGGTAAATCCAAAAGAGTGGCTTTAAAATAACAACATTCCAACCTCAAGGAAGTGAAGCTGAAATAGCATAACAAGAATTTCCTCCATATCAGCTTGTGTTAACTCACAATCAATGTAATCATGTTTCAATTGATGTATTCTCGAAAGTAATTGACAATATACTTTGTTAGAGCCAAATGTGAGTTAAATATCCCATATTGAATGAAATTGAGCAAAGAGTGACGAAATCATGAGACTTCACATAACTAAAGGATTGAATAGATAACATTTTTTTCAAGAAACAAACTAATGATCCTTGAGGTAGGAGGTCACTATGCATAACATTGTTGTAGATATTATTGGAACCCTTTATGAGAAATTGAGAAATATAAAAGAAAAGGGTGAAAAATAATTCCTAATTACCATTTTCCCCTGCTTAAACCATTCATCACTTGGACTTGGCCCTTCTGAATACTTTCCTGTCAGAATAGAAGAAACCACAAAATTCAAACAAAATTTTTAAAACCACAAAATTCAAACATCCGTAGCCCCACCCCTTCTTTTTACCTCCACTGAAAGAGAAACCATCTCCAACAGAAACTGGAGCATCCAGAAGATAATCCTGCACTAGAGCTAACAAACAGTTTGAAACAAAGTTTCAAGAGGCAAAATTGGGAAACCCCATTAACACAAAAAGCATACTTGGTCATCATTATTGCCACTTGAGCTACAATTCAATTTGAGAGATTTTCTTGAAGGGCATGATTGGAACCTCCTTGCAGCAAGGAATGGTGGAGATGCAGTGGTGGAAGAAGAAGTGTGAAGAAGGTGGGAATGGAAACAGCATGCAGAGCCATAAAAAGCTTGAAGGGCCATGAGAATGATAGCAGGAAGTAGGTGCTGCAGAGGTTGGTCTTGGTTGGAGAAGAAGAAAGAAAAAATAACTAACTCAAAGACAGTTAGTAGTTTTGATGCAAACATAAAAATGAAACATTTTGTTTTTTGTTTTGTTTTGTCCATAAATTTGGGAAGAGATAGGGATTCTCTGGTCCTCACTCCACCATACTTCTTTGACCTTAAATAATGTTTACTAACGCCAACTAATTTCTTCAATAGATTAGTAAAAAAATCACATTTATTAATCAATTAAAAAAATTTAAATAAAATAATAATTACAAAAATTTTATATATGATAAGACATTATCATATAGTTCTCACAAAGATATGAAAAAAAAAATATCACTGATTCAAAGCGTTCTTACAAATGTGCCGCACCTAAAATAGAATATGCTAGAAAACTCGGAACAATGCAGGTGGAAGAAAGACAAAAACAAATAGTTTTAGAGATCTAAATATTATATTCCCAACAATGATGCTTTTCTACTTTAAAAAAATGTCTTATATTTATTTATTAAAAAAGTACTAGAGATTAAATAATAATATAATTAAAAAATTAACTGTTATAATTACTACTAGTGGAAATATATGTATAACCTCTTTTTTTTTAAGATAAATAATTGATTTAATTTGAAAAAATAGTTAGATTTTTAAATAAATAGTTATTTTATAAAATAAAATAGTGAAGTAATTACTTTAGTTTAAATATAAGAGTTTAAATAATGGTGTTTTAGAATTGATAATATGTTTAAAATGATAAGACTCGATTATTTTAATATTAAATGTTTAAAATATAAATAGAATTTTTATAAATAAGTTTCATTATTTTAAAACATGTCTACTTTTTATAAACTATTTTCCTATAACGCTCTCTCTTCACTCTAAGATATCTTACAATCTGATAATTCTTTTGAAGATCAGACCGTAGGTTTTTTCCTAAAGGTGAACTTATCAAAATCAACCGACTAGTTTCTTGAATAGGGTAAGTTGGTTTTCTATCCCTCTTTTGGTCTGCTGGCTGCATGTAGCTATTTTTCGACTCGCATGTGGTATTTAAGTTCTTCTTGCTAGTCTCTATTGATTAGTAGTCTTAATTATGTGCTTTGATCATGTTTGTGTTGTTTATAGAGATAGTTTGAACTACCTATGCGTTTAAGAGTGCTTTAGGGGTCTTTGAGCTATTTGTCGTCTTTCAAGTAAGGGAAGTTAGTTGTTTCAGTGTGTGTCAGTTTGATATCTTGATTGAAAATGATATGTGTTGAATTTGATTGATGTTGTGTTTCATAATTGAATTGAGTTTTTTTATTGTGGTTTAGCTATTGTGATTCAAAGAACTAAAGAGTTGAGCATTGTTCAAATTGGTATAAGTTTAAGGTATACAAACTATATTGAACCATTTCTCTAAAAAAGAAACATCAATTTGAGTAATTCATCAAATCTTATTCCACTTAAATCATAGATCTGAGTCTGCTGAAAGCTGATACGACACTGAGCAGTACATGTGTGGTATTGAGCGTAAGCTTGGTTGTGTAAGTCTATACGCATTTTTGTTTTAGACCGTTGAACGCCCTTTTTCACCATTGAGCTCCCAGTTTTGCAAAATGCTTTGGCATTGAGTGGAGGCAGGATAGCATTGAGTATCATCCTGCACTACAATTCTAGAGCAATTTAGTTTAAAGACGTTGAGCAGAAGAAGAGTGTCGCTAAGCGCAACATTTTGAGAGAAGAATAACGTTGAGCGCTAGGACTTTCGTTGAGCACCAAGACTGTCGGTGAGCGCCAAGACTGCCACTGAGCACCAAGACTATCACTAAGCACCACTTTTTGCAAAAGGTTTGGCGCTCGACATCGAGACTATAGCTGAGCGCCACCTTTTTGCGAAAGGTTTGGTGTGAAGCACCACCTCTGAACACTAATCTATATATTAGTTTTGTCTTTTCTTTTTGGTTGTTTGGTACTGATTTGTATAACCATGGATTATGCTTGTGAGTATGATAATTGTATGTATGGAAATTATTATATTTGTTATGTTATGTGTGGTCTTGTTTTTGAGATAATTTCAAGGAGAAATTATGTGTGGTGGTGATGTTTAGTGTATGTTTTGATATATGGGAGTTAAAAAAAGAAGTATCCTGATATGTTACATGTCATTTAACTCATATAGAGATGAATGAGGGTGGGGAGAGAATGTTAAAAGGTCTTAGGCGTGAAGAGACTAATCTTGTGAGTAGTAGGGTGATAACCCCTGTGTTTATGACTCTGTAGAGCATAAATACTACTACAAGTGCACACCTACAGTGAAACCCTATGTCAAAAACATGTATCCCGAAACTTGAGTCTAAAGTCAACTGTTTTTATGTTTTTATGAGTTCTAGTACTTTATAAATGTTGAACTGATATTGGATATGATTCAACCGTCTTATGATGTTTCTTTAGCACACTAGCTTACCCTTTCTTTTTCTTGTTGTTTTTGTTGTTCTTACTACATGATCACCTTATGGTGTGAGCAGATGATGAGTTACGTGATTACATGCCTTTAGTGAATTTTGAGGACGTGATAGAGTGATTGTTTAGTTTTAGCTACCTGGTTGTATAGAAGCTTATTTTCTTCTTGAAAAGCTTGTGCAGTCTTTCAGTGTTATGTACTTATACTATGTTATTATAGTTATTAAAATGGATAATTATATTAATATTTTATATGACTTCTATTTATCTATTGTGTATTATCAAGATTTATAATGATTTATTTAGTAGTTATATACTACTAAATGGAATGTTACATTTTGGTATCAGAGTAGTAGTTCCTTTAGGAGATATGTAGGTATAGGCTTGCTTAGCCTCCGTTGTGTGTTATATGTGTTATGTTAGTAAGTCGTGTGACTGTCTTGTGATAGACTGATGGTTTCTTTTCTCGGTGTAGGCAGAATTATAGAACCTAGGTCACCCTTTCCTCCTATTATAAATCCATATATGCTCAACCTAGTAAAGGTGATGGAATCTTTTGTTTCAACAATGCAACAACAGAATGTTTCTATGGTGCAGTAGCACAACATAGCCATGCAACAAATGGAGTCTGTCAGGCCATTAATTGAGGTAATACAACAACAATATCTAGCTACCATGCAATAGATAGGAGAGGCTCATGCATCAACTTGACCTTCTCAAGCTTCACACCATCAAGTACAAGAGTGGAGTTTAGAGAATTTCCTGCAATACCATCCGACTAAGTTTAATGGGAGAACAAGCTCAGATGAAGCATATTAATGGATTAGATACATGGAGAGGATCTATGATTCTAAGAAGTGTCCAACAAAGAATAGATTAGGATATTCAAGTATATGCTTTCCGAGGAAGTGATATATTGGTGGAGCAGTATGAAAATGATTAGGAAGAATTTGGAGAAAGTATCACTTGGGAGTTGTTCAAGAAGTTTTACGCTGAGTGTTTCCTAGATAGTGTGAAGTATGCAAAGGAGTAGAGTTTCTACAGTTGGTAAAGGAAGGCATATTAGTATTTGAGTATGCTAAGCGATTTAAGCATCTGGGAAGGTTTCATACTTTGAGAATGGATGAGGAATGGCGGTGCTAAAAGTTTGAGAATGGTTAGGGGAGATCTCAAGATACTGATAGCTCCTCTCTCTATTAAAGAATTTCTTGCTTTATTAGAGAATGCAAGAGTGATGGAGAAGCTAAAGGTTGAAGTGGAAAGTCAGCAAAGACAACAACAAAGGGTGGGAGGACCATCTAGGTCTAAACCTAAACAAAAGGAGAGGAAGAAACCATATTCTAGGAACCATTCTCAAGGGACCAAAGGGTTTTCTTCTCGGTAACAGTCCCACCTATCTTAGGTTTAGTGCTTCCAATATGGAGAGCCACATTTGAGGAATGTGTGTCCTCACTTAAGCAATGTTATGAGGTGTTTCAGTTGTGGGAAATAAGGACATATGGCAAGATTCGTAGCACAGTTTTAGCCTTAGCAAAAGATAGGAGATGATAGACCTCAAGCTTCAGTTAAAGTTTATACCTTGTCAAGAGCATAGGCTAACAGTTCAAGTAACCTTATAGTTGGGTGTTGTGTGATTGTTGGTAAAATTTTATGCTTGTTCTTTGATTCCAGAGCGACACACTCATTTGTTTCAAAGTCTCGTGCTCAAGAGACGACAATTTGTGATAATGTTTAGTGTTAGTAGAGGGACATACGTTCAAAGTCATTCTTATATGTCTACCTTTACAAGGATTGAATGTGATCTTAGGGATGGATTGATGATACGATGTTGTTGACACTATCAAATTATTACTACTTAACCAAGGCAACATCAATATTTCCAAGTTAGAAGTTAACAATCTAGTTTGTTAACTTCTAACTTGGAAATATTGATGTTGCCTCCTACATGATTTGTTAATTACTAACCTGGAAATATTGAAGTTGCCTTGGTTAAGTAGTGATAATTTGATAATGTTAATGACAATGTATCTATCGCAACCGGAGATCGCGACGGGACGACGATCCAAAAAAGAAACGATTTTGAAAAAAGAGTTTTGAAGTCGCCACCATAGTTTATTCTGGAAAACTACGGAAAAACCATTAAAAGATAAGGCAAGGTCTACGAGAACCAGATTTTAGGTTCGGGAGTCGGTTACATGTAGGGAAGGTATTAGAATCCTACAACGCCTACCTGAAGGCAGTACCTTTAATTAAATACGCGAATGTGATGTGGTTTTCAAAATGCTTAACTATCCCCAAAAGACACATAAGGAAACAAAATATATTTTTTAGTTTTTGTGCCCGACAAGGATTGACCTTGCTCCTACGTATTCTCATTCAGAATGAGAAATCAGGGTTACGTAGTTCTTTGCAAATTGTTTGGAAAATTTGTTTGAGAAATCGTTGGGAAAATTTGTTTGCAAAAGATTTGTTTTGAAAATTTGTTAAGAAATTGTTTATGGATAAATTTGGATTTTTGGGAAGGTGAACCTGTCAAGGACTGGCCTTGCTCCTACGTATCTCCACTTTTGATGGAGAATCAAAGATCACGTAGTTTTGGCAAAGATCTTGATTTGAGAAAAAGTTGATATTTTTATTTTGAAGATTTTATGAAATTTTTTGGTATTTTTGAATTATGAAAAAAATGTCACAACATAAACAATGAGCTAGATATAAAACAAGTAGAAGATAAAATTATTTTTGTGTTTTTTTTAGTTTTGTATATTTTTTTTTTGATATTTTTGATATAATATTTAGATTTTTACGTAATGAATACTAGGATGATGCGTACGATCGCACGAGTACTCATACGACTTTTTGTATTATTATTAAAAAATTTAGAGTTTTATGTATTTTTTATTTGTTTTTTTTTATTTTAAGAAAGAGAGATGAATTGAAAGGTCAATAAAATAAATGTAGTAGAAAAATAAAATAAAATTATAAACTAAAAAAATATCAAAATGCATAATGGAATGAGAAGAATATATGTACCTTGTTGAAGGTTTGAATGATGGAGGAAAACTTTAATTGCAACAAGTTGTGAGAAGAGGTAGATGGAAGGTGAAGAAGATGAACTTGGAGTAGAAATGTGATAAGATTTAATGGTAAAGTGTGGGAGAAAAATGAAGTAGAGTTTTTGGATGAAGAGATTTGGTGTGAGAGAAGAAGGAAGGATATTATGAAAGTGTGTGTGTAAGTGTGTGTGTAAGAATGAAGTGAAGAGAATGAGGGTATTTATAGAGTTAAGGATGAAGAAGTGTTAAATAAAATATAATTTTTAAAAAAAGTGAGTGGAAAAATAGAAAAAGTTAATGTGGAAAATAAGTAAAAGAAATAATATTAAAAGTGAGTGGAGAAATTAGGTGAAATAAAATATAGTTGTACCATATGGACCGAACGGACTACATGTAGACGTCCAGACATGATCTTAACATGCAAATGTACCATATGGACCAAACGGACTACGTGTAGACATCCGGACATGATCTTAACATGCAAAGATCGGACAGAACGGATGTGTCCGACGACACCGATGATCCCAAAAGACTCCGTTTCGAGAGCAACAGTTTCCCTAATAAGGATTTACACGAGTATCTGCTTTGCTGTTACATGGTCCGGCAGACCGACCGGGAAGCCCGGACGGTCCATTCTCATTACCTATCACATCGCCATTAAAACTAGATTAGAATAAAACATGATTAACAAGTATTGGACCAGCGATTGGGCCGTGATTAAGATTTAGCTAATCATAGGCCCACGACAAAAGCTATAAATATAGGTCAGAGGTGAAAGGTAGTTGGTTACATTGAATGCACATTTACTCTCAGTATTTACTTTCTCTTTCTATCTCTACCATTTGACCACCTGTTGACTTGAGCGTCGGAGTGCCTTTAACAGGTACCCGGCCGAACGCGAAGAAAGAGAGACCCCGATCGAGCAAGGATTGAAGAGTTTGACGTGGTAGAACAACCGGACGTCCGAGACCTTGTGTAGGAAAAACTCATCAACGGATACAACGAGAACTTTACAACCGGATAGTATCACTTAAAAACAATAATTTAATTTTAATTTCAGGTATGTTTTGATGTTCATTCATTATTTACAAATGAGAAGACCTGTCATCCTTCCATGCTTGCAGGTGTGTACTTCAGACTTCATTCTTCTATTCCTCTATGTTAGCCTTTATTTAGCCTTTTAAGAAGTAGAGTGTCACTGGCTCTGCTATTAATGTTTCAGAAGTAACCATTTATTTTGATCTACACATAATGGTCTGTGTTTCCATTTTCTACAGAATGAAAAAATTGATTAACTAAGAGTTTTAGGCTGGAAAACCACTTCAAATTTTTATGTTGTGACAAAGCCTTGTTAATGGCAAATCACTTTTTACTCTGAGAAAACCACTTTAACAATTGTGTGGCTAGTGTCAATGGAATAACTTTTTTGCAGTATGCAAATCACAGACGTTCAGTTAACTTTGTCAAGTTTGTACCTCATTAAACATTACCTCATATGAATAATTTTGTAATTTAATGATTAAATACTATTTTCTGTACAGGAGATGGAGACAACGTATTCTGTGACTGTGATATTAAATGTGATTCCTTTGATAAAGTTATATGTGGAAAGAACTCTACATATCTAATTAAATTAAAGTAATTTTGTTTTTAATTCATCTATAATAGTTTTGGTTTTTATCATTCAATTAATTCTTTTAAGTAATTACTCATTAATTATTATCTTTGTTATTTTCATAGTATAAATTACTTATTTCAATTTCTCTCTTAATATATAAATTATTTGTCTCTGAAATTTTGGGATTTTAAACTATTTTAAAACTGACAGCAACATTACATACGTTATATCTATCATAGTTTAATGACTCAAATTATGCAAAATTTATGTGGATTATATATTAAAAAGAATAAAATACTTACTGAAACATTTAAATAATAATAAATTTAGTTAAAATCAACGTTTACATTACCTTCACATGTTGTATGACCTCTAAGGGTGAAGAAATACACTTATGACAACTTATATTCTTCTGTATAATATAAACGGCAAGTGTATGTTGTGTTGCTTAACCTAGATATCTTTTTGGTATGCATGTTTCTTACCTGTGTTATTTCTATTTTATCCCGAGCGACTTAATCATAATGCACTGTGTATCAAACTACTTTCTTCTTCGTGGATAACCATAATTGAAGGATATTTTGAAGCCAGATTTCCTCTAGGATAATGTATTCGAGCCTTTTCTATACACAGAAAGATACTCCTGATTTCTCAAAATTGTCTCTCTTCTCCTAACCATTATGCACTGGTAGAATGGGTTGGCTGGGTAAAGTCTAGCTTTCGAGGTCTTCTTCTGCATGTAAGTAGCTCAAATGGTAAATTTGGTTTCTCATATAATTACATTCACTTTTACTTTAGAAGTGACTATGATCCATACCATTCATTATAATCACACTGGAGATGCTTCACTATTTTTTTGTAAATATTTTTCTTTTACGAGACATGATGTTTTCCATTTAAACCATAACTATATTAACCTCACTTTTATGGGCTTGGCATAAATATTTATGTTGTAAAAATATCCTCTGCTGTTAATTTTAATGTTACTTTTGGAAACCTCACTCATAATCATGAATCAATCAGGAATGAATTTTGTTGTCATTTCCTCGTATAGCTTTGTTTGCTGCAGCTGGAGGTTACTCAAGGAGAAATGTAGTTTTCTAATGGGATTTGAAATCTAACAAGAATAATTTCCTGGACATTGATTCGGTAAAGGGGAGTTCATGAAGAATATAAAGAATGGCTATGAAGGTTCTCCTGAGAGGATGGAGATGTCCATCCTGTTAGCTTCTCAGCCAAATTGATGTTAAGAAAAGGAATTCGGTCTTCTATATTGGCTTGTTTGCAATGATCACCAGTTCCAGTGAGGATTATAGTGGCTAGATCTATTTTATTTTGATTTATCTACTATCTTGTAGTATTATAGACCTATATATTCTATGTTATATTGTAGGTATCAGGATGGACAAAATTAAACATGATTTTTTTCAGTAATGTAATGAATATCTCAGTCATATTTTTAGTATTTTAATTTAGAATTGAACATTTTTCTTTTTTAATATATAAACAATTAGTTGTATGACGATAATAATATGTTGAACAATATGGTTTATTTTGTATATAATATTCAGTTTTAGTTAATATTATTTCATTCTCAATATGGTCAATAAAATTAATTTTATCATAATTACATTTTATTACAATAAAAAAAAAATATATACACATTTTCGACGGTTTTAGAACTCCAATTAGGTAAAACCCTACAAATAGGGACGATTTTGAAAAACTCCTATTAGTTTCGGCAATTTTGAAAAACTTCCACTAATACCAACAATTTTGAAAAATCTTCGTTAATACCGACGGTTTTGAAAAATCCCGTTAATACTGATGATTTCTAAAAAAATCATCAATAATTTTTTAGTGACAGAGTTTTTCCCGTAGTTTTTCTAATCGCAAGTAAAACATTTTCCGAAAGTTAAAACCGTAAAAAATAACAAAAAACACCCCAAAAAAATTATAAATTTTTGCAATAAATCTAAAGAAAAATTAATATTAGATTAGATTATATATATATATATATACATATATATATATATATACATATATATATATATATACATATATATATATATATATATACATATATATATATATATATGATGATAACGTGTAATGATTGTAAGGTTATTATTGAGCATACTTTATTATTAATGTTTAATCATTACATCAATATATCCCTAATAATTAATATTATTCTTAAAGACTTGATATTAATGATTCATTAGGTGTTCTGAGACGAGTCAAACCATTATTTAAATATATTTATAATTATTATATTTATAACGTGAACTTAATTATATTATTTTTCTTGTACCAAATTGACCTTAGCTCGTGTTTGATGCAAAACAAGTCCAAAAGAAAAATCTTAGTCCAAATAAAATGACTAAAGAAAGAGATATACTTATATTTATAATGATCAAGAGAAGGGAGAAAACTAGCTTATGGTAAAAGTCCTTAAAGTTGAAGGTCCTGGATGGATCTCCACTAGGTTTCCATCACCACTAATCAACTCAACCTATAACAAACAAACTTAAAACTTAAGCATGTAATACAAATAATCAACCATAGCATAAACTTTGAAATATCCTGACTAATGACATATTACAAAAAAAAAACAAGACACTCAACCAGTGGCTTTTATTTTTCAGCAAGTTATTGTCCTAAATGATAATACGACTTAATGATAATACGAATTTAATCTCGGATGCTAGGGTCTTTATACCTCAACCTTCATGTTTTTTAATTAGGTAAAATGGTTATCCATAATATAAGATAATAGCAGACTGTGTAATATGATAATTAGGTATAACACCTTCATCCCAGACTATGTAATAAGAAATGTATAAGATATTAGCACAAATAGAAAAGAAATAGCACAACAAAAGCTCACCTATTTTGTATGATATAATAGAATAGAAGAAAAGCTAATCCTTTATGGCAGGCCTATGGATTTCCATATATTCAACAAAGTCATCTGCATATTTTTGGTGCAGTTCTTTGTCCCCAAATATTTTACTCATTTCCTTTGCTTCATTTCTATAAGTTTTTTCCAACATCACTGATCTCAATGCATTGGCCAACGATTCCTCGGTGAACTTCCCATCATGCTCACTTCTCTTAACTTTGACCCCTACCCTTTTCTCCTCCATAAGCCTAGCAACTACAAATTGATCAATTTGGAAGGGCAACATAACAAGTGGACAACCAACTTGAAGACTCTCTATAACTGAACTCCAACCACAGTGAGTCAGGAATCCCCCAACAGACTTGTGTGCTAAAATCCTCGTCTGTGGTGCCCATGTTCTCCACACCAAACCCTTTCCTGAGTTATTCACAAGCGAATCCTGCAACTCAACCTTAGAGGTGTTTTGCTTTTTAAGAACCCAAAAAAAGGGGAAACCAGATTTTTCTATTCCCATAGTAATTTCAGTAAAGTCTTCATCGCTTAGTGTCACTTCACTTCCAAAAGCTACATACATCACTGACCCTTCTTCCTGTTTGTCCAACCAATTAAGTATGGTATCCCAGTTTTCATCATTCCTGTCTTCACTGAACTGTAGTGAAGGTGGCAATAAACCAATTGGAATCACTGGTTTACTATATATACTGTCGAACAATTTGAGAGGCTCACCTTCAATATCCGTGCAGGTTCTTATAGCAGTAACTTGAGCACCATTACAAGTTTCAAGGACTCGAAACAGGTCTGAAACCCCCGATTCATTTGTCTCATAAAGTTCTTCAGCAAAATCTGTGTCTTTCAGGAGAAAACAATAGATAGCAGATGCACTAAATATACAGAAATAGATGCATGAGATTCCTAGCTTAGAAGATATTGGCGGCAACCAATACGGTGCAAAGTCGTATATTATCCAATCTGGTTTGCATCTCTCCAGAAACTTGGTCAAAGGATGTTCAAGATCATCAAAAGCCTGCTTGAGGTATGGAATGAGGTGGTGAGGAATGTCCACTGTCGCCTCTGCATTTTCTGGGAGTTTGTCAACACGGGGCAGTGGCAGTTCTATCAGATCCACCAAAGGTTGCAAGTTTTCAGGCACTTTAGGTAGGCGATGGATATTTCTAGGTGTGGAAATGAAGGAAATTTTGTGACCCTTTTGAGCTATGAGTTTTGAAAGCTCAAAAAATGGACCTATGTGACCAAGTGCTAGCCATGGAAACAGCACAACGTGAAGCTTCTCACGCTGCTCCGCCATGGATATGCTTGTGTTTAAGCATAAATGTGTGGCTTCTTTATCTTGGGTTATCTGGATGGTTATTTATTCTTCTTTATTGGGATTTAACTAAATTTGTTGTCTCCTGCATGTAACATCATGCAATCAATGACACAGGGGCAACATCGGAACTCCCTTTAAAATTACTAAATTTGATATCCACCATTCATTCATGACAACATTTGTATTCATTAGTGTCCTTTCACTCAAAGAGGGACCGTTTTAAATTCAATGCATTCATTTTAACATTATTTCTATCTATAATAGTACCTCTTCTCACGTTTCACGTTTCACGTACAGCAAAAATTAAGTCAAAGAATTGGGGACCAATTGGATCATCCTTGTGTAAAAATCACACCTAATTACACACATTTTATTTTTATTGTTATTGGATAGTTATTCATTTATCATAGTTTTATTTTACTAGCATACAAGTTTATAATATGTAAACATAAAAAAAAAAGAAATTAAAGTTGGTATAAGGAAGAATCCAACTATTAATGAAAGGAGCAAACTTGTTGTAGAATGTACATGACAAAGTTAGATGTAGGGAAGAATGATAAAAGACAGAATAAACATATAAGTTTATGGGAAATTTTGTTTGGTAAACTTAAATATGAATAATTGCAAGTTATTATATTAATTATCTTAAGAAATTGTAAAAGTTATGTTTATAGTAATTATTAAGGAATGCAATATAATTCATTAGTCGTGATAGTTATAATTAATGCATGTAGTTGAAGGATCATGTTAAAGAACCTATAAATAGTCCTTGTACTATTCAATAGGGGTGGCAACACTGATCAACTTGGCCAGGTTATTCTTGGCCCGCAATATGTGGACCAGACTGACTTGTCCTGCATAAACTATGCGAGATGAAAATATTGGTCTATCGTACATTGTAATTGGCCCGCAGGCTGCACACTTGACTTGAAATTTTTTTCTAATGACAAATTTCATACTTTATGAAATTCCTTTTTTTCACCTATATATAATGGTTGAACAGTTTTCACAAATTTTATACCTGATGTAATAGTTTTAGCAAAATGAAGTGGTTTAAACTCTATACTATTACAGTCTTATCAAACTTAACAGTCATGCATGAAGATGCTGAAATTGTTATGTGAGTGTGTTGCTATGAGAAGAGATGATGAATAAGGCACTCTGTGTGGTGCTTCACGAGAGAAAAAGATGAACATGAAAGAGGAAGGAGAAACGCTAAACAAAGAATGTTTTAGGGGAAAAATTAAGGTTTTGAATTGTTTGAAGATTAGTGGACCAATATGCGTTGTCCCGTGGCAAGCCCACATGGATTGCGGGTTTTGGGGGCCAGGCTTATGTGGGACAACAAGCTCAAAATTCTAGCCTGCTCCATGCTTTTCAGAGCGAGCCTATGGGCTAACCCGCCTCGCATTGCCGTATAGGGAAAAAGGATGAAAGACAAAAAAAAAAAACATTTAAATTTATAGGGGGATTTTATTGTCAATATGCATCCCTCTAGAAACTTGGTCAAGGTTCTTTATGACCATAAAAAGCCAGCTTCAGGTATGTAATGAGGTAGTGAGGAGTGTCCATTGTGGCCTCTATATTTTTTGGGAGTTTGTCAATGGGCGGCAATCACAGCTCTATTATATCCACCAAAGATTGAAAGTTTTCAGATATTTTTGTGACTCTTTTAAGGTACAAGATTTGTAAGCTAGCCATGCAAACACCACAATGTAAACTTTCTCACCCTTCCCTACCATGGATATGCTTGTGATATAAACTCAAATGGTGCCCACATGTCTTCTACTGTCACCAAAACTTTGTTTGCTTATGAAATAATATCTGTGGAAAGCATACCATTGAATTGCACTACATTATAATAATGCACCGAAAGATGGAAAATTATTGAAATAAGAAATGATGTACCGCCAAAGGAAATGAATCATGCACCAACCTACTTAGATATTTGTTGCTTTTCTACATTATAAAATGTGATGATGGAGTGAAGGAAATTGCACCCAAGTGAGCTACGGGAATTATAAGAGAGAGTGTAAGTGTGAGAATAAAAAGCCAAGGAAATTGGCATAGTGTCCCGTGAAGTAAAGTTGTGAGTTTGTGAGAAACAAAAATAGTATTGTGTCTGTATCCAATATTTTTCAAGTTTTAAAGTAATAAAATTCTCTTTGATACCAACAAATTGGTATCAGAGCTTTTCTGAGTCTGAGTGTTCGAGTAAAAAAGTGAGAAATGGCAAACCTTGCAAACAGTGTGTGCCTTCCTCAGTTGACAAAGAAAGTCAATTTTGACAACTGGAGTGTTCAGATGAAAGCTCTTCTTGGATCCCAAGATGTGTGGGATGTAGTGGAGAACGGGTACCAAGAGCCCGCAGAAGACGAGGAGCAGACAGTTGCCCAACTCGCTGCGCTGAAGAAAACGCGCGTGAAAGATAAATCAGTTTTGTACATACTGTATCGAGCTGTAGACGAATCTGGCTTTGAGAAGATAGTAAATGCAAAATCTTCAAAAGAAGCATGACAGACTCTGGAGAGAGTATACAAAGGAGACAACCGAGTCAAGCAAGTCAGGCTTCAAACTCTCAGAGGAGAATTCGAAAGCTTGAGAATGGAGGAGAAAGAAAGAGTAACCGAGTTTATATCTCGGGTGGAAGTGGTGGCAAATCAAATTCGCAAGAACGGAGAAGAGTTACCAGCCAGCCGGGTGGTAGAGAAAATTTTGAGATCATTAACAGATGATTTCGAAATCATAGTATGCGTTATCGAAGAATCAAAGGACCTCTCAGCACTCTCAGTTGAAGAGCTTACTGGGTCACTTGAGGCCCATGAACAAAGGAGAAGAAAAATGAAAGAACCTCTTGACCAAGCACTACAAATGCAGCTTGACTTTAAAGGAGCTCGAAACAATCAGGGCCAAGCTTTTAGAGGTAGAGAAAGAGGTGGTCGAGGACGAAGTGGACGTGGCAGAGGTGGACGTGTCAGAGGTGAATTTGAAGCTGACAAATAACAGACCAAACAATAGAATTGGCGTGGTCGTGGTCAAGGAAGAGGTCGAGGAAGTCGATCTAAGTCAGGAGTTGAATGCTTTAAGTGTGGCAAAATTGGCCACTATGCAAAGGAGTGCAAATCAGGAAGTTACTATAAATGTGGGAAGCCAGGCCATATAGCAAAATTTTGTCAGGCTGAAAAGAAAAACGAAACAAACTTGCTTACTGAGGAAACCAGTGAATAAATTGGGATTTTGTTGATGTCCAAAGGCCCAGAAGCTCAGCCTATGCTGAACTGTTCAAATAATTCGGTTTGGTATTTAGACACGGGAGCAAGCAACCACATGTGCGGAGATGAGAGTTTGTTCAATGAACTCATCAAGGTTGAAACCGGACATGTCTCATTTGGAGATGATTCCAAGGTGGTTGTAAAAGGACGCGGAACAATCCGGCACTTGCAAAAGGATGGACGGATTGGAGAAATAAGAGATGTCTACTATGTTCCCGAGTTAAAAAGTAATATTTTGAGCATGGGTCAAAGATGGAGAAAGGCAACTCAGTCCTGATAGAAGATTGAGTACTGTATTTGAAAGATAAAAGTGGTCGTCTGATTGCACGGGTAGAGATGAAGAAAAACCGGATGTATAAGTTGGAGCTGAATATTCTGAAAAACAAATGTCTAAAGCTTGATGTGAAGGATGAAGCCATGTTATGGCATTTCCGATTTGGCCACTTGAACTTTGGAGGACTGACCGAACTATCAGAGAAGCAGTTAGTACGCGAACTACCTGGAATAAAATTTGAAAAAAGGTTCTGTGAAGAGTGTGTACTCGGAAAACATCCGAGGACTAGGTTTCCAAAGTCAGCTGAATATAGGGCAAAAGAACAACTCAGTTTGATACACACTGATCTGTGTGGACCAATCTCTCCTGATTCATTCAGTGGTAAAAAATACTTTATTTCATTCATAGATGATTTCTGTCGGAAGACTTGGGTATATTTCTTAGAGGAGAAATCAGAAGCATTTGATGTATTTAAGAAGTTCAAACTAATGGTGGAGAAGGAGACCAGTAAACAGATAAAAGTTGTTCGATCAGACAGGGGAGGTGAATTTACTTCGACAAAGTTTAATGAATACTGTGAAGAACATGGGATAAAACGATTCTTTACAGCTCCATACTCACCACAACAGAATGGTGTTGCTGAAAGGAAGAATCGGACAATTCTTGATATGGTTGCACAATGCTTAAAGGGAAGAATATGCCAAAGAAGTTCTGGGCGGAAGCAGTACAATGTGCAGTTTATGTACAAAACAGGTGTCCACATACTAAACTGGATGGGATGACTCCACAAGAAGCATGGAGTGGGAGAAAGTCGAGTGTCAATCATTTCATGATTTTCGGCAGCATAGCTTATGGCCATGTTCCAACTCAGCACAGAACAAAACTAGAAGACAAAAGTAAGAGATATGTCTTTATTGGGTACGATGAAAAAGCAAAAGCATACAAACTATATAACCCAATTACAGAAAAGATTGTTGTAAGTCGAGATGTCCAAGTCGATGAGGAAAGTGAATGGAGATGGGACAACATGAAGGAGAAGATCACATGGAACTCAGATTCTGGAGGAGAGAACTCAGCAATAACTGAGAGAATCAATGATTATTCTGATGAAGAAGATGAACATGTGCAACTTAGATCTCGAAGCTTACAAGACATTTATAACTCCACTGATGAGGTACATGTAATATGTTTGTTGGCAGGAGCAGAAGATGTCAAATTTGAAGAGGCCGTGCTCGATGATAGATGGAAGAAAGCAATGGATGAAGAAATTGGCTCAATTGAAAAGAACGAAACGTGGGAGCTGACAGATTTGCCCATAGGAGCTCAACCAATTGGCTTGAAATGGGTATACAAGAAGAAAATCAATGCAGATGGGGATGTAGAACGTTACAAAGCTCGTCTCGTGGTGAAAGGTTACAAACAGCAGAAAGGAATTGACTATGATGAAGTATTTGCTCCAGTAACAAGAATGGAGACAATCCGACTGCTATTTTCTCTAGCAGCACAACACAAATGGAAGATACAGCAAATGGATGTGAAATCTGCATTTTTGAATGGAATTTTAAAAGAAGATATCTATGTGGAACAACCTCTTGGTTACATGAGAAGAGGTGAAGAGAAAAAGGTGTTAAAGTTAAAAAAAGCATTGTACGGCTTGAAACAGGCTCCTCGAGCCTGGAATGAGAGAATTGACACCTACTTCAAGAAGAATGGTTATGAGCAGTGTCCGTATGAGCATGCTCTATACCTGAAGAAAGACAAAGGAGATATGTTGTTCGTTGCCTTATATGTAGATGATTTGATTTTCATGGGAAGCAGAAATGAGTTGGTCGCAGAGTTTAAGAAGGTGATGAAAAATGAATTTGAGATGACTGATCTTGGTGTTATGAAGGACTTTCTTGGCCTGGAGGTGGACCAAAGCACGAAAGGAATTTTTGTGTCTCAAAAGAAGTATGCTGAGGAGATATTGAAGAAAGCGAAGATGATGAAGTGCAATTCGGTTTCTACTCCTATGGAACCTGGAACAAAATTGTCCAAACACGGAGATGGAGATCGAGTTGATAGAAGCATGTATCGCAGCTTAATCGGAAGTCTGAGGTACTTGACAAACACAAGGCCAGATCTAATGCTGAGTGTGGGAATCACAAGCCGATTTATGGAGGAGCCAAGGTATTCTCATTGGAAAGCACTGAAGCGGATACTAAGGTATGTAAAGGGAACCACGTCTTTTGGATTATTGTACACCAGGTCAAATAATTATCGTCTTAGTGGATATTCAGACAGTGATTGGTGTGGAGATATAGATGATAGAAAGAGCATGACTGGCTATGTGTTCTTCATGGGAGATACTGCATTTACTTGGCTATCAAAGAAGCAACCAATCGTGACGCTATCCACATGTGAGGCTGAGTATGTGGCAGCATCTTTAAGTGTCCGACATGCAATATGGCTGAGAAATCTACTGAAAAATATGGAAATAATGCAAGAAGAAAAGGTGTTAATCCAAGTAGATAATAGATCTGCAATTGAGTTAGCAAAGAATCTAGTAAACCATGAGAGAAGCAAACATATTGATGTTCGTTTTCACTTCATCCGTGAAAAACTGAAAGAAGGAAGCATTGAACTTGAACATGTAGAAAGTAAGAAGCAGATTGCAGATATATTCACAAAGCCGTTACCAACAAAGTTATTTCATGAATATAAAAAGCTGATTGGAATGAAAGAAAGAAGCATTTGAGTTTATGGGGGAGTTTTGTGATATAAACTCAAATGGTGCCCACATGTCTTCCACTGCCACCAAAACTTTGTTTGCTTATGAAATAATATTTACGGAAAGCATACCATTGAATTGCACTACATTATAATAATGCACCGAAAGATGAAAATTATTGAAGTAAGAAATGATACACCGCCAAAGGAAATGAATCATGCACCAACCTACTTAGATATTTGTTGCTTTTCTACATTATAAAATGTGATGATGGAGTGAAGGAAATTGCACCCAAGTGAGCTACGGGAATTATAAGAGAGAGTGTAAGTGTGAGAATAAAAAGCCAAGGAAATTGGCATAGTGTCCCGTGAAGTAAAGTTGTGAGTTTGTGAGAAACAAAAATAGTATTGTGTCTGTATCCAATATTTTTCAAGTTTTAAAGTAATAAAATTCTCTTTGATACCAACAATGCTTGTGTTCAAGCGTGAATGTGGTTATTATGAATGGTTATTTATTTTCCAATATATAGAAAATATCAAAACTTTAAATGAGACCATTTTGAATACATACTCTCCATGGTAGATTTGGAGATGACCTTAGGATATATGTGTATAATTAAATTTTTGTAATATTTTGGATTTGCAGAGATTATAAAATCTCATTTGTTATTTGTCTAGCGGAGGGTTTGCGTGTTGTTTGTGGATTTTGTATGTTGAAAAGGAAATACGGCATTCATAGTTTTCAATTTCTCATCTCTTATGTTTTTATTGGTATTGCACATGTGTTAAAGCATCTTAATGTCCCATTCTTTTATTTATATATTCATTATTAAATTTTTTTTTGTATTTCGCATAGATTTCTTACAAAAATTTACAATAAAAGTGTTTCGTACAATATTTCCTACGAATTTTGATTGATTGATAGTTTCTTCGTAGAATTTAAAAATTCGCAGGCAATTTCTTGCAAAGTTTTCTTTGAAAAATACCCGCAAGAAATTTCCATGCAAAAGAAATATTCATATCAATATTTCCTAAAAAAAATCAATTAAAAAATAACAGGTAAATTTTCTTACAAATGTAAATTTTATTATAAATTTGAAATTCATAAGTAATTTTCTTGCAAATTTTAAATTCGCAAGTAATTTCTTGCAGAAAAAAAAAATTCCCAACTGCCTTTTCCTACGAAATTCAGTTTGTTTCCTAAAAATATTTTTGCAAGAAAATGTGCAAGAAATTTTTTAAGAATTTTAAAAATTATATAATTACTTTTAGTCTATATATGTTGATATATTTTATAGTTTACATTTTAAAAATATTTTACCAATCGAATATTATACTTTCCCAACTACAATAAGTAAGACAATAAACCACAACAACTGACCTTCGTTCAGATTAACTTTCACTCAACAGGTGCTTCAACGTTGCGCTTTCAACGACAGAAGATCCCACAACTCATCTCGTGCTTCAACCTTTTCCACACGCACATGCATTGGTAATTCATCCACCAATACTCGCGCATCCACTCGAACAACAACGTCTCTGATTTCTAAAACACTCGTGCATCCACTCTTTCCCAACTATGAGACACGAGCCCTAGATCACAAAATTTCCCCAATTTGATTTTGCTTTCCCAATTGCAGAGACAATGAATGTTTCAGCAAAAGGAACAATACAATTTTTCACATTTGTCCTTTCTTTATTTAATCTCAACAAAAATTATAATATATTTATTTAATTCTTTAATTCTAAATTTTAAAAAATTCAATTCACACACGTTTTGTTTGACACGTGTATTATAATGCAGTATCAACAGGCCACGCCACACACTGATTAACGTCGTTTGATGAAATTGACGGAAAGAATTTATTTGCATCAAATTAACAAAAATAAAAACCAATTGAAACGCCAAAAAAGAAAGTGTACGAAAATAGTGACCTATCGAGACATTAAATCTTTTTTAATTATTGTGATATATCTTTTAAATGGCGAAGATTATTCTTAACCTTAATAAAACTTAAAAATCAAGCAAATGAAACATGATTTTCACGTTGAATTAAAAAAAATAAAATTCTAACGTCAATTTTGATTCCGGCCACTAATAATTCAATTTACTTGAGAATCCATAACGAGTCAAATTAGTTCAGCAATGCACCCAATTTTATTTTTTTCTGTTTGTTTTCATCAATTAAGTTTAAAATTCACATCATAATACTGTTTTTCTTCTATATAAACCATTGCAAAATTGTTTAATATTTACTTTATTTTTTTCCCGGTTGTTCTTTTATATGGGCAATTGTTAGTATTCTTTTCCTGGTTATTATTTCATTTGTTTTTTCCCGGTTGTTATATATAGCAGATTATGCAATGGTTTGCTATTTGCTTTTTTCAAAGTTATATATTAGTTGATAAAAGTGATGTTCAAATTCTATGTTGGATTTTCATTTTAAATATTTTAATTTTCATATGTTACAACTTTTTATAAATATATTTTAAAATATTAAATTTAGTTTATGATTTTAATATATTCTAGAAGCAGAACAGAATAACAGAGAGAGAAAAGCTAAAGCAAGACATTGCTCCGCCATGATATGCTTGTGTTTAAGCATAAATGTGTGGCTTCTTTATCTTGGGTTATCTGGATGGTTATTTATTCTTCTTTATTGGGATTTGATTAAATTTGTTGTCTCCTGTATGTAACATCATGCAATGAGTGACTCAAGGCAACATCGGAACTTCTTTTAAAATTACTAAATTTGATACCTACCCATTTACATTCAATAGGTTGCTTTCCATAAGGTAATCAGTCAAAACCCAAGTTTTGGTATTTTCTAAAGCTGCAATTTCTTGATCCATGACATTTCTCCAACAATCATGTTTGATGGCTTGGTTATAGGTTTTAGGTTCAGTAACTTGGGAGAGATTAAGGACATATGATTTATGAAGAGATGATAATGCATCATATGAGAGATATGAAGAGATAAGATATTTGGTACCTGTGGATGACTGAGTGGAGGAAAAAGTAGATAACATGTTGCAATGATAGTCCTGCAGATAAAATGGTTTATGTTTTGGCCTGGTTGATTTCCTTTGTGGAGTAGCAGTGACAGGTTCAACAGAAACAGGTTGAGAAGAAAAAGTAACAGGGTCTAGAACAATAGAAGGAGGAGATGTAGGTGGTAAAGAGGGTTGATCAGTAACTTCTGAGAAAAGAGGTGATGGAGAGGAAATGATTTTGGTGACAAAATCCAAGGAATTTGAATTTTGTGTATCAATAGGTGAGTGTTTGTCACTAGTAAGAAAAAGAAATATGTTTTCATAAAATACTACATTCCTTGATAGAAAAATTTCCCTTAAGTTGAAATCTAACAAAAGGTAGCCTTTTACTCTTTTTTTAAAACCAAGTAAAACACATTTTCTTGCACGAGGCTGAAATTTTGTTCTATGAGCTTGAAGAGTTTAAGCATAGTAAAGTGAGTCAAAAACTCGTAAGTAAGTAATGTCAGGTTTAACATTGTGTAAAAGCTGAGATGGAGAAAAATATGCCAAAACTTTGGAAGGTAAAATATTAATGAGTTGCACAACATAACGAACAGCAAAAGACCAGAAAGTTATGGGCAAATGGGATTGAAACATTAAAGATCTAGCAACATTGAGAATGTGTTGATGTTTTCTCTCAACAACTCCATTTTGTTGAGGAGTTTCAACACAAGATAATTGATGTTGTATCCCTTTTTGTCGATAAAAATATGTCATTGCAAACTCATTACCATTATCTGATCTAACAACTTTTACATCAATGCCAAATTGAGTTTTGATATAAGAAACAAAGCCAATAAGTTGTGATCTTGTATCAGACTTACTTGCCATCAATTTAATCCATGTGAATCTAGACATATCATCCACTATAGTTAAGAAATATTTGAAACCATCAACAGAAGAAGTACAATATGGCCCCAAATATCAACATGAATTAAATCAAAATGAGCTTTTGAAACAGTAGTACTTAATTGAAAAGGCAATTTTCTTTGCTTAGAATAGTGACAAGTATCACAATGAGTGTATTTTGTATCAGGTAAAGTGGCATACATGGTGCGTAATTTGGTATAACAAGAAGAAGAAGGATGCCTTAGTCTAGAGTGCCAAATATCTATAGAGTCAGGTCTTATTGTAGAACAAGCAATAGAATTCTCAGGAGAAATAGCAGTTGGTGAAGCAAGGGAGGGATGTAGATGCAGGAACTATCATGACATACAAGTCATCTCTTTCTTCAGTTTTCCTAATCATCTGTAGGGTTGACTTGTCCTGTATTTCACATGAAAATTCAGAAATAATGATTTTACAAGATAGAGATTTAGTTAACTTTGTGACCGATAAGATTGACTGAAAAATTAGGAACAAACAAGACATTATCTAAGGTAAGGTGTGGGCCAAGAGAAACTGTGCCAGAAAAATGAGCAAATGAAGAGTTCTTGTTGGGTAGAGAAATTGCAATTGGTGAGATTCTATGATAAGAAATAAAATGAGACAAAGAACTGGATATATGATCAGTAGTACCTGTGTCTAGAATCCATTGGGAAGAGATATTACCTTGATCCTGAGAAGAAGTGGAAACATTATGAGAACTCACTAGACCGGTAGAATGTGTGACTGTGGGATTAGATTGAGGAAGAAGTGCCAATAGATCATGAATTTGCTCTTGAGAAAGTCTCAAAGTTGAGGAATGTGATTGCGCCTGAGAATTATTAGAAGAAGAAACAACTGTAGAAGCCATTGAATTTCACAATCTCAAATTAAACAAAAATTTCACAACCCGAATCTCCAGAAACTCCTCCAGATTCCTCAAAAATTAATCCAGGGCTACGAGTGATTAAAACACCCAATTGTTTCTCATTGAAAACCCTAGAAAACAAAGTCAAAACATAAAACATATGCGAGGGTAATAGAGAGAGTAGCCATAAAAGGAGAAGAAATTGTAGGAAAGCCAAGAATGAGAGGTAGAAGATGAAGATCTTGGTAGTAAGAGAATTGGTTGCGGAAGAACGTGATCAAGAATTAATTCCTATGATACCATATTAGAAAGTGAGTTTATGCCTAACTCAACCCCACAAAACCGGCTTGTAAGGTGAGGTTTGCACCTCACTTATATATTATAATTTGGTCTTATCTCTAGTCGATGTGGGTCTTCCAACACACCCCCTTTACGCCGAGGTATAGACATCTCATGCGTGATAGTAGAAATTGGATGGTTCAATAGCGTCCCGACAACGGGTGGAATAGAAACATAATTGTCCACTTAGAACTCGCTAGGATAGGCTTTAACCATGACTTTGATACCATGTTATAAGAAAAGAATGGATGAAAACTGTGTATCTTATTCAATAATAAGAAAATAATACAATTCATATATACAGCTCTTTAAAGCAATATAAAAACGAGAGTTTACTCTGCTATAGAAAGGAGCAAGTAGGAAACAGAGAGAAGGAAAGGAAAAGTGCATAAGAGGTATGAAACTAAACTTTTATTTTTCTGAAAACTTACAACTAAAAAGAGAAGGATTATTTCCAAAAGGTTATGTGATTTTTTTATCATGCAGTATTGGTTTTGTTTAACATAGGCTGAGTCAATAATAAGTAACATACAAATATCTCTAGTTTTATTATGACGAGGTGTACTATACTTTTACACAAAGTCTTTGGAACAGCAACAAAAGAAGCTGAACAGGAAGATTGTTATTGAGATTCTTCCTGCCAAGATGTTCAACTGGGCAGAAGAATACCATCAACAGTGCCTCAAGAAAGGAGGCAGATTTGGCTCCAAGAAATCTGCTTCAAAGGGATGCAACGATCCAATCCAATACATCATCAATACTAAAAAGAGATCATTGCCGAAATAATACATGAATGGACAAGTTCTTTTACAACGTGAAATTAGATCTTGATTAGGTGTTGTTTAAGTTTTTGATTTGGACTATGTTTATGCTTAAAAGTTTAAGTTTATCTAAACTATAAATTTTAAGTTAGATATCTTATTGTTTATTTTGAGTTTAGAACTCTTTGTTATGTATTAGACATGAACAATTAGAAATATATATTCTGTTTTGCAAAATTTGTTGTATTTTAGGTTTTTGTTTAATGATTAAAAAAGTAAAATAAAATAAATATAGAAAATTTAAGTCTGGTCACAACAGACTTAAATTTGTTGTTATTTTTATTTATAATTGTATGAAGATCTAAGTCTCTTGATCAAGTTAGTCAATAATAGACTTAAAATTTATATATGTCGAATCTAAGTTTGATGTAAAATATGTTTAGAAAACCTAAAATAACATACTTAAAAAACGGTTTTGTGACAGTGAATATCAAATATTTTATCTGAAAAGTACAAAAAAAGGTATAATAATCAACTCAACCTTTTGCAACTTGCTTATAAGTAACAATAAGTTTTAGTTCCGAGTAGATTAGAGTTTCTAGCAACCAAAACAAAGAAGAGTGTTGAAGTTGTAATTTAATTCTGTCGTTTCATCATTCATGCTAAAATATTTTAGTCGTTTTATTTTTTTATTAGTTGAAGTTGTTTAACTGTTTTAAATAAACTTAATTAGCAGTAGTGTCAGATTGTTAGAAAGTTGATAAATATGGGATCATATCCTATATGTTAGAGAGTTTTAGTTATATTTAAAGTCTTCCAGTTCAATAAAAATACAAATTTCACACAGCAGTTTTTTCTTATTTACTTCCTACTTATTTATTCTTTCATTTATGTTCAAAGTGAAGCACTGACTTGTATTTTAGCTTTTGCACCTCTTAGTGGTCTCGACATTGAAAACACGAGTAAGCACAAGAGCTTAGCCATTGTAAAAGAAAACATTAATTATAGCTATATGTTTGCAAGTTTTGTTACATCTCAGTGTTAAAAATCCTATATCAATTATAAATAAAATTAATTTAAAATATATAAATAAGTGTATTTTTTATTTTACAAAATCATTTCATGATATTAACATGAGATTAAATTTAAAATTCACATCGTAATACTGTTTTTCTTGTATATAAACGATTGTACAATTGTTTACTATTTGCTTTTTTTCCCCTTGTTCTTTTATATGAGCAATTTCTTTTTCTGGTTATTATTTCCTTTGTTTTTTCCCGGTTGTTATATACAGCAGATTATACAAGGTTTACTATTTGCTTTTCTCAAAGTTATATATTAGTTGATAAAAGTGATGTTCAAATTATCTGTTGAAATATTCATTTTAAATATTTTAATTTTGATTACAACTTTTTCTAATATATTTTAAAATATTAAATTTTATGATGAATACATTCTAGAAGCAGAACAGAATAACAGAGGAAAAAAAATAAAAGACATTGCTCCATTTCCAACACAAGTCCCCACATGGGAAATTGCAGGAAAATGATTAAAAAAATTGACCCAACAAAAATATTACTAAATTTGCTCATGAGAAATAAAACTCCAATCAATCATATAGTATAATGTTGTTAGATACAAATAAAATTTCACATCACAAAAAAAATATATATACTCCTATCACATCTTCAATGATAAAAGGTTTGTTGGAGTGATAGAAAAGCAATATTTAATATGATCTAATACATACCATATCTATTATATAAATTATTTAATGCCATATAGTCAAAAGGTATACTTTTGTTTCTTTTTTTTTTCCTTGATTGAAACTAACTATTGTTGTTTATAGGATTAGCTATTTGGATATATATATATATATATATATATATATATATTCAAAGTGATCGAATTGGAAAGCCTTACATAGTTTCTTTGCTTTTTGGTTAGGAGACTAATGTTTTTATGTTATAGTATGTATTATTGTTCCTGTTACAAATCAGTTCTGTCAAATATGTTTTTAGTGGAAATGATACACACAAACTGTAAAACTTGCATCAATTACATATAATAACAAATAACAAACAACCTTAAAACGTATGCATCAATTACAGATAGTAAACCACAATATAAATTTTGCAAAGCTGATTACAAGAAAAAACACAACACCAAAGTTGTTCCTCCAACAAGTGATTGTGTCCTCAATGATGAAAACAAATTTAAATCTGGGATACCATAGACAGAGATTACTGAGATACAAAGAGAAATAACACATCAAAGAGTGATATATTTTGAATGATATAATAGAATGACAGAAACGCTAATCCTTTATGGCAGACTTGTGGATTTCCATATATTCAACAAACTCATCTATATATTTTTGGTGCAGTTCTTTGTCCCCAAATATCTTACTCATCTTCTCTGCTTCACTTCTATGAGTTTTGTCCAACATCACTGATCTTAATGCATTGGCCAACGATTCCCTGGTGAACTTCCCATCATGTTCACTTCTCTGTACTTTGACCCCTACCCTTTTCTCTTCCATATGCCTAACAATTATGAATTGTTCATTTTGGAATGGCAACATAACAAGTGGACACCCAACTTGAAGACTCTCTATAACGGAACTCCAACCACAATGAGTCAGGAATCCCCCCACAGACTTGTGTGCTAAAATCCTCATTTGTGGTGCCCATCTTCTCCACACCAATCCCTTTCCTGAGTTATTCAAAAGCGAATCCTGCAACTCAACGTTAGAGGTGTTTTGCTTTTTAAGAACCCAAAAAGAGAGAAAACCAGACATTTCTATTCCCATACTAATTTCAGTAAACTCTTCATCGCTTAGTGTCACTTCACTTCCAAAAGCTACATACATCACTGACCCTTCTTCCTGTTTGTCCAACCAATTAAGTATGGTATCCCAGTTTTCATCATTCCTGTCTTCACTGAACTGTAATGAAGGTGGCAATAACCCAACTGGAATCTGTGGTTTACTATACATACTTTTACAAACTTTGAGAGCCTCACCTTCAATCTCTATGCAACTTCTTGAAGCAATAACTTGAGCAGCATCAGTAGTTGTAAGGACTCGAAACACGTCAGAAACCCCCGATTCATTTGACTCATTATGCTCTTCAGGAATATCTTTGCCCCACGAAGACTCACAGCCACTGGTTGTTCTTCTAAAAGTTTCTGAAAGATAAGCCATACCTGATGCACTAAAAATAGAGAATGAAATGCATGAGATTCCTAGCTTAGAAGTTGTTGGCGGCAACCAATATGGTGCAAAGTCGTATATTATCCAATGGGGTTTGGATCTCTCCAGAAACTTGGCCAAAGGTTGTTCAAGACCATCGAAAGCCACCTTCAAGTATGGAATGAGGTGATGAGAATGTCCACTGTGGCCTCTGCATTTTCTGGGAGTTTGTCAACACGGGGCAGTGGCAGTTCTATGAGATCCACCAAAGGTTGCAAGTTTTCAGGCACTTTGGGTAGGCGATGGATATTTCTAGGTGTGGAAATGAAAGAAATTTTGTGACCCTTTTGAGCTATGAGTTTTGCAAGCTCAAAAAATGGAGCAATGTGACCAAATGCTAGCCATGGAAACACCACAATGTAAACCACAATGTGAAGCTTCTCGCGCTGCTCCGCCATGGATATGCTTTATCATGAATGGTTATTTATTTTCCAGTATATAGAGGAACCAGTTTGAATATTTACTATTCATGATAACCTTTTTTATTTTTTATTTATTATGGCCATTAGTGTCTCTCTTGTCAAGTTTCAGACATGGGTACCAACCTCCTTTTGACAATAATTGAAGGTAATTAATGTTTTGGACCTAAAATTTTCTAAATTATTTATCTTCTAATAAAATCATTGTCACATTTTTTTTTTATTACCAATTTACTTGGTAAGAGTACTCCATACTAGAAGTAAATGAGTAAACCAATAGAAGAGATTAAAAAAATATGTTGTAATGTTACTTGATAGCTTTTATAAAATTTAAAATATTAAGTGCATTGTTTAATATTTATATCAAAACTTTATACATCATATTCAACTAATCGAAGAAAATATAATGTACTAATATATATTCGAATGGCTACTTTACTGTAGAATTGGTAAACAATTAATGGGTTGGGTGTTTGTATCAATGTAATTAGGTATTTCTTTCTGCACCCGTCAAATATTTTACTGCACCCGATCATAGGTTTCCAGAAATTTTGATCCGAAATAGGGATGGGATGAGTGGCTTCAGAAAATATATTTCCAGATTATTGTTGCATTGAAATTTCCTATCATAAAGATTTAATTATTTGGTGCCATATCTACCTTTTATTTTTCCTTATTGTATAGTTCGGAACCAGTGAAATCATGACCAAATTCTTCCAAGACAAAATATGAATTCTTTTGTTAGTGTATTTTTTTCACTATAAAGACATGTGATATATGTAATAGATATATATGACTCGGTTTTAATCAACCGATGAATTTGATTTCTAGATACAGAAAAATTATACTTTCACCTACATATTTTTTTATATTAATTTGATATTATACTTTTTTATTTTTTATTTTTTTTATTTTAAAAAAATATAAAAATTTAATTTTTTATAATCACTTTATCTTTATATTGTGTTAAATAAATATAAAAGTGTGTCATTGTAGCATTAATCCTAAACATATTACACTTGATGTTTTCTTCCTCATCTTTTCATCATTCCAATGCCCTTTTGTGTTCTAGATGTATAGGAGTAGTTAAACTTCATTTCATTATTCTTGTGTTCACCCTTCTTATTCAAGTGCATAATGGAATATCTATGTTACTTAGGTGGTGTCTAATCATTGGAAAATATTTTGGAACCTAGACATGAATAGAACAACCAAAAGATTTGATTATAGACATAGATCAAAGTTGTTGGTCATTCTAGACATCATTTCTTAGTGCAAATCTTGTGTTTGAACATCTAACGGATTAATATTTTCATATAAGGATTTATACTACAGGAAACGCACGAATTACCAGCAAACTTTTACTGACGGCCCTAAGGTCGTCGGTAATACTTTGATGATTTTAAATACCGACGGCATGATTTTAAACACCGACGGCCATTGAGCCTTCTGTAATTGGCTCGATGATTAAAACCCAAAACTTGGGATTTCTCTCCCCCAAATCGATTTGATTGACCAGAAAACCTATTTGTGCCCTCTTTGTTTGACCAGAAAAGAAAATTACATTAAATAAATTAAAAGAATGTGTTTATGTAAGAATCTAGAAAATAAAGTATTAGAGTTTATATGTATTTTAAAATAATGAAACTGAATATTTTATTTTAAAATAACTCAATAATATAAATAGAATTTTGGTTTAAACAATTTAGACGTCCCTATTTTCGTTCGATCCTCCCACTTTAGTCCATTTCTTTTAAACTTTCCCAATTGAGTCCTCAGAACTGCTAATTTGAAGCAATTCAGCCCCTGTCGTTAAAAATCATTAACGGCCGTTTAAGTAGTGATGACGTGACATTATAAATAAATTTTATATTAAAAATTATTAATGAATATTCGTGTAATCAGGATTTTAGAAGGGCAAAGTGGGAATAAGAAAGATTTTCTTCTTCTTCCACATTCTCGCTCCTGCATCTCAAATTTCCATGGCTAAGTCAGAAGGTGAGAGTCCAACACAGGTTAGGCTCCATGAGATGTTTTGTCCTGAGAACAGAAAAAGTTGCAAACTTTCGGGCAATGGAGCTAGGAAAAGGAGGGAGAGCAAGAGTTTGTCAGACCTTGAATTTAAGGAGCTAAAAGGGTTCATGGATCTGGGTTTTGTTTTCTCAGAGGAGGATAAAAACACAAGCTTGGCTTCAATTATTCCTGGGCTGCAAAGACTGGGGAAGAAGGAAGAAGAAGAAAAAGAAGAAGAAGATTGTAATGAGCTAAATGTCCCAAGGCCATACCTATCTGAAGCATGGGAGTTTCGCGAATATGGCAGAAGAGAAAAAGAGAACCCCTTGGTGAATTGGAAAATATCTACTTTGAACAACGAAACTGACATTAAAGATAGTCTCCGATGGTGGGCACACACAGTTGCTTCCACTGTCAGATGATGATGTGTTGTTCATAATATAAGTTTTATTGTTTAGTTCTTTTTGTTCAATATACACATTTATCTTATTCATTTGTCCATTTTTTTATGTATTTATTCCCTTCTTTTATTTTATATTTTCTGGGATTTGACATTCCAGAGATTTATGATTACCTATACATTTATAAGAAAAGAGAAAAAATTTATGCAACATTTCAGATTTATTAACACAATCCGAACTAATGTAGTACTCATGGCAGGTCTGAATATTTGTTCTTTTTGTTCTCATCCAATTTAATTTCGTGTGTGTAAAGAGAAGTGGTTTATTTTGTGCAGAGCAGAGGGAAAATATGAGGAACCTTCAAAAACCCAAACCAGAGCCAAACCAGAAAAACCCAAAAACCCAAAATCTGGCCACAACATAAACCTTCAAAAAGCATCCAGAGCATCACTGTGAATCTCCATCCACCTCCTCCAAGCTAGAATCCCAATCGCAACCTGTAATAGAAACCACCTTCAAGGTTTCTGCATTCCCAATTCAAAGATCCAAAACGCAGCCATGGAAATTTGAGACGCAGGAGCGAGAATGTGGAGGAAGAAGAAAGTCTTTCTTATTCCCAGTTTGCCCTTCTAAAATCCTGATTACACGAATATTCATTAATAATTTTTAATATAAAATTCATTTATAATGTCACGTCATGAGTACTTAAACGGTCGTTAACGATTTTTAACAACAAGGGCTGAATTGTTTCAAATTAGCAGTTCTGGGGACTCAATTGGGAAAGTTTAAAAGAAGGGGACCAAAGTGAGAGGACCGAACGAAAATAGGGACGTCTAAATGGTTTAAACCTAAAATTTTTTAAACTTGTCTCACTACTTAAAACACAAATCATCTTTTTAAAACTCTTCCTCCAAGTTCTATCTCCCTTCTCTCTACTCCTTGATCATTTGTTTGATGATTAAGAAGTTCCTAGGAGATCATGACTGAGTTGTCTCCATTCTCTACCAATCAATTCCTAGTTTAGAACAAGTAAGTTTAAACTCATTTTTCTGTTCGTGTTTATGTTGAGATCATGCATAGCGATCTCTTCTCTCATGCATCTTTTGATCTCTTTTTAATTTTAGTCGATCAGAGGTTCTAATCTCTTGGTCACAATTTTATGTTTTGTAGGCATTTTTAGAGTTTCTTGTGTTTGAAGCAATCCATTCAAGAGTTCTTAAAATTATAATAGTTTCTTGTAAGATAAAAGAAGTTAATATTGTCTATGTTAAATTATAAAATATGAATTGTATGTTAGATATAGAATATTATATCTATTTTGATGGGAGATGACCTAGGATACAATTGTATAATTAATTATTTTGTAATATTTTAGGTTTGTAGGATCATAAGATGAATCTCATTTGTTATTTGTCTACTAAAAGGTTTGGGTGATTTTTGTGGATTTTGTATGTTAAAAAAGAAGTATATGTTTCAATTTCACATCTCTTATGCTTTTATTGGTATTGTACATGGCTTGAAACATCCTTAAATTCTCATTCTTTTATTTATATATTTACTCTTAGAATTTTTATATTTCCAGAGATTTTCTGTAGATTTCTTACAAAAATTTAAAAAAAAAGTGTTTTGTGCAATACTTCCTTAGAATTTTGATTGGTAGAGAATTCCTTCGTGAATAATTAACTACGGTGAAATTTAAAAATTCCCAAATAATTTCTTACAAAATTTTCTTTGAAAAATATCCGCAAGAAATTTTCATGCAAAAAAAATTCATAACATTTTTTTCTACAAAAATCAATTAAAAAATAACAGGTAAATTTTCTTACAAATATAAATTTGAAATTTACAAGTAATTTTCTTGCAAATTCAAATTCGCAAGTAATTTCTTGCAGAAAAAAAATTCGCAACTGTTTTTTCCTACGAAATTGAGTTTGTAAGTATATTTTTCTATACATAGTTTTGTAAGAAAATGTGCAAGAATTTTTTTATAAATTTTAAAAATTATATAATTACTTTTAGTCTGTATATTTTTTAATGTAATTGTATGTAATTTCAAATTCTATATATGTTGATATATATTAAAATAAGTGATAATTCAAAGAATATTTTTAAGGAACCTTTTCTATCTTAAAGAATATTAAAAAAAAAAAGTTGACTATTGAAGTATTCCCTTAATAGTCTAGATAAGTAACATAGAAAGGTCTTGATTTTGTCTTTTTATTTCTATTTCAAATCATTTTACTTTCAATAAATTAATCCAAACTGACCCTAACTTTTAATACTAGTGTAAAAATAGTTTTTCACATCGGTGTTTCTTAGTTTTTAATGAATAATTCGAGTTCGACGTCATATAAGGAAACATTATATTAAGGTCAAATTATACGGTCGACATTAATTTATGATATATGACGTCAGCCTATAGGAAACTTCAACGTCAAATTGATTATTAATGGTTATGGTTTTATGTTGGTTGTAAAGGAGGATTTGGGTCCTCTGGTCCTACCCAGAACACTAAACAAACTTGAAACATTAATATCATAATGAATTGAAATGAAAGAATGTAATATTTACATTTGTAACAAGGATTTCAAGTCAGATTTCATCTTCTTATGCAGTGAACAAAACCATACAACTTACGCCTTTCTTAGTATGATCACCATTATTTTCCAATGGCCCCTAAAATATACCAACAAATAGTGAGTCTATTAATTTTAATAAAAATGGACAATATTGAGTAACACTTACCCATCAATGTATGGTTCGATATACAACTCTCTTTTAGACTTAGCCATCCATGTTTGCATATATGATTGCTTGTCTTTTAGTGCGTTTCCAGATGGATGAATGGCCTGAGGTTCAAGAAAGCCCTACATGGTTGCCTGATCTTAGTCCACTATGATGGTGTTCATGTACGTATAAAAATACAATTATATATATATATATATATATATATTAAAAAGTAATAATTTGAATATTTAAAAAGTGAAAGACGATTAAAAAACTTACATGCACCATAGTTGTATGACTGAAATCTTTTCTCCACCAACGACCTCTAGTGCATCATTTAGAGCAATATACAATGGCACATGACACTGAAGGCCAAATACTCTTAATTCCAGTACAACTTTATCGGTCCTTTATTCAACTTATGTAATTTTTTCATCAATATGGCTAGAGTATCATCATCATCTTCTGCTGCCTCATCATCTTCATGGCTCACAGGTTTAGCCATTGGTTGTTTGTCACGACGGTAGAACTAAAAGACACATTTATAAAAGTTAAGAATCATTTATTTACAACTTGAAGATAAAAATACTAAGAATAACAATATAATACTACTTGTGGGACAAAATATGGCATGATCATAGCCTTAGGCCAAGCTATATAATTATGCCCAAGGCTTCCCCCATGAACTGGATTTCAGATGTTGGCATAGACACTCGAGCATAGGGTCTCTGACTTCATCAATCATGACCCGCACGTGAGTTTGATATAAAGGAGCACCGTGAATGGTTTGTCCTCCTGCAATTTGTCGTCTCACAACCACTACCCGCGAAGGATCCTCATTAACCAAAAGCTCATATTGACAAATGTAATCAGTAGGATCTGCAATATAGCATGAGCCTTTGGTGCTCACATGAGGTGCGGTAGGATCTTTTGTGGGGATATACTCCTTCTATTGTTGGGACATCATCTGATATTTTTCTTCAAGAAGCTTTTGATATGATTCTTGTTGTTGGAAGAGTTCCATGACAATTCTCATGCACTCATGCAATTTCTCCTCCATCTAGAGCTTCATCCCTTGCTTTAGGTCACTCAACGCCACTTAACTCACGACCTTTTTTTTTGTTTAGGGCCACCATAGTCTCTCAATCCAATAGATCCTTCAACGACATGCACATGACTTAGGTGGTCTAGCTAACCTGTGGTTGTTGCTAGCATGTCCTCCCTAACTTGGCCCACAAATGTGCCCTAAGTTTGTTGCTCAACCAATTTATCCTGCATATCGTAATGAACTTCGATACATAAATAAGTTTGTTACATAAAATTTATATGAACTATGATAATGGGTTAAAAGTGTCTACTTATAATTCTCTGAGAAATAACTTGAGCCGTGTAGGATGTAATCTGACCATTGGACTTAGTCTGCACAACCTTCCACAATTCATACCTAGTTGGTGGAGGTGCTAGGTTAGGTGACTCAAGACCTAAAGCCTTAGCACGAGTTTTTTTTCATCTTTTTCTTTCTAATAATGCATAACACCACGTGAGAGTACATGTGATGCATCATTAAGCCTCTGTCTCTCCTGAGTAGCTATCCTTTTTCCCTATGAAACAATAAAAATTAATAAGCATAAATAAAAAATTAATGGCTTGTATGACTACAACAAAATATTAAAAAACATACATGTTAGTCCTAGAAAGTCTAGATGCTTTAAACTGCACACACTTCTCCACAGTTATTTTATATTTTGCACAAGGAGTATCTTCCTGTCAAGGACCAAACACGTATAAACGTGTAAGTCTAGTCTTAAAATCCTTCCATCGAATTGTAGAGTGGGATAATATCTTCTTCCTTAACCTCTCACAATTAGGAATTTCAAAATTTTGGTGTTGAAAGAAAAAATAATGTTAGTGATTAAAGTAAAGCATGTTAAACATATCAGAATATTCTACCATAGTAGATTTTGCTCAACCTCCACAACATCATCCCAAGTGGGAATGACAATTGAGACATATGTTTTTGCCAACATGCCCAAGTAGCTCCTAAACTTTTCTGAATGTGGGCCACTAGGAGTACCCGATCAAGGATCAATCTCCACCGCTTACTTCTCCATGGTAACCCGATAAGATGTGACGTCAGGCAACCGAGTCATAGATCTACCACGTTCTCCCGTCCTTCTTGATCCAAAAAGCTCATCATACTTGTTTACAAAGTGTTAGTAAATTAAAGTTAGAAAAGACAAAATAAATAAATTGTATAAGCGAAGCGTAATATACCTTCACCAACACCACAGTCGTAGTGAATGACAACTGAGGTTGAAGATTGTGAACAACAATTGGGGGAGAGCGAATCCAAAACGTCCTTGGGTATTGCCTACGCCGTTCTCAACCAAAGACAAGGGAAGAAGGGTTTTCAAAGTAAGGAAGAAGGGAAAAAAGTGTTTTTCGTGAAATGAAATTGGGGGAGGGAAATCCTAATTTCTGATTTCATACACACGAGCCACTTATCAACAATCAAAGTCCTTTGGTAGTGAGTCATGTTCATTACCGACAGCTTCAATCCTTCGATAAATTACTATTTCTTAGGTCGTCGATAAATCCTTTGATAAACTATATTTATCCACGGCCAAAGGTCCATCAGTAAAAATATGCCAGTAAAAACAATTTTTCCTGTAATGTGATACTCGTGTGAATCAAGCTTTATGGTTAATAAAAGTGTTAAGAAATTTCAATATAAAGCAAGAGAGATGCTATTTCTATTTCAAACCATCCTATTATTTTATGAAAAAACTTAGTTAGTAAACAGTGTCAGATTATGAGAAAGTTGTTAAATATGGGATCATATCCTATATATGTAGAGACTATTTTCTTGTTTTTCACATTGAGTTTTAGTTATATTTAAAGTCTTTACCAGTTCAATAAAAATACAAATTTCACACAAGAGTTTTTTTCTTATTTACTTCCTACTTATTTATTCTTTCATTTATGTTCAAAGTGGAGCACCGACATGTATTTTAGCTTTTGCCCCTCTGTTGATGAGCTTGTTTGGCAACAAATCTTTTGGAGACGGAAATGCCACAACTTCCTTCTTAGCCGTTGTAAAGGAAAACATTAATTAATTAATTAATTATATATATATATATATATATATATATATATATGTATGTTTGCATGTCTTGTTTCGTTACATGTCATTTACTTTTATGACTTCACATCTTAACACTTATCTTTCTAATTGTTATTTTAAACTTGAAATCCTAAGTTATTGGTAATACACTCTTTAAGTTAGATTTACATTTTATATAATCTTTCATTTGTGTTAAAAATTCTATATCAATTATAAATAAAATTAATTTAAAAAATATATAAATAAGTGTAATTCTTATTTTGCAAACTATTTCAGGATATTAATGTCAGAACCCTTAAATTCAATAGTAATAGTGGAAGTCAAGTGTTAGTGTAGGAATTGAAATTTCATAAAGTAGATAGGTGTGAGCAGCAGAGTGGACCGTTCGGTTTTGACAGTGGTATTTAAAGAAAAAGTTTCAAATCACGCTCCACTTTCTGCATACACCATTTCTTCTCCACCTTCCGAAAATCTAAATTCTCCTCCTACTCTCTAGCTTCTCTCTAAAACTTTTCTTCTTCTCTCTACAAATTCTCATTCTTTTCACTTTTGATCACAAATCAGACCACGTCTGAGCTCTCCTGGTGTCAAAGGTTTTCATTCGTACTGATCAAATCTCGGTTCTGAGTTGGTAAGTTCATCTTCTTATGAGAAACTTGTTTTCGGGCACATGCAAACCAAAGTTCTGGTTGCATGCGTTCATCGGTTTTATCTACACAAAATCCTGATCATGTTTTTGATCTGTTCTCCTCGTTTGGTGGGTTATAGGTATCCTAGAAAGGGTTGGTATTTGAGGGAACGCACTCTGTTGTTGACTTAGTAACTGTTCTGTTCTAGAGATAAGAGAAGCTTGTATAATTTAATTATGATTCTCTGTTTGAATTATTGTATGTTTGAATGATGTTTTGAATGATTATTTGATGAGTATGTGATATTGATGTTACTACATGTTTGGATGTATCTGTTGAAGATCGATAAATGGTGTGAAGATGGAAAGGATAGGACGTGATCATAATTCTACACTATTCTGCAGCATTATCACTTGTCACCGAGAGGTCATTTGTGACTGTCCAATTTGTTGTGTGTTCGGTTTTAACTGAATTCTTCTTGGTAGAACTTCAGTTAATGACCAATAGGTCTTGGAATGTACGTAATGGAGAATAGTGTTCGGTCTAAGTATAGTCCTATATTTCTACTTGGTAGTTGACCCAGTTAAAGTGCTCAATATAACTTAAGCCTTAGATACTATATTTACTCTCTGTTATAACTAAGTGTTTTGCAGTGGTGGGGTCGAATCCCTTTATCCAATTCTGTATGAGCATGGTAGTGTTCGATCATGCACTGACACTCTATCTTGGTAGTGTTCGGTCTTGTAATATCATTCGATTCCTTAGGGTACTCAGTCTTGTACTATCATTCAGTTTCTTAGTATATTCGACCAATAAAAGTAAATATCTATTTATAAAATGTTCGGTTTAAGGTAATAGCATCCGGTTTAAGTCAAAATTGCTCGGTCTCAGTTCTCATTATTTAAGTTAAGTTCTCAGGAATAGGTCTAAGATGATAGTGTTCATTCTAGGTCCTAGGTATTCGGCCTAACCTTATTAGTGATCGGTTTAGCTTTGGAAAAATTGTTTATTTGGACGTTCCGTTTCAATAGTGTTCGGCTCATGCTTGAGTGATCACTCTTCACATGACCGTTCGGTTATGTACACTGTAGGGAACAATATTCCCTTTGGTCTTGTTCTTAGAAAGTGTTAAACCTTTCCATCTAGTTGTTTTTAATGATGAAAATTATTTTATGGTTTGATTTAATCTCACTAAGATATCATGGATGAGGAAGTATGTTGGTATGAAAGATAATTCCAAGGAGGAATGCCTCGATGAATGGTTATTGAATTGGTAAAGTATGAATATGGACAGTGAAATTCACGGTGTTCATCCTGAAATTCTAATGATTACCAGTTCTCAAGTAGAGATGGGTAAGTCATGTGGTGAGAATGGCAGGAGGCCCTAGTCTAAGGGGAGGACCTTAGGTGAGGTATAACGGGCTAACCTCGAGTGGCAGCTGAGGGGTTTCCAGTTACTACACCACCCGGGTGCAAGAACGGCCACAAGCTACATATTCATACAATCCGGATGGTCGAGTCAAGTAGTCGGTCATTGTATGTATGTTACGTTCGGTCACTGCTTGAAATGCATGTTTGATGATTGTATGCTATAAAGATTTGATTGAATTTATGGTTATGCAACTGTTATGTTTTATGATTAATTAAATTACACTAACTTACCATGCATTCTTTCTGTCTTGTCTTCTGTTTTCCGTTTAGTCATCCTTTCTCTTGCAATGATCATCCTTTGGATGTGAGCAGAAGTTGAAGAGTGTTCGATGGAAGAAGCATTGGAAGGCAAGAACCCGCAGTAGTCTAGGACTGTTCGGTTAGTAGGTTCAATATATCTTTTGTAAATTGTTTGGTTTATGCATACTTGTATAACCGTTCGATATATATACATATATATAATATCTTTGTACTACCGTTCGGTGTGTTCCTACATTTTGTAATAAACTTATGATATCTTGTACTGTTTTAAAATTTTCGAGTAATTTAGGCTATCTGTAAATATTGTTAATTTCAATTACTGTCCTATAATATTATTATATAATAACTTATGTTATAGTATTATACTATAATTTTTGGGAGTTAAAGTTAACATGAGATTAAATTTAAAATTCACATCATAATACTGTTTTATTGTATATAAACGATTGTACAATTGTTTACTATTTTTTTTTTCGGTTGTTCTTTTATATGAGCAATTATTATTATTATTTTTCCTGGTTATTATTTCCTTTGTTTTTTCCCGGTTGTTACATATAGCAGATTATGCAATGGTTTACTATTTGTTCTTTTCAAAGTTATATATTAGTTGATAAAAGTGATGTTCAAATTCTCTGTAGGATTTTCATTTTAAATATTTTAATTTTGATTACGACTTTTCTAAATATATTTTAAAATATTAAATTTACTTTATGATGAATACATTCTAGAAGCAGAACAGAATAACAGAGACAAAAAAGAAAAAAAAACTAAAACAAGACATTGCTCCTTTTCCAACACAAGTCCCCACATGTGAAATTAGAGGACAATGATTAAACAAAATAACCCAAGAAAAATATTGCTAAATTGCTCATGAGAAATAGAACTGCAAACATGTGGTCTAGTGTAGCACAACAAGGATGTGCATTGCAAGTGGGCTGGGAAATTTGAAGATAAAGTAAAAGGACATTTATTATGAGATTTATACATTATTTAACCCATATCTAACTTAAAAATGTGCATATCATTTGTTTTTTTTCCTTGATTGAAATTAGCTATTGTTGTTTATAGGATTAGCTGTTTGGATATATATTCAAAGTGATGGAATTGGAAAGCCTTACATGCTTTAGTTTCTTTGCTTTTTGGTCAGGAGACTAATATTTTTATGTTATAGTATATATTATTGTTTACTGTTACAAATCAGTTCTGTCAAATATATTTTTAGTGTAAATGACACACACAAACCTTAAAACTTATGCATCAATTACATATTATAACAAATAACAAACAACCTTAAAACTTATGCATCAATTACAGATAATAAACCACAACATAAATTTTGCATAGCTGATGAGATATTACAAGAAAAATCAAAATATCAAAGCACTTGTTCTTCCAACAAGTGATTACTGAGATACAGAAAGAAATGGTCCAACATAAAACCACTTATTTTGTATGGCATAACAGAATGGCAAAAAGGCCAACATAGCCACTTATTTTGAATGATATAATAGAATGACAGAAAGGCTAATCCTTTATGGCAGGCCTGTGGATTTCTATATATTCAACAAACTCATCTATATATTTTTGGTGTAGTTCTTTGTCCCCAATTATCTTACTCATCTCCTCTGCTTCACTTCTATGAGTTTTGTCCAACATCACTGATCTTAATGCATTGGCCAACGATTCCCTGGTGAACTTCCCATCATGCTCACTTCTCTTTACTTTGACCCCTACCCTTTTCTCTTCCATATGCCTAGCAACTATAAATTGTTCATTTTGGAAGGGCAACATAACAAGTGGACAACCAACTTGAAGACTCTCTATAATTGAACTCCAACCACAGTGAGTCAGGAATCCCCCAACAGACTTGTGTGCTAAAATCCTCATCTGTGGTGCCCATGTTCTCCACACCAAACCCTTTCCTGAGTTATTCACAAGCGAATCCTGCAACTCAACCTTAGAGGTGTTTTGCTTTTTAAGAACCCAAAAAAAGGGGAAACCAGATTTTTCTATTCCCATAGTAATTTCAGTAAAGTCTTCATCGCTTAGTGTCACTTCACTTCCAAAAGCTACATACATCACTGACCCTTCTTCCTGTTTGTCCAACCAATTAAGTATGGTATCCCAGTTTTCATCATTCCTGTCTTCACTGAACTGTAATGAAGGTGGCAATAACCCAACTGGGATCAGTGGTTTACTATACATACTTTTGCAAACTTTGAGAGCCTCACCTTCAATCTCCATGCAACTTCTTGCAGCAAAAACTTGAGCAGCATCAGTAGTTGTAAGGACTCGAAACACGTCAGAAACCCCCGATTCATTTGACTCATTATGCTCTTCAGGAATATCTTTGCCCCACGAAGACTCACAGCCACTGGTTGTTCTTCTAAAAGTTTCTGAAAGATAAGCCATACCTGATGCACTAAAAATAGAGAATGAAATGCATGAGATTCCTAGCTTAGAAGTTGTTGGTGGCAACCAATACGGTGCAAAGTCGTATATTATCCAATGGGGTGTGCATCTCTCCAGAAATTTGGCCAAAGGTTGTTCAAGACCATCAAAAGCCACCTTCAGGTATGGAATGAGGCGATGAGGAATGTCCATTGTGGCCTCTGCATTTTCTGGGAGTTTGTCAACACGGGGCAGTGGCAGTTCTATCAGATCCACCAAAGGTTGCAAGTTTTCAGGCACTTTGGGTAGGCGATGGATATTTCTAGGTGTGGAAATGAAAGAAATTTTGTGACCCTTTTGAGCTATGAGTTTTGCAAGCTCAAAAAATGGACTAATGTGACCAAATGCTAGCCATGGAAACACCACAATGTGAAGCTTCTCGCGCTGCTCCGCCATGGATATGCTTTGTGTTTAAGCATGAACTTGTGGTTCTTTATCATGAATGGTTATTTATTGTCCGAAAGGAAAATGTTTTTTTGAAAACGGGATTTTTACGACAATTTAACAACGACAGCTGGCATGTTATCATTGATTTAATTTAATTTTTTTAACACAAAACATTGAAGGGGAAGGACAATTGTGAAAAGGGATTTGGGGAATACAATTGTTTCGCACCTAGAAAACTATCTCTCGACTAAACTTCTCGTTGTCACTCCATCGAAGACGTGTTTTTTCGTCTCCATCCGCTGTTGAAATATTAAAGCTTGACATTGAATGCTTTCGTTTTCTTCATTGAACACTTTCACCGTCCGCATTGAAGTTTGGGAGGAATTGTCGATAAATAAACTTTAAATCGGTCCATTTTTTATACTTTTGATTGTAAGGTTTGTTTCTTTTCTTTTCTTTTTTCTTTTTTTTTTCATTGGGGCCTCTCTTGTACCACAATTGGAGAAAATAGTATTAAATAATAGTCACACGTGGTGCTTGAAATCCATCGTATATGATCCCCATGGGTTAAATGTTAAATTTTCTTTTGAATAGTGGACAATATAAAACTACAAAAAATTAAATTATATATTTAAAAAATATGAAATCACGCTCTCATAGTATATAAAATTAAAGAAAAACAAATATAAATGATAAATAACTTAAAATCATGAAAGATAGATTATGCAAAACAATATAAAAAATAGCCTCTATAAAAATTTATTGTTAGACTCATCCAATGGAGTCTTCATATTTAACAAACATTCATATTTCAAATTCTTATTTATCATGTTTCTCTTCAAATGACAATATGTAGATGGTTTCATTATTATTTTACTTGGAAAGAAAATTACATTAAATAAATTAAAAGAAATGTGTTTCTCTAATTTTTATTTTATTTTAATTTTATTAACAATACTATTATTCAATTATTTATTTATTTATTGTTTTATATCATATTTTAATTTTTATTACTATTATATTAGTATTATCATGTTCTTATATTATTATTAAATATTCTGATGTATTATAATATATTATTATATTGTTAATTTGTTAAGAACAATTAAATATGTTGAACTCTTTAGCTTCTAGATTTTGTTTCTATTTTAAATACAAAACTTCTCAAATATTAGAAATATGTGAAACTTGTTTATGAACATTAAATGGTCATTAAAAACGTATCATTTTTTTACAATTATATTAAATTTTGAATATACTTATTTTGGTCCCTCGATTTGTAAGGTCTGTTCAAAGTTGTCCTCCTTATTTTCAAAAGTTCACAAGCATCCTATATTTTGTAAAAACAGTTTAAGTTGATCCTTTTTGCTTACAGTGTTAAAAAACTAACGGTAGAGTGCTCTGCTAGCAAAAATTAAATGACCTATACAATTAGTTGGCAAGTTCAGCCAATAGGAGACAGCCACGTGGCAGTCCCTTTTCACTCAAAAGCTTTATCACACTTCTTCATCTTCTTCCATCACTGTAATCATCGTCATCATTAACCAATCACACTGTAATTCAGTTGCCAACACTAGTGTAGAACGAGCTTTAGACGTCTGTTATTTTGGGCTTTAACGTTAGATCCTGATCCGACGTCTTTATGGGTGATGTTAATGGGACGTCAGACCTATAGAGTCCAACGTCTATACAGATGTCGGACATGGCATTAACCGACGTCTAAGGGCACTATAGACGTCGGACATGGCACTAACCGATGTCTACTGAGCTTTCGTTGTGTTTTAGTGTAGTTTTGCTCGTGTCTTTGGGTAGCTCAGTAGCAACTTCTTCCTTTGCTAATTTGCTCATCAGAAAAGCTTGCGTCTTTTGGATATCTTATGGCATTTCAACCCAAAACCGAACCTGGGTCCTTGTCTAGTTCCATTCCAACCGTTAATGAAAAAGAATATGGTGACATGTGAGCTAGGCAAGGACCCATGTTCGATTTTGGGTTGAAATGCCATAAGAGATCCAAAAGACACAGCTTTTCTTACGAGGAAGCTAGCAAAGGGAGAAGGTGCTAACGCTACCTAAAGACACGAGCAAAACTGCACCAAAACACAACGAAAACTCATTTTAATTGGTTCAAATGGGAGATAATCCATCAAAGACTAATTTAATCGGAGTAAAAGTAAGTTTAAACGGTTCAAGAAAGATAAAACGCACTTGGAAATGCAATGCCGCAGAGAGAAAAAGGCGAGGAGGAAGAAGATGAAGTACGCATAACCACGGGTTCGCGATTTCTGATTTAACAGGAATCAAGACGTCGGTGCCCCAGTGCTCGACGTCTATTCTTGACTAGACGTCAGTGACCTCACTAATATGACGTCCATTCGAATTAAAAATTAATATCCGCGGTGTATATAGACATCGGATCTAGGGGGAGCCGACGTCCAAAACAACTTTTCACCTACCCTATCAGGCCATTTAGACGTCGATTGTAAGGGGAGCTGACATCAAAAACAACTTTTCACCTACCCTGTCAGGTATAGACATTGGTTACAAGGGGGTCGACGTCTATAATCGTATATAGACGTCAGAGTGGCGGGAACAAACGTCTATATGGCCAAAAAAATGACTTTTCACTTACTTGTCATCCCATAGACGACAGTTAGGGGGGGAGGCGATGCCTATAATTTTATAGACGTCGGGGACCCTCCTAACCTATAATTTTATATGGCCACTTATTTACAAAAATGTCACCAGTCAATAATTTACGTTGGATATTTTGTACTCCGATGTTTAAGAGTTGACGTTAAACGCCAATTCTGCACTAGTGCAAGAAACAAAAAATTAAAGTGAGGGAGAAAAACCTTCAGAGGGTGAAGACCAGCTTTGAGTTCATGAGATTGTTGTTCTTCGGTTTCTTTGCATCTTGAATCAAGTGTCAACGCTAACTGAGTTGAAGAATCTAATGTTTGATAAGCGTTTTCGAGGTTAATGGCGTTGTTGTTCTCTAATTCTTTCTTCTCCGCTATGAAACCCATAATCGCGCGCTGCTTCCCAAACCCTAATCCCCTTTTCTCCTTTTCCCAAACCCTAATCCGTAATCACACGCAGCTTCCCAAACCTTTGTTGTAAACCAACATCGCCGCCGCCCCGTGCGCCTCCGCACTCTCCACTACTACGCCGTACCCCATCTCCCCGCCCTTTCGCACTCAAAAGAAACAGATAATTTTGAAATACAGTGGAGGGTAAGGTAAGGTCGAGAAGTACCTGTGGGGAAAAGTGGAGTACTTAGTCGTTGGCACCTTTATGATGTTCCTCCTGGCATTGGAGGTCAACTTCTGAACGGCGGCGACGATCTCCTCCTCCGTCTCGGGGGGGGAGGGGGGGCATCGTCGAAGGAGGGAGGGGAGACAAATCCCTTTGGGGGCTCGGGGGGTTGAAGTTAATGTCTTCCAATGGGTTGACGTTGTAGAAGAAGGAGGTGTCGATGTCATTGGAGGGTTTGCATTTGGCGTAGAGGAGGGAGGGTGGTGTTGGGGTTTGGTGGAAAGGAGGGAGACATTGTGCAGTGGCGAAGGGAGGAGAGAGAAGCGGGAAGAGGCGGAGAGGGAGAGGGAATTGAGAGCGGGGGAAAGCGAAGATGCGGCCATGAAAAGAGGGAAAACCGAGAATGCCGCGTCATAATAAACTGTACTGTTCGTTCAGGTTTCGCCAACTCTGTCGTTTCTCTTTTAACATCGTAAGCAAAAAGGACTAACGTGTACCATTTTTGCAAAAAGTAGTATGTTAGTGAACTTTTGAAAAAAAGGAGGATAACTTTGAACTGACCCTACAAATCAAGGGACCAAAATAGGTATTAAACGTTGCATTTATGTATCACTACAACAATAGCTGGTATTACCGACAGTCAAATTTCGTCGCTATATGATATATTTCGTCGGTAATCAGAGTTTATCGACGGATTACCGATGGCCCGTATTCCGTCTGTAAAACACGTGTCGGTAACAATTAACGACGGATTCTGTCTTTCGGTAAGGTCGTCGGTATATTCGTAGCAGTTTGCAATATACATGTTCTTTAGTGGTTGATCTCATAGTAACCTGCACAATTCAACAACAACCAAACTTTTACACCCAACCCAAAATACAATTCAACATTCACCCAACACTCAGAATACAATCCAACATTCACCCAACGGGGTCAACTCCAATCAATGCAACTCCAAACAATATATATCTATATATATCTATATATATAGATATATCTATATATATAGATATATATATATATAGATATATAGATATATATATATAGATATATATATATATATATAGAAATATATATATATATATATATATATATAGATATATATATATATATATAGATCTATATATATATATATATATATCTATATATATATATATATATATATATATAGATATATATATATATATATATATATATATATAATATGTCTAAAACTTGTAATTGATAAACAAAACAGAACTTGACTAACCAAACCTAAGTTATATAGGACTAGATATAAAATTGTCTTGGGAAGCTAAAGAAGTAATAATGTAAGTAATGTTCATAGTCATAAAATCTAATAATCCATATAATGATCATTTTGATGATTGTCTTCTTGTTCATTGTTTTGAGGCTTTGAAGTTGGCTGGACAGTTGAGGGCTGGACTGATGGGGTCTGGACTGGTATGGGCTGGACATGTGTGGATTGAACTTCTCTAGGTTGGACTGGTGTGGGCTGTGAATGAGAGGCATGAGGCACTGTAGACTCAGGAAGCAATCTCATGACCAGTTCTTTAAAACTGGTAAACTCTTGTCTAAATTCATTATATTCTCGGTCACATGTTTAAAGATGTTGTGTCAGGACAACAACGGTCTCATCAGGACGTTGGGAGGAAGAAGAAGTTGGTGCTTTAGACCATCACGATCTGTACTATAATTTGCAACCAGTTGCCCTGCCCCATAAATTCTTCCCTTTTTCTTTCCACCAACAATGTGACCTAATAAGGTCATCGTCATCATCTGGTTGTTGGGTTGACTGAGGACATGAAGAATGTGAGGATCTGACCCGTGAAAGTTTTGTGGAGAATTCTTCCTATTAAAAATGATCATAAAGTATCGGTAAAATATACAATAGAAGGCACAAAGCTATGAATCAAGACTACAATTACAAGTATTTTCTTACATGAGTCTTTCGAGACCTTTCATCAACGAACTAGTTAGTTCCCTTGCGAAGATGAGTTTGTTGGAAAACTTCATCAACATGCACAGCTCGTCCCAACTCATCTGCATGTAACAAAATATAAAGTTTGATATGTGTCGCGACCGGATCGCGACGGGACGGCGAACCGAAAAACAAACGGGTTTGAGAAAAGATTTTGGGAGTCGCCACCATAATTTATTAAGGAAAAACTATGGAAAACCATAAATTAAGATTGGGTCTACGAAAAACAGATTTTCAGGTTCAGGAATCGGTTACGTGTAAGGAAGGTGTTAGCACCTTACCGCGTCTGCCGAAAGGCAGTACCTTTAATTGAATGTATAAAATTAACGTGGTTTTCCAAAATATTTAATTTTCTCCAAAAATAAAAAGTAAAATAAAATAAAAGAAATTATTATGAAACGAAAATATTTTATTTGTTTTATGAACTCGACAAGGATTGACCTTACTCCTACGTATATCCATTTATAATGGACAATCAGAGATCACATAATTCTTTATCTAGAAAAAGGTTCGTGAGTTTGTTTAAAAAAAATTATTATGCATTGTTTGAGATTTTTGAAAAGTGAACCCGACAAGGATTGACCTTGCTCCTATATGATGAAGAATCAGGGATCACGTAGCTCTTGTAAAAAAAGGGTTTAGTTTAACAAAAATTAACCTTTTTTAGTTTTAAATATTTGTATTTTTTATATTTTAAGAATGGTGGGAAAAAGAAAGAAACCGGCCATAGAACGACGCGTACCCTTTATTTTATTATTTAAAAAAAAACATTATTTGTGTGTAGTAAACAACCTTTTTAGAAAAAAAAGTTCAAAGCACAATAAAAAGGAAAAGAATGGTGCAGAGATGACATACCTTTTTAGCTTTCGGTACTCCCTTGTTTCTTCTTTAGTGATTGCGGTTGACAGAACCCTTATATGTGAGAACTTATTTTTCTCTATACTTTCTTTCTTTCTTTCTATTGTTTCTGCAAGTCTCTCTCTCTTTTCGTTTTTTTCTTTCACAGAGTGCGTATTTATATACACTCATTGTGATGGCCATTAAGCGAGATGTGATGGCCATATCCCCAATTTCCTTGTTGAGAGCGGTGGCTTTGGCAAAGTTATATGAAGATAAATACAACCCTGCAACCAAACCATCTTTCCTTAAACCTATGGTTTCCACATATGCCATGAAACCTATGTTTCAGCCTCTGCAACAAAATTCTCAGACTCAGAGAAGTCCTCTAAAAGCCACCCTTCTACCTCTGTTACCCACTCCGGGTATTCCTCAAATAAAAAATAGCAACGTGAAGAGGATTAGCCATGCGGAAATGCAATTGCGAAGAGATAAAGGACTTTGTTATTTTTGTGATGAAAAATTCACTTTTAATCACAAATGTATCAATAGACAACATCTTTTCCAGCAATTAGAAGAGGAGGATGTGACTGGGCATGCACAGGATACTACAACGGATCAAGAAAATGTTGATATTCCAAATCTTTCCGTGGTAGAGCATCATCTATCTCTGAATGCTTTAAAAGGGGGCATGAGCGTGGGCACTATTCATTTTTTTAGCTCACATTAATCAAATCCCTGTGCAAGTCTTAATTGATGGTGGTAGTTCTGATAACTTTTTGCAGCCAAGGATTGCAAAATTTCTAAAACTTCCACTAGAACCTGCTTCCTTGTTTAGAGTGATGGTAGGGAATGAGAATTAAATGACAGTTGAAGGAAAAATTGAGCAACTCAAGGTGTAGGCACAGGGCCATTCCTTTATTTTGCCTGTTTTCTTACTACCAATTTCGGGTGCAGATTTAATTCTTGGAGCAAGTTGGTTAAAAACAATTGGTCCTCATATTGCAGATTATGATGCTTTGCAATTGAAATTACTTCATGAGGGCAGGTTTACTACACTACAAGGAGACAAAGAATTGGTGCCAGCTCAAGCCCAATTAAATCACATCAGAAGAATGGTGCAGACTGATGTTATAGCAGAAATTTACAATTTGCAGTTATTGGACGAAAATGTCAATTCTGGTGCATTAATTGCAGCACAAGCAGATATGGAACCTGAGTTAGCTCTTTTGTTGCAGACTTATGGTTCGGTTTTTGATACTCCTCATACTTTACCTCCTCACAGATCCCATGATCATGCTATACCCTTGTTGGAAGGCTCTACTCCGATGAAGGTTAAGCCTTATAGGTATCCCACAGCCAAAAAGAGGAGATTGAAAAGCTGGTAGAAGGAATTCTTAAGGAAGGTATTATACATCATAGTAAAAGTCCTTTTTCTTCTCCTATTATTTTGGTCAAGAAAAAGGATGGCTCATGGAGAGTTTGTATAGACTACAAGGCTCTTAATGTTATAACTATCAAAGATAGTTTTCCCATTCCAACAGTAGATGAATTGATTGATGAACTTTTTGGTGCTTGCTACTTCTCTAAGTTTGATCTCAGATTTGGATATCATCTGATATTATTGAGGCTAGAGGACCGACACAAGACAACTTTTAGAACCCATCATGGCCATTATGAATGACTAGTTATGCCATTTGGATTGACTAATGCACCACCTTCATTTCAGAGTTTGATGAATAATATATTTCAAGGGTTGTTAAGGAAATTTGTTTTGGTTTTTTTTGATGATATATTGGTCTATAGTTGCAATTGGAAGGATCACTTATACCATTTGGAAGTTGTCCTTAGCATCCTGCAGAAGCATAAACTCTTTGCAAGGTTTTCGAAGTGCAGTTTTAGAGTGTCACTAATTGAATATCTTGGGCATACTTTGTTTGGTTCTGGAGTAGCTATGGATGATAGCAAACTCTTTGCAGTACGTGCCTGGCCACAACCTTCAAATTTAAAACAATTGCGAGGTTTCCTTGGCCTCACAGGATATTATAGAAGATTTGTGAAACAATATGCGAGTATAGTTGCACCCTTAACCGAGTTACTCAAGAAGGATGGGTTTCACTGGACTGAAAAAGCTACTACAGCGTTTGAATAATTGAAGTTGGCAATGACATCTGCTTCTGTATTGGCTATTCCCAATTTTAAAGAACCTTTTGTGGTAGAAACTGATGCTTCGGGAATGGTAGTAGGTGTTCTCCTAAGTCAGAACCAACATCCAATTGCTTATTTCTCCAAGAAAATGTCACATAGAATGCAAAAAGAATTTGCATATGTACGGGAGCTTTATGCAATTACCGAAGCCTTGGCTAAATTCAAACATTACCTCCTGGGACACCATTTTGTCATTAAAACTGATCAAAAAATTTTGAAGCAATTGTTGGAACAAACCCTACAAACACTTGAGCAACAATAGTGGCTACCAAAGTTCTTAGGATATGACTTTGAGATACAATATAAAGCTGGGAAGGAAAATATTTCTGCAGATGCATTATCAAGGAGTTTTCTCATGGCTTGGTCTGAACCAAATTGTGTATGGCTTCAACAGTTGGTGGAGCTTACAAAAACAGATCTAAAATTGTCTAACTTGTATAGCCAATGTCTTCAAGGTCAAGGTCTAAATTCCGAATACTCTGCCAAGGATGGTATTCTTTTTTGGAAGGGTCGTATCTTGGTGCCTAATAATCCCACGCTTATTAACCAAATCCTGCACGAGTTTCATAATTCTAAGATTGGAGGGCATGCAGGTATCACCAAGACAGCTAGCAGAGTTGGAAATCAATTCCATTGGCCCAATATGTAGTAGGACATTTGAAAATTTGTCAATGAATGTGTTGTTTGTCAACAAGCAAAGGTGGATCACGCCTTACCTAAAGGGCTACTGCAACCGTTGCCTATTCCTCAACAAGTTTGGGAGGACATTGCAATGAATTTTATCACCCACCTTCCAGCTGTTACGGGGTATACAACAATCATGGTGGTGATTGACCGATTGTCCAAGTTTGCTTATTTCATTCCCTTAAAATCAGATTTTTCCAGTAAATCTGTTGCAGAAGCATTTATTGCTCAGGTGGTAAAGATCCATGGAATTTCCAAATCCATTGTATCTGAAAGGGATAAAGTTTTTATTAGCTCCTTTTGGCAACACTTGTTTAAATCTCAAGGCACAACTTTAGCCATGGGATCTACGTATCATCCTCAATCCGATGGTCAAACGGAGAATCTTAATAAGAAATTGGAAATGTATTTGAGGTGCTATGTGTATGAGAATCCTAAGTCTTGGATGAATATGTTGCCTTGGGCCTAGTATTGGTATAATACTTCTTTTCATCACAGCTTAGGAATGACTCCCTTTCAAGCAGTGTTTGGACGACTTCCTCCGTAACTTGCATGATATGACCAAAATCAGAAGGATCCCCTGTCAGTCAGAGAAGCTTTGATAGCCAGAGGTAAAATCATTTCACAGTTAAAGGCTAATTTATTGAAGTCTCAAAACTATATGAAACAACAAGCATATAAAAGAAGGAGAGACTTCCAACTACAAGTAGGAGATATTGCTTTGGACAAGCTGCAACCATACAGGCAACAATCTCTGGCCTTCCGTAAAAATCATAAATTGGGATTAAGGTTTTTTGGGTCCTTTGAGGTGATTGAAAAGATAGGGTCGGTTGCTTACAAACTCCAGTTGCCGGACACAGCAAAAATCCACCCAGTGTTTCATATTTCCTTACTCAAGAAGTTCCAAGGTAGTCCACCACGACTATATCTTCCTCTGCCGTTAACTACCTCAGAGTTTGGTCCCACTGTGCAACCTTGGAAAGTATTGAAGTGTAGGGTGATAACATGAAATCAGTAGAAGGTGTCACAGATATTACTGGAATGGGACATTTTAGAGCCTGAAGAAGCTACTTGGGAAGATGTGGAGGAGGTGAAAGAAGCTTATCCCTTCTTCAACCTTGAGGACAAGGTTGCTTTTGATGAAGAGGGTAATGTAACATGCTTAAAAGGGCAGGGGCAGAAAGGAGAATGCACAATCAAAATAAGCACGGGGCAAGAGCAAAGAATGCATGCAACAAAACGGTTAGGAGAAGCACACGTCACAGGAAGAGAAATGGGTATTTGGAGGATTTCGTTTAGGAGGTGACACATGTCTGGTATGAATCCTTATTGACCTTCTAGACTCTCTAACATTCTCTCTGCTCATTCTGTAATTCTTCTTTGCATCAGGTTGAATCATTACTTTCCAGACCAGGATTAACATCACTGATCCATTCCATTCTTCTATTTCTATTGCTTTACTGTTGTTGAGTTGTAATAGAATAGATACTTACTATTATATATACACACTCTGCTGATACCGTACTTCAATAAAATTCATAGGTTTCAGTTTTCTTCACTAGTTTCCTTCACTATTGTTTGGTTGTTTAATTTAGGGTATACTACTGTTTTTTACTTTGGATTTGTGTTGTTTTGTCGTTGTGCACCGTCATTCTGCTAGTTCTATTGTTGGTCGCCTGAATAGAGTCCGTGAAGGCCAAAACGGATATGGGATATCCTTTTGGCCTTCAACGGATGTCCGGTGCCCCCTGTTCTTGATGAGAAGCGGGTATAAGAATGGAGAGTGTGGAGACTATCAGTAGCTGTGATGGGAAGCTGAAGAAATAATTGAGTTCCGTGAATCATACAGTTTGGTGGAGTGAATGATTACCAATTTTAGAATAGGCCAAATTCAGTTGGCGAAAAGAGCAAATTCATTCGGTGGAAAGGTTTCGATTAAGGGTAATGGGATCCACGGGAGATAAGGATTGGTATTGATGGTGATGAATTCCATATTAAAGAATATCATAGGTGCGGTAATGATGGGAGCAAAATAACAAAATAAAACAAAACACATAAAATTACATAAAACAAAATGAAATAAAGTCAACAGAACAGAACATAAAATGAAATAAAATAAATCAAACACGATAAAATTAAAAGAGAACAGAAAAAAAAACTAAAACAAGACGTTGCTCTATTTCCGACACAAGTCCCCACATGCGAAATTACTGGAAAATAATTAAACAAAATGACCCAAGAAAAATATTTCTAAATCGCGAAATATTTTTGTTTCTTTTCTTCCTTGATTGATACTACTCCTTTATGGCAGAAAGGCTAATCCTTTATGGCAGGCTTCTGGATTTCCATATATTCAACAAACTCATCTATATATTTTTGGCGTAGTTCTTTGTCCCCAATTATCTTACTCATCTCCTCTGCTTCACTTCTATAAGGTTTTTCCAACATCACTGATCTCAGTGCATTGGCCAACAATTCCCTGGTGAACTTCCCATCATGTTCACTTCTATGTACTTTGACCCCTACCCTTTTCTCTTCCATAAGCCTAGCAATTACAAATTGTTCATTTTGAAATGGGAACATAACAAGTGGACAACCAACTTGAAGACTCTCTATAACTGAACCCCAACCACAGTGAGTCAGGAATCCCCCAACAGACTTGTGTGCTAAAATCCTCATCTGTGGTGCCCATCTTCTCCACACCAAACCCTTTCCCGAGTTATTCACAAGCGAATCCTGCAACTCAACCTTAGAGGTGTTTTGCATTTTAAGAGCCCAAAAAAAGGGAAAACCAGACATTTCTATTCCCATACTAATTTCAGTAAACTCTTCATCACTTAGTGTCACTTCACTTCCAAAAGCTACATACATCACTGATCCTTCTTCCTGTTTGTCTAACCAATTAAGTATGGCATTCCAATTTTCATCATTCCTGTCTTCCCTGAATTGTAATGAAGGTGGCAATAACCCAACTGGAATCACTGGTTTACTATACATACTTTTACAAACTTTGAGAGCCTCACCTTCAATCTCCATGCAACTTCTTGAAGCAATAACTTGAGCAGCATCAGTAGTTGTAAGGACTCGAAACACGTCAGAAACCCCCGATTCATTTGACTCATTATGCTCTTCAGGAATATCTTTGCCCCACGAAGACTCACAGCCACTGGTTGTTCTTCTAAAAGTTTCTGAAAGATAAGCCATACCTGATGCACTAAAAATAGAGAATGAAATGCATGAGATTCCTAGCTTAGAAGTTGTTGGCGGCAACCAATATGGTGCAAAGTCGTATATTATCCAATGGGGTGTGCATCTCTCCAGAAACTTGGCCAAAGGTTGTTCAAGACCATCGAAAGCCACCTTCAAGTATGGAATGAGGTGATGAGAATGTCCACTGTGGCCTCTGCATTTTCTGGGAGTTTGTCAACACGGGGCAGTGGCAGTTCTATGAGATCCACCAAAGGTTGCAAGTTTTCAGGCACTTTGGGTAGGCGATGGATATTTCTAGGTGTGGAAATGAAAGATATTTTGTGACCCTTTTGAGCTATGAGTTTTGCAAGCTCAAAAAATGGAGCAATGTGACCAAATGCTAGCCATGGAAACACCACAATGTGAAGCTTCTCGCGCTGCTCCGCCATGGATATGCTTTGTGTTTAAGCATGAACTTGTGGTTTTTTTATCATGAATGGTTATTTATCGTCCAATATATAGAAAATATCAATTTTAAATCGTACCATTTATTATACATTTCATTGTAAGGTTGCTTTCTTTTCTTCTCTTTTTTTCTGTTCATTGGGGCCTCTTTTGTCAACTGTTTGGAGATATTTAATTGGTCTATTAAAAATGCTTCAACTTCTCTTATATTAAAAATATTTTCAATAATATTTTTCATGTGTTGTTGGCAATATGAATCTTAGTTTAAAAAATATTAAAATTGAAATTGTTAATTAGTTTTATATTTACAATTTATTATTCTATATATTTTTTAATTATTATTATTAATATATTAGTAATATTATTTCATTATATTGTGTTTAAGCATGAACACGTGGCTTCTTTATTTTTTGTTATCATGAATGGTTATTTATTCCCCACTATATAGAGGGACCAATTTGAATATTTACTATTCATTGAAACCTTTTTTATTTTTTATTTATTATGGTCATCGGTGTCTCTCTTGTCAAGTTTCACACATGGGTACCAACCTCTTTTTGACCACAATTGAAGATAATTAATGTTTTGGACCTAAAATTTCTAAACTATTTATCTTCTAATAAAATCATTGCCACATTTTTTTTATTACCAATTTACTTGATAAGAGTACTCCATACTAGAAGTAAATGAGTAAACCAATAGAAGAGATTAAAATTTTTTATTGTAATGTTACTTGATAGTTTATATAAATTTTAAAACATTAAGTTCATTGTTTAATACTTACCTACAAAAAATAAAAATAAAAATTTAATTTATATTTTATTAAGTTAAATTTAATTAAAATTAACATTAATTTATATTTTATAAGGTTAAATTTAATTAAAATTAAATTTTAATTTATATTTAATTTAATTTATATTATATTTTATATATTTTTTGTTATTTTATTTATATTTTATTTTAATAATTTATAAAAATATCTTTTAAATATTTGTAGGTATCCGTGAGTATATACAAATATCTGCAAATTTTAAAATATCTGTAAGTATTTTTTGGACGGTTATTCATGTAGATAACGAGCTAAGAGCGAGTAGATTTCTTTTTGTCGAGTCGAGTAGCGGGTAGACACTATCCGTGCTCGACATCCGTGCTCGACCCGACTTATTCCTATCCTTAGTTGAGAGTTTGCATCAATGTAATTAGGTGTTTCTTTTTGCACCCATCAAATTTTTACTGCACCCCAACATAGGTTTCCAGAAATTTTGATCCGAAATAAGGATGGATGAGTAGTTTCAGAAAATATATTTCCAGATTATTCACTAGTGTAAAAACATTATTTAACGTCACACGGTAAACGTCGGTTATGGGCACCCGCAACGTATATTGATGATCGGTGGCATTTCCGTAAATAAGTTGGCAATATAAGCATCGGTTAGGTCCATCTCCGACATCTATAGAATTTTAGACGTCGGCCCTTCAAACCTGACGTCTATATTTCTGACCGTTAGGTGAAAAGTCATTTTCATCAGTCTTATAGATGTTAGTTCATTTGGGGTCCCAACGTCTAAATAGCGGAAATTAATGTTGCTCACCTACCTATCAGACATATAGACGTCGATCCCCTTCTAACTGACGCCTATAAGTCTACCAGGCAAGTGAATAGTCATTGTTTTCAGCCTTATAGACATCGGATCCCGCCACATTGAAGGGGTCCCGTCGTCTATATGGCGGAAATTAATGCTCCCCACCAACCTGTCAGACATATAGACGTGAGTCTCATTGTAACTGATGCCTATATGTCTATCGGACAGGTGAATAATCACTTTTTTTCAGCCCTATAGATGTCGGATCCCGCCATATTGACGTTTATATACAATTCTAGACGTCAGTTGCATCAGCACCGACGTCTATGTACAACAAAAAAATTAATTTTTAAATCGAATAGACGTCAAATTAGTCAGGCGTCCAACGTATTTGATAATGTAGACGTCGGTTCTGTGTACAACAGACGTCCAATTTCTTGTTAAATAACACCAGCGGTTTGCGAACCAACACATCGTCTTTGCCTTTTTCTCTTCCACTGCTCTGCATTTTCTAGGTAAGTTTCCTCTCCTCTGCCTTTTCGTTGTGTTTTGGTGCGGTTTTTTTGTTGTGTCTTTGTGTAGCGTAGTGCACCTTCTCCTTTTGCTAGTTTACTCGTAAGGAAAACTTTCGTTTTTTTGGATTTCTCACGGCATTTCAATCCAAGAACGAACTTGGGTTGTTTCCTATGTCCATTCCGACCGCCAATGAAAAAGTATACGGTGAGAATACGGTGTATTGTCACCGTATTCTTTTTCGTTGGCGGTCGACGAAAAAGTATACGGTGAGAATACGGTGTATTTTCACTGTATTCTTTTTCATTGGCGATCGGAATGGATCTAGGCAACGACCCAAGTTCATCTTTGGGTTGAAATGCCATGAGAAGTCAAAATGACGTAACTTTTTCTTACGAAGAAATTAGCAAAGGAAGGAGGTGCTACTACACCACCCTAAGACACGACAAAAATCGCATCAAAACACAACGATCACTTCATAGACGTCGGTTAATGTACAAACCGACATCTATATGGCAGAAAGACGTCGGTTAATGCAATGTTTGACGACTTTATAGACATCCAATGTGTTACGGACCGACGTCTAAGGTGACCTTAAACGTCGGTTAGTGCAATGTCTGATGTCTTTATAGGCGTCATTCTTTTAACTGAACCGACGTCTATATCAACGTCGCACCTGCAAAAATTGACGTTCCATTAACGTCACCCGTATAGACGTCAATTCTATTATTGACGTTAAAAGTCTAAAATAACCGATATTAAACAGCTTTTTTCTTTTCTACTAGTGATTGTTGCATTGAAATTTCCTATCATAAATCCTAAATTTAATTATTTGGTCCTATATCTACCTTTTTTTTCCTTACTAGTGAGGGAAAATACACACGCACTATACAATTTAAAATATTAGATCGAACAATTTAAAAATACATTTCAGATCTCACATTTTATATTAATTTTTTATTTCCTGATTAGTTAATCTAAAATTAATATTTTCACTTTCAATTAGGCATTTAGCCAATTGGAGCTTTTTGTATGTAAAAGTGTTGATAGAAAAGTTGTTTTGCAATCCGAAAGTGAAACAAAATTCAGAACTTATTTTATAGTTCGGAACCAGTGAAATCATTAACAAATTCTTCCAAAATCCAACACAAAATATGAATTATTTTGTTGTGTATCATTTTCACAATAAAGACATGTGATATATGTAATAGGTAATATGACTCGGTTTTAATCCACGTACGATTTTGATTCCTGGCAAAATTATATTATGATATAGATAATTTTTTTATATTTATTTGATAATGTCATTTTTACTTTTTTTTTAATAAAATTAAAAAAATTATTTTTTTATGATCACTTTATTATTATATTATGTGTCAAATGAATATGAAGATGTATTGATTTATCAAAAATATGATAGATAGATGTTTTCTTCCTTCAATAATTTTTTTCGAAGTTCCTTTTGTATACAAATATCCACAAAAGTTCTTTCATTTCGCACAACCAATGTTTGATAAGTTACTCAAAACCATTTCTCAAAGGTTAGAAAATTTAAAAGGATTAAATCATCCTAAGCGAAAAAATACCAAACCCTTGAATGCATTTCTTTTTCTAGTACTTAATATTATTTGGATAGAAGATTTATAAAAGAAATTGAAATTTTAAGAATTTATGACTATTATAATTTCAAATTTTATCTATATGGAAAAGAAAGAACTTTATCTTTTGGCATCTCATACACGACTTTCTTTTTCTATTTTCTTTCTTTAATTATTGTTATATATTTTTTAAGTGGCAAAGATTATTCTTTATGAAATGTTAAAAATCAAGCAAGTGAAACATGATATTATTAAGTAGTTATGTTATAATGATACAATTTCTTTTTTCAATATCAAATGTTCAAAAATAAATTATAATTGTATAAATATTAAATAAGACTATCATATAATAATTGTATAAGTCAAATAATTATAAAAAATAGTTAAATTGATTAAATGTATATATTTATATGAATGTGATTATAAAAAAGTTTAAAAAATAATTCTGATGTATTATTTCAAAGAATAATATATATATATATATATATATATATATATATATTATAAGGGTCCTATAATTTTTCATCTATTAAAGGAATGACAGGAGCACAAATATGCACAAATTATAATAATATCTAAATTATAACTAATACAATATTTGATTTTCTAATATTCGTTAATACCCTACTCAAGTTGGTGCATGGATATCACACATTGACATTCCTCTGGTGAGAACATTAAACAATCTCATTGGCATTCCTCTGGTGAGAACATTAGCTAACTACAATTCTGATCTTACAAAAGGAAAAAAAATTATTCCAGCTTCAAGCTTCTCTTTGATGAAATGTCTATCAATCTCCACGTGCTTTGTTCTATCATGTTGCACAAGATTGTGAGCAATTGTTATAGCCGACGTATTGGCACAGTACAAACTTATAACTTCATTTTGTTTAAAGCCCAAATCTTATAGTACATTTTTAATCAACAAAAGTTCTTATACATCTAGTATCATGCCTCTGAATTCTGCTTCAGCACTAGATCTTGCTACTACAGGTTATTTTTTATTCCTCCAAATTACAACGTTCTCTCCTACAAAAGTAAAGTATCTAGAGCTAGATCTTTTATCATCTTTTGAACCTCCCCAATCTCCATCAATGTACCATTCTACCTTTAAGTTTTCATGATTTGAGAACAAAATTCTTTTTCTAGGAGCGGACTTCAAATATCTCAAAACACTCTCAACAGCATCCATATGAAGCTTTCGTGGGTCATGCATAAATTGACTAACAACATTTACTGCATAGGTGATACTTAGACGTGTATGGCACAAATAAATTAATTTTCCTACCAGTCTTTAGTATCTCCCTTTGTCTATGCTTGTTGAATTTGAGCATTGAAAGAGTTTATATATACATACAAAGGTCTTATAATTCCTCATCTATTAAAGGAATGACAGGAGCAGAAATATGCACAAATTATAATAATATCTAAATTATAACTAACACAATATTTGATTGCCTAATATCCGTTAATAGAATATTTGACATATCTTAACAATGATATTGATGTAATTATTTACAAGGAGGAAATATTATGTTGTGTGTATGATTATAGGTTGTAAATTGAATGGTAATTCTAAAGGAGATTATCTTAAATCTACTAATTATCATACTCATACAGTGTAAAATATTCGATGGTGATAGTTGATAAACATTTTTATGTTCTAGGCAAGTGGAATGAAAAAGGATTGTGTCTCAAATGGTGTATATGAATTTACACTATCATATGAGGAGGACTTAGTTCCTGAGTTCGAGTAGAGTTAGGGTGTAGGCCATAATCTATTGAGAATTCATATGATAAGCAAACAATCTTTTATCAATTCAACACACTAGTATTTTGAAAGTAGAACATTGTGCCTTTAGTATTAAATGTTATATCACTAGCAAAAAAACATATTTTATAGAAACTAGTTATACACTACAATAAAATTGAGGTTTACGTGATCAAGATCTTTTGGCAAATGTGAATTACCAATGAATTTTTCGACAAACACATGTTCTTTATTTACCAACTGAACCTTTCGTCGCTAAGATATTCATGTTTTAACCTACCAATGAATCATCGTTCTTCAATACGTTCTTCGATGAAATAAGGTCAAAATTTCTCTTTTCCCTCCCCTTTCCTCTTCTCTTCCCCGTTCTCATTGACCTAGGCGAATTCCCTTGAGCTATGACCTTCGTTGTTGCACGTGACCTTCACCGTTGATTTTGCTCTTCCGTCCACCTTCATTGTTATTCTCTTCCCGAACCTCCATTGCCCTTGGTCATCCCAACTTCCAGTGTCCTAAATCACATTCAATGTTTCTGTGAGGTGGTTGTAATTGACGTTGCTGTGTGAGAAGGATGTTGCCATGAGAGAAGGGCTAGTGGATCATGGTTCGTGGTATGGTTGAGGTATATTGGTTAACAGTTGATGTGGATTATGGGTCTGTAAAGGCTGAAAATAGGGAAAAATATGTGGCTAGTGATCCTGTGTTTGGTCAAGTGGGAAATGTTTGTGTTGTGGAAAAGCCTAATTTGGTGACATATACACGTTAACATGTTCATGATTGATTTTGATGAAGATTATAAACTTTGTTAGAACTGCCACTTCTTTGATTAAATTAATTAACTGTGAAGACAGGGTCAGTAGCCAGATTTGTACCAATTATATAAAAGAATAGACTCCAAACTATTTTCTGTGCAGTAGAAAAATTGGTTCAAAATGTTTGGTCTGATGAGTTACGCTTTCCTGCTGCTAGCCTTAATTAGTTCGGAAAATTGTTTGATTGATTGCATTGGTGCAAAATTAACCGTAACTTAGTAGTTAATTAAAATTCTATTTTAAACGAAGGGTTTGAATAAGTTATGATTGATCAGCTGAAGTGTAACCATGTTTTAGAATACTTAGAATTGCATGATGATGAAATGTTCAGTTAGGTTATATTAGAGTGGAGTTTTTTTTAGTGTTATCATCCTATTCTCTATTTTGATAAAGTCTTTGTAATCCAATGTGTGTTTGATTCTATTAATCATCAGGAAATACGTGGAAGTTGATAGGAATAAATCATAGATGTAAGTGATAATTAATTGTATATAATTGATAATCAATTATTGTATGTCATGACAGTTGATAATGCATGTTAAAACTGTGAGGATTGACAGTACTCGACTGAATCGTAGTGAAACAGGTGTTGAGTTGTTTTAACTTCATATTTCTTTTTTCAATATGTTTGTCCACAAAGGATTTTGGTAATTTATTTATTTTTATTTTATGGTGATCTTGGAAGAAAATGAAAGAACATTTAAAAGGAAAAACTAAATTTGAAGATCGAGGGTAGCATTTACCAAAGAAATACCTATTATTTGTTCATCATTTCACTTAAACATATGTACATGGGAAAGAAAGAATTCATTTGAATAAGCAATTACAATTTGGCGTGGTAGATGTAGTTATTGCATGGGCATTACTGCAAGAACAGGAAGCTGGTTTTCCTGGTTCAGAAGAGGCAATGTTAATATCTTCCAATACGATGTTGAAACAACCTGATGAATCGCAATCTATGTCAATAGTTTTCTCATCTCCACTTGTTCCTTCAAACCCTCTGAATGTCACATCACTCACTTTGACTGCTCCTCCCTAATTATGTCAAATTCAAATGCAACTTTAATAAGTTATAACAAGGATAATGATATTTAACGACCTGTATTTTTTAGAATATTTTAACTTGAAATCACAAACCATCAATCTAAAGTTGTCAGTACCGTGATACCATCATATTCATAGTGCTGGTCTATAATTATAGGGTTGAAAGCCTTTGTTAATCTGATTTTCTCATAAGTGATTTTTCTTGCAAAACCTGATCCACCCTGTCAAAATTTAACAACATATATAAAAATGAGTAATGCTATTTGGTACAAAATGAAAATATACAATATCTTTATGTTTTACCTTCCATGTCTTGATTCTTGCTCCATTTTGGGTGTTTGTGAAGCTGCAATTCCACACATAAACTTCTTCAACTGTATCATGTTCCCTGTTTCTTCCCAAGCTCCCAATACTGATTAATTCATTCATGTTAATTCATGAATTTTCACCATAATATATATAATGTCACTTACAATATAAATTTTTTAGCCATGATATTGATATGAATTGTTTATTTTCGAACATAAAGATTAACAAGGACAGAATCTTTAACACAGATAATGCAGATATCATATTATTAATATGGTTTATTTTACATCTGAAATAGCACCATCTCAAACCAGTCTTGAACCATTAGGTCAAGAATAATGATTCTTTCACACATCTACATCTTTTATATTTATTTTACATTATTTTTACTTATTTTTTACGTTATTTTTATTTTTGAAAAAATATAAAATTTTATATTTTAATGATCATTTTATTCTTATATATTGAATCAAATGAATGGAAAAATGTGTTATGATACAATTTCTCGTAGGTTAATGCACACAAAGACTTTCAACTTATGTCAATCAATGGTTAAAAAGTTTGAAAGATTTAAAACAAACTTAAAAATATTTTTTTATATACCAAATAAAACTATTTATGTTAAAATATATTACAAATTTTAAAGTTTAAAATAAATTTAAAAATGAGACATTTTTTTACTAATAAAATATTTTATCGTAAGAATTAATAGTCATTCATAATAATATAATTAAATTTTATTTTTAAACTTAATCTCACAACTATTTTATAGAAATATGTTAATCCTAAAAAAATTGAAGACTTGTTTATAAGAGTTCTAAAACAAAAAATTGGCTATGTCAATAAAACATATATACAACTTATATAAGGGTTTAACATAATTTTCAGCTAAAAACCTTATAAATTGTTTAATTTTTTCATACCAACTCTTTAAACACATAATTAAATTTTTAATATGAACATAAATAGACTGATACACTCTTTATATATAAAAACCTTATTCCATGGCCTGGTCCGCATGCAATTCTAGTAGCATTGATGAACGAGGAGCCACCATTAATGGCAATACAATCATCACCTGTTTACAATGATAATGAGTTAAAATTACACATAAATACAGTGATTATTTGAAGAACTGGTGCAATGAAATTTGACATGTATATGATTAAGATGTAAATTAACTTACCAGTTCCTATAATGGAATCTTGAATGGTTATATATTTTGAAGCAGAAATGTCAAATCCATCGGTTTTGGGGCTGTCACCAGGAGCATGAATATTGATATGAGAGAACACAGCATTGTTACAACCATCTACTGTTACGTGAGCTCGTGGACTATCAATTATGCTCAGATGACTAACTCTAAGATCATTGCATTGTTCAAAACCAATAACCTGCATGATCAGATGATACCAAAATTACTTAAATATAAAGTCAAAATTGTAAAAATTATATCATATAAGTGGGAATGAATCTTCTTATACTGAGTGTATCTTCTTTGATACTTGTTATCAGATCTCTTCTTTGATATCTTCTTTATGAATGAATGTATTGAAGATGAGAAATATTTTTTATATTTATTTTGACATTTTTTTTTTACTTTTTATTCTTTTTTTTTAAATAAAATTATAAAAATTCATTTTTTTATAATTATTTTATTTTTATAATATGTATCAAATGAATCTAACTAACTGTATGTCATCCTATCATTATTTGTGGAAGATATAATGTCAATTGATAATTATATATATTTTCTATTGAGTAATATTAATAAGGTTGAATTATATTTAATTTTATTAAGTTGATATGTGTTTCAAGCATATTTTAGAAATTATGTGAAATTGCTCCAATTAATGGTGTATGAACAATGTACTAATTAGGTTATATTCGAACCTTTGGTCTTTGACAAGAAGGGCAATTCCACCAAGAAGAACCAAAGCCATTGATTTGTCCACTTCCATGAATTCTGAGACTGTTGACTTGTGAGATTAAAATTAAAGAGGACTTATCATCAACTTGCAGACCTTTTGCCCATTCATTCCTCTCAGGTGCAACTATTTTCCCTTGAAGCTTCAAGAAAAGAGGACAAAATAATTGAAGAAAATAAGAAGCATAACTTATACTTAACAACTAGGTTTTAACAGTTCTTTATTTATAAATAAAATATTATTATTATTATTATTATTATTATTATTATTCAATATAAATTATTTCTTGTCCATAAAAAAATATAAAGTTGAACATAAAATATATTAATAAACCTAAATGTATGAAAATGTCCATCCAAATAAGAAATAAAAAAAAACCCTAGGTCAAATGAAAAAAAATTGCACTTGAGACATCTTTTTTTTCCATTTTGACAAGTAAAATTTTCAAAATCGTTAGATATTTAAGAAAACGATCAAAATTACACAAGTTTATTTTTTATGCAACAAAATGTGAAAGGAAAATTATTTTTATTCGATGTGTTTGACTATTTTGTATAAAGACAACAATCCTTGAAAAGATAACTATGTTTGAGTCGAACATATGATCATTATATATAGACAACAAAACAAACCTTTCTTTTGAAAATTTAAAGCAATTGCATGTCCAATTTAAGATGGAATAATGATGTAAAAGATGTCTTAAAAAAATGTTTATGAGTAATTAGGGCATGATATACCTCAATATGAACACTTTTTGCCTTGCAAGGACCACTCAGGTTTATGTTCTTCACCTTGAATACTCCATTTTTTGGTATAACTAAGATCGGTGTCCCTTCTGTTCGACATGTGTCTCTCCATGCACTTAAAAAGGCCTACCAAAAATTCAAAATATAAATCTCTAAATGAGTATTAATTAAGATAGCAATCATATATAAAAATCCCCTAATTAAATAAAACATTGAATAAATATTTACGTTCCACATAATACTATGTCAAGATATGAGATTATTGAGGTGATCAATATCATATAATCATATAAATCTTTTTTAATAGTTTCATCAGAAAGTTAACCGACATTACAATGAAATTTAAGTTTGATATAATTCGAGGAAGCCTATCGTGTTTAAAACTACTATATATTTTTTGTAATAGTTATGATATTCTTCCTTAAGAATTTTAATATATATGTTAACATGTTCATATATTTGTAAATGAATTATGACACCCTAAGTATCACTATATATATATATATATATATATATATATATATATATATATATAAAACATAAAATTTTGTTGCGAATGAAAAATATAAAGAAATATAAAACATTGAAATTATAAATAAAATTGGTGAATAAAGCAAACAAATACATACATGGGAATCATCAGATTTTCCATCGCCACGAGCACCATAGTTGACCACATTATGAAATGTTATTTGGGTTCCAACTATTGACCTCCCAAACATACATGGTGCAAGAAAACCTAAAATAAAAAAGCAAGTTAATAGAATTTGCATGTTTAGCAAGAGTATATTTTCTTTTTCTTTTTTGTGAATATGGAGGAAAATATAGTTCTGAGGGTTTAGTTATATAGAAGTTTGGACCAGCAAGAATTAATGGGAGAGATGTACAAATTGATGAAGAGTAAGAAGAAGAAGATATATATTTTTAATGGTAAAAATACGATTTGTCAAACAAAAATTGAATATTATTGAATTTACATAATGTCAATTCACAAAAGAAAACTAAAACTTGCACAGATAAAAGAAATATCTTGGATAATTTAGTTAAGTAATGATATATGAATAACTAAACATTAAACTTAGACATTTATTTTGTCTCCCGATGATTAAATATATTTAATTTGATTTAATTTTTTGCATATTACTAAATATATACTTAAAATATATTTTAATCTTTAAATAAAAGTTTTTGGTGAGAAAGTATAAATTGAATAAGTAATATGCTATAATATATGGGTTCTCATAAAATGAATTCATCATGTTGGGTTATATGCTTATTTTGGTGTGCAAATCAATTGTAGATATAAATTTTCTTTCTCCAATATGATACCCACCACATGCACAAATAGAATGTAAGTATTTATTAGAAGAATATTATTTAATTCTATTAATGATATATTTATGTGAATATTAATAAAAGAATAAAATTATATTATATTATTCAAATTCGATAAAAGAATCTGTTATTTATTTTGTTTCTATTGTGTACACCATTGCATCACACAAGTAATAATTGATAAAGATTTTCTAAAACATTTTATTTAACTTGTTAATAAAATTAGTTGACTAAGTTTTAATAAAATTATTTTTGTGTTTTGGCGAGGTATTTAGTAAGGTAACTTTTTTAAATGATTAAAAAAATTTCTTATAATAATATTCATCACAAACACAAGCATGACAAATTTTTGTAAAATTAAAAAAAAAAAAAACTTATATCAAAATCAAAATGAGTACATATTTGCAAGAAAAATGTGATGAAAAAATGTTGACCCTAAAAACTTCACTACACAAATTAAGGATATGATTGGTGTGATCAATAAGTTAATTACTAGTTTATTCGATTAACTTATAAGTTATTAACTTAAAATTTTTTGGTAAAACATCCAAAGTAATTTATTTTAGCCGTTTCTAACTTGTAAGTTACAAATTATTTCACCTAGTCTCTAACTTATAGCTTTATAGTTTATTTAATTTTCTCTCATTGTTATCTTATATTTTAATACAATTTTTATCATTATTCTTACCTTTTTTCTAGCCGGTACATTATTATCTATTTTCAGTTTTCAGAAACAAAACCTTTTATTTTTATGTTTTATGTAATTCAAATTAAAAAGATTTTACACTACAAGTTGAAATAATATTTTTTTCATTTCTATATGAAAATTAGACATAACAAAAATTATAAAAAATAAACTTAATATAACAGAAGATTAAATGAAGAAATTAAAAAATTATGAAAATACATAAAGATTAAATTTTGGTTAATACTTATTAGATCATCCAGTTTAAAGTAAAATGACTTATTTAAATAAAAAAATGAAACTTGGAGAAAAATAAATAGTATACAAAAATTAATATGAAATTTCTTATGGTTAAAAAATTTAAAAAGATAATTATATAATTACACATTTTTTTATATTGAGAATAAAAATTGTATTTATATGATAAAACTTATGTGATAATATTATTTTTATCAGCTAACTAATTTATTTTTTTTGTTTTACTAAAAACTTTTAAGACTATCAATTTTACTACAAGAATTGACTTTTAACTGGCGTTAACAATAAAAAATCAACGTTATTTAACTAGTAATGTTAGATTTACAACGCTAATTTGTTAGGATTAACTTTTGAATTTGAATTAATTTCCATGTTATTTTACCTGAGAAAAACCGACTATAACATAATAAGTACAAACAAGTTGTTATATTTGAGTTAATTTCCATTATCTAATTATTAATTACAAATGTTATATTTGTAAGATATTATTTAACAACAAATTTTAATAGTTATTATTTTAATAAATAGTTCAACAATTAAATAATATAATTATAAACAAAAATTATACAATTATGGAAAACCCCATGAGTTAGTCAACTTTTAAAAGGATGTTGTATTATTTTCATAAAATTACATTGATTTAAGCCTATTTAAATACTAGTTACCTATTATAATATTCTGGTTACATAAAGTAAAGAACATAGATATCATGTGCATTGCATATGACCAAAATTGTAATTGTAAACTTCTTCCAATTTATTTAAACCCCCCAAAAACCTATGTTTTCCTTCATTATTTATACAACCAACTCTTGATTTTTTGATACATTTGTTTACCAAAGATACTAAACAATTTGCCCTATCTGTGTTTAACTCTTCTCCAACATGCAAAGGCTAATTACTAGGGTTTTGATTCTTTGCTTCATTTCACAATGTTTATGTGACATGTCTATGGTTGAATCCGAAAATACAATTTATGATGTGAGGAACTATGGTGCCAATGGCAATGGAAAATCTGATGATTCTAAGGTATATTTGTTTCTGCTTTTTTTTTCCATTTGTAGTTTTTTTTTTCAGTTGTGTTGTAATTTTATATTTATACCATGTCTATTTGTTTTAAATCTTTTTAAGTATTCTAGAAAAAGAGTTAGAACATCTTAAATGTTCTTATTTTATGTATATTTTTTTTATTGTTGATAAAAAAAATGTTTTAATATTTTTTTTTTCTGATTTGAAATTATGTATAGGCTTTTATGGATGCATGGAACGACATATGTGGAAGACAAGGGATACCAACTCTCTTGATACCACAAAATAGAGTGTTCTTGGTGAAGAGGAACATTATCATGAAAGGTCCATGCAAGGCCACAAATATTAATATTCAGGTATAACATATCCAACTTACCACTCAACATTCAATAACTTTAATAAGAAAACATTTTAATAATGTTGTGATGGATTCATAGATAATGATATATTTTTTTTTTCTATTTGGTTTCTGTAACATAAAAATCAATTTTGATTTTGGTAACTGTTAAATTTATTCTTGAAGGATGTTTTAAGAAGTCGTTTGTGATTTGTATTTCTTGTTTTATTTACATAAATTAGATAATTTAAGATTTTTATTAAAATAATGCAATTAAATCAATATAAAACTTTTTGTATACTTTTTATTTTCATTTTTACTTAGGATGTAGAATTTTTGTTGTTTTAAATTTTCATTAATTATTACACCAAATTTCTCCTATCATCTATCCTCTTAAATAAAATATTTCATAAAAATTTTAAAGATAATTTGTCAACTAATTAATCAAGCTCTCTTTTGGTGATCTTTTTAGTCATTCTTTCTTTTATTTTTAACATATGTTAGATATATATACAATATTTAACGATGTTTTGACTTAAAATAAAACCCGAAATACAGAAAAATAACTGTTGAAATAACTTTTTCTAGAAAAACAAATTATAACAATATATAAGAATATATAAGAGAGAGTTAAAGTAGAAATGTTTATGAGTTTCTCTGATTAAAATCCCAAAAAAACTTTAATATAATTAAAATAACCATTATGAAACACCCACAATCATCACTAAAAAACTATCAATGACAAAGAAAAACATTATTAAATTTCCCAAACACAATCATAATATGTGAGTAAAGTACAAATTTATATAACTAATCTCAATAAAAAAAATATATAATTAGATATAACCGTTCACACGAGAAACCATCTATAAAAATGAAAAAAGAAACTATTTTTCTCACCAATGAAACCTTCACCACATCTAAATAATCACTAGAAAAGAAAAAAACCACACACAAAAGTAAAAAAAAAAAAAAAAGAAAAAAAAATTGCAAACAATATTTAAAAAACTGAATCGGACCATTGATCAGATTAAAAAAAACACTATAGCTGCACAAGGCAAGAAACTAGGTTTCTTAGTTCTGTGAATATTATCATTTTCTCATGTATTTTCCATTTCCTCATAGTGCATATATCTCTGCATTCATAAGAAATAATACCCAGAACTTTGTTTTTTTCTCAAATTTTGTCATTAAATATCATTAAACATACAACGTCATTTCTTTCTAAACTTCCTCACAATACGAGCAAATTCATTTCTTAATTTAATTATTAAGTGTCACTCTCTTGCAGCTTCAAGGAAGAATAGTGGCAGCACAAAAGAATGCATGGCAAGGTGATAAATCTACGATGATTTATTTCACAAACATAAACGGTCTCAGAATCGTCGGAAAAGGAGGATTAATCGATGGTTTTGGTTCCTCTTGGTGGCCATGCAAAAACTGTCCAAGACCAGCGGTTAGATCATCCTAAACTTTTTTTTTTTTTTCATTATTATATCAATATCATATGTTGAAATTTGTAATTTGACTGTTGCAGGTCATTGGTTTCAATGCATGCAATGGTCTTAGTGTTAGTAACCTGAGCATCACAAATAGTCCCAAAGCTCACATAACCATAAATGGATGTAAGGGTGCCATATTCTCACATGTTACCATTCGCTCTCCTGCTGATAGTCCTAACACTGATGGAATTGACATTTCTTCTTCCAAAAATATCTTCATAAAAGATTCCAACATAGCTTCTGGTAAACCAAATTTTCAGTAATTGTAAGAGAATTACTACATTTACAACTTTGATTTATGTTATCTTTCTACACAGGTGATGACTGTATTGCAATCATAGGTGACTCGTCTTACATTAATGCCACTGGAATTGCTTGTGGACCAGGCCATGGAATAAGGTTTATAAATAAATAAATGAATATATATTAACTATATCTTCAAATTATACACACTTGATTTGAACAGAAAAACATCGATGAAAGTATCTTTTGTTCATGAAAATAATACACATATGAAATCTCAGCATTGGTAGCCTGGGTAGAAAGAATGACAACGTGGAACAAGTTCGTGTATATAATAGCAGCTTCACGAAAACTACAAATGGAGCAAGAATCAAGACATTTTCGGTATGAATTATTTTTTAAATCCTTTAACGTAATTTGGAGGAGTGATTGATAAAATTGAGAATGAAACTTTGAAACTTTTTTATTTTTTTTTTTTTCATTTCATATCCTCTTATGACTTTGATGATATGTAATTTCCATTTCTTACAGGGTGGATCAGGTTATGCGAAAAGAATCACATTTGAGAAAATCACATTAAACCAAGTTTACAACCCAATAATTATAGATCAACACTATGAAAACATAATGGTATTCACTAAACATTTATATTATTATAACTTTTGATGATCAATATGCTTCTGCTGATCATTTATTGTTTACTAAAGTTACTTTTTGAATATGGCATTATTAGAATGGAGTAGGAGGAGGAGTCCAACTGAGTGCGGTGACATTTCGTGGGTTTCGAGGAACATCTGCAAACGGGAAAGCTATTAATTTAGCTTGTAGTTCACCAGGTTGCTTCAACATTGTGTTGGATGAAATCAAAATTGTTTCATCTCAACCAGGAGAACCAGCTTCTTGTTCTTGTACTAATGTTCATGGAAGATCTACATCCACGGTTCCAAATTGTAATTACTCGTCGAGATGAACTAATATATTATATACGTTATGTGAGAAATTTTATGGTGAACTCTATAGTTTATATTACTTTTATATTATTTTAACTTTTTTTCATTCTGTGATTCTCTTTTCTTATAGTATCATCCAAAAATGATAAACAAAACAATAATCAAAACAAAATGTGACATTTTTTTTCAATAAAAATTAAATAAAAGATAAATAATGGTGAACCTAATCGCCATCAAACGATGGTGGTTTGCCTACAGAGGTGGAGATCAAGATATAGGTGAAGATTAAGATACATGCGAAGGTTGAAGAGTGTTGATAGACATACATCACAATAGTTGTATACATCAACTTCATACCTTTTGTATGTACTTTAACCAACAATTTTTTTAATTTAACCAAAACATTGTACCATTTTAACTAAAGTGTTGTGAAAAAGAAATTTGAAAATGTCATATGTTTCCATCATTTTCACTCAATACCCTTAACCCAAAAAATTTGAATTCTTCAATCAATTATTTCAACGTGTTTAACCAATTAGGTTTGCACGCATTTACAAACACTACAAGATTACAGGATACTAAAGTTGAACAATAGTCAACACAATAAATAAAAACGGATGCAATAGAGTCGACATAGAGTCAAAAGCATATGGAACGCAAATTCCACGGAAGCTAGATATATTAGACTCGGACAAAAAAAATAGATACTACTTGCGTGGGCTAAGCCCGTTAAAGTCGCCGTTACGATAAAAATAATAAAATAATGTCGGTTGTTGTTCCCTTCCCCACTCGTGATCCTGCACCTTCTCTTTATTTTTTTTATTTCAAAAATACTCTACACATTCTTACTATTTTCTTTTATTCCAAAAATACTCTATATCTTTTCATTATTTTCTTTTATTCTAAAAATACCTTACACCTTCCTGTTATTCTCAACAATCTTTCTTTCTCTCTCTACATTAATGGAGCATTCACATGACTCAAATATAAACTTGTGATATATTGCAAAATATAAAATTCATAGAAAACTTCAATATTAGTGCTTCTACCACTTCCATTTTATAAACTTAAAAACGTTAGATGCAAATACAAAATAATAAACATTATAATATTACTAGTAAATAATAATATATCATCATTATTATTATATACTAATTTTCTAATGGCAAAAGAATTAAATAAATTCCAAATCTTTAACAAATAACTTTTCTTTTATATTTTAAATATTTAATAATATTTTTATATTATTTATTTAATAAATTAAATACTTTATTCAAGTTATTTGAGTCAAACATGTTGGTAAGTTAAAACATAATATAATGTTAAAAATTATAGATATTAAATGTAAAAAAAAACACACATATATAAACATTTTTCTAAAAATTTAGAACAAAATTTGAATTTTACATTTTGCAATATATCACAAGTTTAAATCTGAGCTATATGAATGCTCCATTATTGTGGAGAGAGAAAGAGAAAGATCGTTGAGAATCATGGAAAGATTTATTTAGGATATTTTTTGGAATAAAAGAAAACAGTGAGGAGATGTAGATCATTTTTGGAATAAAAGAAAATAATGGAAAGGTGCAGGAGTACTTGGGGGTGATGGAGAGAGTAACACCCAATAATGTTTATTATAAAGTCCGTTAAGCTCTCATAAAAGATGAAGAAAGACTAGTATGTGTTTAAAATACATAAAATTTTCATATAAATTTGACACTTATTATATTTTAATTTATTATATTTTGTATGTAAATAATCCCTTTTAGCTTATAATTATATAATCCCTTTTAGCTTATCATGGCATCTATCTCGTAGAGCAACCCTCTTACACCATATCCATGTAATATGATGCGTCTTGATCTATTGTGTGAATCCTCGCTTAAACCTAGATTGATTATATGAGGCGTTTTTCTACTAACGCTTAAAACCATAACAACTCTTGGTATTTTGAATTATTTACCCCCATTTCTTGATGCCCTCAATAAAAAAAATATAAAGAAAGTTAATGTAGGAGGGATAGATTTTAGATTTAGGTTTTGTAATCTTAAGATGCCCTCAATAAAAAAATATAAAGAAAGTTAATGTAAGAGGGATGGATTTTAGATTTAGGTTTTGTAATCTTAAGAAAAATATGATTAAAGTAAATTATTATAATCTTGGATAAGATAAGAAAGAAAAATCCTGGTAATTATAAATATTTGATTATTGAGATGTATAGTTAGTTGATTTTATTAGGTACGAAACCATATTATATTTTTAGTAAGATTCTTATATGAGTTTGGGTATAGAAAACAAAATATTTAGAATAAGAAATAGGGGAAAATTTGTTAATAGTATAGTTATAGAAGGACATTATCTAAGAACAAAAAATTGTAGAATTAATAGGGTAAACTTCGGCTGTCACTTTGATGTTCATTAGGTTTAAGTATTAAAATCTTCAACATCACACAATATCAAATTTTAAAATATTTATCGAGTTGTGTGACTTATTGGCAAGTGTACCAAGTTATTTGTACTAAGGTCAAATGAAATTATCATATTCACATGGATTTAACAAGCATATTGGTAATTTGTTTTTATTTTTTGTATTTGGAAAATATTAATAGTAGAATAAATTATATAAATTGAGTGAAGTAGAGCTATAAGTGGATTTCATCTCAGCCTTTTTCGCTACATCATTATTGATCTTATGCAAATTATTCACTGTCTTAGGAGTGATTTTTAAATTATAACTCTAGGTTCCCTACTTTTTCACGTGCATTAAGATCAAGATTCTTAACCAACTAGAGCGTTAAATATATAAAAGTAGGAGAATAATTAGTTGGACCATAACTTGGAACCAATTCCCACTCAATCCTAAGCTAGTGAAATATAAGAAGGGTTATTAGTGCATCCATTAATAAGCACAAACTAATTCACAAACAGATTGAATGAAAACATAAATAAATATCTAAGAAGAAGAAGTACATAGAGTTAGAATTGATTGCATCCAACCTCGACACGAGAGAGTTGAACTACTCAGAATATTGCAATGCAATCTCAGCACAAACATATTGAATGAAAACATAAATAAATATCTGAGAAGTAGAAGTACATAGAGTTAGAATTGATCACATCCCATCTCGACACGAGAGAGTTGAGCTACTCATAAAGTATAACAATGTAATCTCAACAACATCTAGCCATAAGATTTATAATGAAAACATCTCTCTCGAGCCTCTCAAAACCATTCCTACTCTACTACTACATATTTGATCTTTCACTCAATACCTGACATTAGAATTGTCAAATTAACCCATTTGATAGGCCCTGACCCTAACCCATGTGAGTTAGGGTTAAAAAATCCCATAAAGCCAAAAATAATTCTTATTGAAAAAGTCCACAGGGCCAAAAGCCCCAAAGGCCCTGTGGGTCAGGGCTAGCCCATGGGCTTTTCCTTTTACCATGAATCCCAATTTTTCTTTTCTTTTTTCCTAAACTCGTTTTCTTTATACATCTTTATTTTTTCTTATATTATTTTAAGTTTAAGTACACTCATTGCATAGTTAATGAAAATATACTTTTTCCAAGTTTATGATAATTTGATGTTACAGAATAAAAATTAAATTAAGGCTACATTTATGAAAAAGTTTTTATGGTGTCAATTAATTGTTTTTCTATCTCACCTTTTTATCATATTTGTTTGGGTTGAAATATATGCTCACCTTACTGATGAAATAGTTATTTCATAAATTAGAAATGTTCATGTACTTTTTCTTTTAATTTCATGCACTTGACTTTGAATAAATATCTCTTATTCAACATTCTTTTTGTTTCGTTAAAAAATTTAAAAATAAAATTATAGTTGTTTCTCATTTGTAAATATAAAATATAAAATATAGGTTGAGTTTTCTTTTTCAAATACAGATATTAAAAAAAATTATTTATACTTTAAATTTTTAATATTAAAATAATTGAATCTCTTTATTTAAATAAAATACATTATCAATTTTAAAACAAATTTTATAAACTCTTACACATTACCCATTGATTTGTTAATATGAGAGAAACAATTAATTAAAAAAGGTTAAATGATATGGTTTAAAAATATACATTAGTCCTAGCTCAAATAAATATGAAAAATAAAATTAATAAGATTAATGTTATCTAAACCGACTTTAACCTCAATATAACTTTATTATTTTTTTTACATTCTAGTTTCAAGTTATAATCGATTAAATCAACTCTATTTGTGTCCATCATTTCTTTTTGTCAACAGCGCAAAAATGGTATAACTGGCACAGGAGGTGCGAAATAACAAATATAACAAACTAACAGACAAAAAAGCTCAGTTTTATGTGTATGAAAACGTTTTCAATAATATATTGATTCATCCTTACATGTTTCATTTAAAATTTAATTTAAAAATTAATAACAAATTAATATAAATTTAGTCAATATTATTTAGAGTTGACTTTTTAACATTGATGTTAATAAATTAGTGTTTATGATTTTAAAATCAACTATTTGTAAAGCAAATTTAATACTTTGCCTAAGTTAATTTTGGTTGACACTAAATGTTCACTTATTGTAGTGAAGAAATTGTGTGTATCACAACTTCAAAATGAGAATAATCATTATTATGAAAAAACGATCCTATAATTTTTAACTCGACTCACTTAGAACCCGACTCACCAAGTTGAACTCGTAGTGAGACGGGTTGGCTCGCTAACCCACCTAATTTAATTTAATTATTTATTATTTTATGTTTCAATATTATTAATTAGCATTTTTTTCATTACATTGTAGATGAAGATAAAGAAGAAGATGTTTCAAGAGAGAGAAATATTATAGATTCATCTACTCAAGATTCTAATATTATAAATGGACAAATGATACAAAAATTATCAATATATAAAACCTTATTTGCTCACCTTTTATACATATTTTTAGATTACACTTGGATTGTATGATACTTTTTTTATATAGTTTGAATTGTCTTTGAAGTTTAACATCATTTTACTGTGACGTTTAAAAAAATTGTAATTTTTTATTTTAAAAAAAACTTATAATTAAATGAGTTAGTAAGCCAACCCGTTTAACCACCCACCTCAGACCAGGTTGAATTATTTTAGTTCGCTAATAAATGAATCAAATTAGATTGACTCAGTTAATGACCAATCCGTAATAAGTCGAGTCGGTACAGTGAGAGTACTCATTTTTACAGCTTTAATAAAAAGGTCCTATTTGGTAATAAAAATACCGTTTGCAAAAACTAAATGGTAAAACGCTAAAAACGAAGAAATAATATATGTTATTAATAGTTAAAAAAGAAAAATTAAATGTTTTCAGAAGTCAATGTTTTGACAAAAGAAATTCATCATTTTATAATTATTATAAGTCTCAAATAAATTTAATATTAAAGTATTCATTTATTATGATTTGCTTTATTATATAATTTAAATGTTTAAAGCATATTTATCTATTATATAACTTTTGCTGCTCTAAATAAACTTTGGTTTATTATATAAATTAAATATTTTCAGAAGTCAATGTTTTGAAAAAACAGATCCATCATTTTATAATTATTATAAGTCCCAAATAAATTTAATATTAAAGTATTCATTTATTATGATTTGGTTTATTATATAATTTAAATGTTTAAAGCATATTTATCCATTATATAACTTTTGCTACTCTAAATAAACATTCATGATGCACATTTCATCTACAATAATATTTATGATTTATAATTATTACATTAAATAAACATTTATGATTTAAGGTTTTAATTTGCAAATAATTTATTTTTTTTGCTATTTAAACCCCATAACCTATGCTTTGTTTTCTCATATTGCATGCATATTGCTCTGTCAACTTCATTATTCCTAAACATGCAGAGACTATTAATCACTTGTGTTTTGATTCCTTTCTTTGTTTCACCATGTTTTTGTAAGAGGTTGTTGATGGCAACTTCCAACACATACAATGTGATTGATCATGGTGCCAAAGGAGATGGTGAAACTGATGACTCCCAGGTATATATTTTCCTTGTTTCTCTTCTTTCTTTCATTTTTATCAATAAAAATATATATAAATACATGAGTATTTCAACTATTTTAACCAATATATTATATATTTCGTAGTTTTGTACACATTTTATATAAGTTTTGGCGAATTATGAACTTTCTGTTTTGAAATGATAACAGGCATTCTTAAGTGCATGGAAAAAGGCTTGTTCGACAGAAGGTGAATCAAGCTTAGTTATACCATCAAACGGAGTATTTTTACTGAAGAAGAACATAATCTTGAAGGGTCCTTGCCAAGCCAAAAACATTCAAATTCAGGTATAGCATGTTAAGTTATATTCAACTTTTAATCACACTCTGATTTCTTCAGATTTAAATCAAACTTTAATCTATGATACGAGATGTTATGTAAAGTCCATGAATAGTTATAATCCATAAACTTAAAGTATGTAAATGAATTAAATTAAATGGAAACTGTTGAAAAAAAAAACTACATAAAATAATTAATTATTTTCTATTTTAATTTATAGTAGATATTCTATAGATATATTAATGTTAATAGATGCTCAAAAGAGTAATAAAATTAAAATAGTCCATTTGAAAGATTAGTTGTGGTTTCTTAGTAGGTCTCATAATGATGTTAATATAATTTAATGTTAAACTAATTTATAAATGTAAAACAATAAAATAATTAAACTATTTTTAAATTATATTTCAAAAAAACATGAACATATATTTTCATATTATAAAATTTATTAATAATACTTGGAATAAATTAAAGTATATAAAATAAAAAAAAAAATAAAATATTATTAATTTCAAAGAGTTGAGATGAATAATGTGTATAAACTAAATACATTCCTTATTTTGTTTATTAATTTTTCATCACTTGCAGCTTCAAGGAAAAATAATTGTACCAACCCAGGATGCATGGCTAGGTGATAAATCTTCGATAATTTTGATCTCAAACGTGAATGGTCTCACGATCGATGGCACTGGAGGATTAATCGATGGCCTCGGTTCTTCTTGGTGGACATGCAAAAACTGTCAACGACCATCGGTTAGATCATTATACACTTCATTTTTTCATAAGAGTTTGAAATTAAAAAACATGCTGCTTATTCTTGATCAACTCATAGATGTTTCTTTGAAAACTACTTATTAAAAAAAATTTAAAAATAAAAAAAATTTTGGTTTAACTCAATTTTATAAAACATTTAAATTCTAATTCAGATATAATATTAAAAAGTAAATTTTGTATTTAATTCTGTTGAAAGTCCCATATTGACTAGAAATAAGACCAATTTATAATATATAAGTGAATACAAACCTCATTTTTCAAGTCAGTTTTATGAAGTTGATTTAGACTTAAAATTCACCTTTTAACAACTCAATCTTTCAACATCAACTTATAATAAAAATGGTAATCATTTACCTATTATAAAATGATGCATAATACTTTAAAGTTATTTTTAATATCTTATGATGTGTCTAGCAATTTGGATGATGCAGGTCCTTGCTTTCAATTCATGCAATGGTCTCATTGCTAGTTCCTTGAGCATCACAAATAGTCCACATGCTCACATAACCATAAATGGTTGTGAGGGTGCCACATTCTCCAATATTAACATTAAATCTCCTGGTGATAGCCCTAACACCGATGGAATCGACATTTCTTCTTCCAAAAGAATCTTGATAAAAGATTCCAACATAGCTTGTGGTAAACCAAGTTTTCATCTTATCTACTTATTCAAATTTCATCTGCAACTTTGATTTATGTTGTCTTTCTACACAGGTGATGACTGTATTGCAATCATAGGTGACTCTTCTGACATTAATGCCACTGGAATTGCCTGTGGACCAGGCCATGGAATAAGGTTTATATATATTATCAACCATATCTTCAAATCTAAATATTTGATGAAATTATATGAAAATGATAGATGAACATGACATTGATCTATAAAACTTTTCCTTCATTGAATTAATCAGCATTGGAAGCTTGGGTAAAAGCAATGGTCATGACACAGTGGAACAAGTTTACGTATATAATTGCAGCTTCACGAATACTCAAAATGGAGCCAGAATCAAGACATTTAAGGTATTTAAGGGTAGCAGTAACATTGTTCTTCAAATCAAACCATGCTATAATATATGTTTTCTGATAAGATAGTAATGATTCAGATGAATGTAACAAAAAAGAATAGATATAATTTTTTTACATTATCTTTTTTTATTTTTTATTTTCTTCTTTTTTAAAAAACTATAAAAATTTAATCCTTTAAAACTATCTTATCGGATGTGTTTCTCATGCTAATTTTACTAAGAAAAATATACTAATCTTACTGAACAAAGAAAATTTTATATGTTGTCATTTTCTTACAGAATGGACCAGGTTATGCCAGAAACATCACTTATGAGAAAATTACATTAACACAAACATACAACCCAATACTTATAAATCAAAACTACGTTGGTGTAGAGGTATTCACTTTACTTTCATATTACTATATATATTTGTAATATCATATTTGTATCGTATTTCACTAAAATTCACTTGATTTCTGATATCATATTTGTATCGTTCAAAATTACTCATTTGACTGCATCTTGGTTTGTCAATCTCGTTTCAACCTCTGCATATCAATTCACACCCTATTCATTGCATACTCGTTTCATTGCATATATACATATATATAAATGTTTCACTGAATTTGGCGTGATTAGAGTGAAGGAGGAGTTGAAGTGAGTGGGGTGACATTTCGAGGGTTTCAAGGAACATCAGCAGATGACAGAGCTATTACCTTAGCTTGCAGTTCAAAAGGTTGTTTCGACATTGTGTTGGATGAAGTTGACATTAAATCTTCCAGAGCAGGAAAACCAGCAGCTTGTTCTTGCAGTAATGCCCATGGAACAGCTACATCCACAGTTCCAAATTGTGACTCCTTATCTTAATGAAGTAACAATGTTACCCTCACACATGTATACGGGAAAAGATGTATCAAGAGCAGGATTTTTGTTTTTTTTTTTGTTTTTTGGTAATGAACAATAAGTATTGTTGTTTTTCTGGAAAAGGAGGAATACAAGTTTCTTTATGAATGTTACTGTGACTCAGCACAAACCACATTATTAGGAGGAATTTCCTCTTTAGACTCGTTAGCATATTAATCCATAAACAATGATATTTTGGCATCCAAAATTGTTTTACATATTATCTAAATAATCGGTGGCAAAACTGATGACAAATAATTTTTTTTTAACAACATAAAAATTCCTATAGAGACATCAAGAACCATGCAAATACCTTCTAGTGGTGTAAGAGGTGGTACTCAAGTGGTCTGACCTTGCTTTTATACCAATTTCTAAGGTTCACTAAGTGATTTCTCCTCCTCCTGTACCATATCCCCAGCATTTGGAAACCAAACTTAGAGGTATTTTCATTAACAACTCTGTCATTTGGAACCTCTCCCATAATAGAGAAATCTTGAAGTGTACAAGGCACTTCATTATATCACTATTCTCAATACCTTGAAAATACTTATTTTAAAAAAAAATCCAACCTAACAGGTTCAGAAAAATTATGATGAAGAAAATTATCAACCTATCCTTGCTTTGTTAGGGAACATATTTCTGTTTAAGTGTCTGAAGATCATTATCAATATGAACAACCTTCTCTTGTCCAGCAAGTTGAATTTTCTCCAAATTGTTTCCCCTAGTGATAAAAAAAATGGTCGATCATTTTACAAGAAGAACAAAATGTGACAGTTTTTCAGACTCAATCTCAACTTATAAAATGATCATAAAGCATATTTCATGTTTGATGAAAAGTAGATTTTAAGTATAACTCAACTTATAAAATCTTCTTGTAAGATGATGTTTGTATCCACTTATATATTATGAATTGATCTTATCTCTAGTCGACGTGAGATTTCTAACACATCCCCACATCGAACTATATATATACATTATGAACGACATTAATAGGTAGTCTGATAGCGGGTTATATCCAATAAACATCAAATTTCAATATGATGGTCTCTAACTCAATCTTACAAATCGGCTTTTAAGATGAGGTTTGTACCCAATTAGTAAACTCACCTTATCTCTAGTTAATGTAGAACTTTCAACAATGTCCACTAAAATCCTTGCAAAAAACAATCTTTAGTTAAGCAAAGATCCTAAATCTCTTGAAGCAAGTTCCAAGAACCAATTTCCTCAAGTTTTCCAAATATGGAAAAGCAAACTCAACCTTTTATCAAGAGGAATAACTTTCTAAGATCATCCTACCCTTCTGTTTGGATAAAGAATTTTAAGAGAGTAATTCATATTTTTTTTTACAATTTGAAATGCTTTATGATAAATTATGTTGTTTTGTGTAAGGAATTTTGAAAGAAATAGAAATTTTAGAATTTAATTAGAGAAATTAGATTACTTAAAATGGAATAATTTCTAATTCTACTAAAAATTAAGAATTTTGAAATTCTTTCTACTCTCAAATTCAAATTTTGTTCAACTTCAGTTTGGATCGATTCGGCTAAACCTAACTTAATTTGACTTAACTGATAATGACATATTTTACCATGATTTCAGTATTGAATTAAGAGAAAATGTCAACTCTTTCTTAGTTTTTTGCCTTGTAAATCCTAGTTTTCTCTTAGTTTATCAAGTGGTTGCATTTTAAGCTTTAATGAGATAAATTGATCATTAATTCCTGCATTTACATGCTTAAATTAGTTGGAAGAAGTCTCTACATCAAATGAAGGCACTAGGACCCAAAGGAAGCAAGAAGAACAACAAAAATGAAGAATTAGAACTCTACTATCTCACAAGCCCGGGCGCCCTTTCTCCATGGGCACTTGAGCGCCAGTGAATCAATGTTGGCTAGCTCCTTGGCGCCCCCTGCCTCGGGGCATTAGAGCCCCACTTTGCTGACCGACGCGCATTGGAGCTCGAACTTAAGCGCAACTTTCGCTGATTTGGTAGATTGGGTCTATTTAACCCTAAAACGCAAAGGGTTCGAGATCTTAGGGCACCCAGACGCGATTTATCTCAATTGGAGCACTTGGAGGTGAGCTAGGAGTTGTGGGAATACTTCTCCTGCTTCCTTGGGTCTTCCCCCTTCTTCCATTTCACCCTTTGTAAGCTTAAGCTCTCCATGATAATAGAGAGCTAATTTCATATATTGTTGGGGATTGATGTAACCACAGATCTCTTATGTAAATTACAGTTGATTTGAATGATTATAAGCCTATTTCATTGATTGCTAGTGTTCAATTCCTTCTCTTAAAGCTTCTTATGATTTGATCAACCATGGCATGAATTTAGGTTTGCTTGATATTGGGACTATTGTGTGAATCTAGAACTAGATTAAACACCTAAAGGAAATTGTATCTAGGGATAGAGATTGGACATTTGGTGTTCGTGAATCTCAATTCTTAAAGCGGATGAACTTGTTAGGTTTTCCAAGGGATTGGAGTTTAAGAAGCAAGTCTAGGCTCTCTCTACTAAGTGACTGAGTTTAAGTAAATTAGTATATTGACTTTAGTATATCAATGAAAAGGAAGTGATTTTGTATGCATAAGAGTGAAGTAAGTGAAATCATACCCCAAAAATACCAATTCATATGATTTCTAGTTTTTTCCATTTCCAAGTGTTTGAGTTACCAAAGTTCACTTTTATCATTTTTGCATCATATTTACTTTAATTGCATTAAAACCCAAATTATGGAATCATTCTTTAGTCTATATTAGTTAGAAATCATACGATTATTTGGTGAAACAAGTCTCTTGGAAAACGATATACGATCTTACTGGTTTATCACTTGAAACGATTTGATACACTTGTCGATGTCTCAACATTGACCCAACTCCACTTGGTCAAACTTGACACAATTTCTTTTTGTCTCACATGACTCAAACCTAACCTAATCTCAACTAAAGTTAGACTTGATCGAACTTGATTTGACATAGGCCTAGCCTAACGTATTTAAGGGTGATAGTAACATTGTTCTTCAAATCAAACCATGCTATTATGTTTTCTGGTAAAAGAGTAATGATTCAGACAAATGCAACAAAGAATATTTGATATGTTGTCATTTTCTTACAAGGTATATAATTTGATAAGTTGTATTGACGTTATCAAATTACTATTATTTAACAAGATAACTTTAATATTGTCAAGTTAGTAGTTAACAAACTAGATAGGACTAAGTTAACCTTGAATCGTTTCCTAACGAATATGAAATTGTTTTTCAATACTTGATTCTTATGAAAGAATATGAAAGGTTAGTAAAACATAATGCAATGCTTAAAGATAAAAGTAAAAGTCTATCATAATAAAATTAATATTGAAGATTGATGTAAATGTGAAATAACATATAAAAGACTTTAAAACAATTATAATAAAAATAAGATAATTTCCCTGCTTTTCCAAAATAAATTCATCTTCGATTAACCACATATTCTTGTTTTTTTATTTCAAATTAATTAAAGTACATATTAATTAATTTGATAGTGATCATACTACTAACCAAAGTAGATTTTTAATTAAAAGCAAAATATTTCTAGATTATTCATAATAAATTCAACCAAAGTATATTCTCAATTGAATCCTATTATGTTTAATCATATCTATTTCTTTTATCTCTTAACCAAGTTAAAAATTAATTAATCAAAGTACATTATTGATTAATTATTCTTAAAGCTTTTACCACTAAACAAAGTACAACCTCAAGCAAAAACTCATTTAATTATATGAAAGTTTCTAAAATTCAATTAAAGTACATTCTCAATTAAAATTAAAAACATTTAGACTCACATGATCATTATGCATGTAGATTAAAATACCTCGCTAATTAGCTGCGATATAAAAACCATTACTTTTGACGTGATTGAGAGATAAAAAACATAAAAAAAAGATAATCCAAAGCAATAATCAAAATAACAAAGACATTATTTCAATCTAACCTCAGAATTCATAATGAACTTAGAGTGAAATAGTTCACTAGTACAGTGAAAGGAATTGGCATCGGTTAATTTTGACCATTGGCACCGGTCATATCTTGACGAGATAAAAAATCTTTCTCTTATGCCTCGGTTGTGAACTGAGTTAGTATCTCGTCATCTACTTCCTCTGTTGGTACTTGAACCGAGGCAGTAGAGTGGATTTTACTTTTTTTTTTCTGGCCACACTTTGTTTAGCTTATTGTCATAAGAAATTAGTAGGCAAATTCTTCCAACCCGGTGACTTGAGCACAAACACATCAGAAAATTCATTCAAGTAAGGCAACAATTTTACCAATCCATTGACCCAACGATGGACGAACAAGGGTTGCACCGATTCCTGCTCCTATGGAAGCAAAAATTAAAGATGAAGTACATCTAACTTTAGTGATGAAAATCTTCTGTCTAAGAACTCCAACTTCATTAGTTTTATCAACATCATTATCCTCTTTCTGCACCTTGAATGTCGAGGAAAAGAATCTATATAAATCAATGCCAACTTGAACAAGCCATGATGTTGCAACTCCAAGCATGTGTCCTGTACAAAACAAAAAGAAAGTCATCACAAGTTACAGAGAGTGGTTACAGAGAACCCAAATCACCAAATTTGTTCATCGCCAAACCTCTTCTGAATCCTTGCCACTTCATCCATTGCTCGTTGGGAAGTAGAAGTGCATGCATAGAGTGGTTACAAAGAACCCAAATCACCAAAAATCACTATCCTCATGCGAGCACAGAGAACCCAAAAATCCCAAACGAAACCCTCGCTGACAAACGCAGAAGCCCTCGTCGCGCCACCGCCACACCATCACCTCGCCCTTGTTGTGCTAAGGACGATCCCCTACGAAGGCGAGATCCACCGCCAACCGTCAGCCGCCACCAAGCGTCTCACAGTGTCGCCAAGCCCCAAATCGAAACCCTAAATCGAATCGCCAACACCAAGCCACAATGTCGCCAAGCCCCAAATCGAATCGCCAACGCCGTTGCTGCCACCTCCACGAACAGGGACCGTCATGCCACGAAGATGAAGTCGCGCCTGTTGCCCCTCCCTACGCGAAATTGCGTCTGAACCTGAAAAGAAAGAAAGGAAGAAGAGAACCCAAAGTCGAACCCAAAACGGAAAAGAAGAAGAAGAAGAAGAACGACTCATGCGCCACCGCGAGCCACCACGAACGTCGCCTGGTCGCACCATCTCCACACTATTGTCTGGTCGCCTGGTCGCGAGAAGAAGAAGAACCAAAGGCCAGGGTTTTTTGAAAATGAAATTTGATTAGCCTTACCCCTTTGGACCAAAAGTACTAGAAAGATAGGGTATATTGCCTCGAGTCCTAGTCAACTGAGGCATTCTTAGGGTGTTAGGCAACGGGTGGGGTTTGAACCGAGGTCATATTGTCTATATGCCTCGGTTCCCCTTAAACCGGGTCAGAAAAGTTAATCTAAACTACGAAAATGCCATCGTTTTCTTATAGATTTCGGTTCCGCTTTAACCGATGCCTAATGTGCGATTTCAAATCCAGTTTTTTCACTAGTGATTCTAGATAGTCTTCCATGAAAAACATTATGAAATTAAAAGTAAAAGAATGAAAAATGAAATGGATGACTGCTTCCAAACCGGAGTTGTTAAATGTCCCTTTTACTTTCCATTGACCTTGTGTGTGTGAATATATATATATATATATATATATATATATATATATATTTATTTATTTAAGGAACAATCCATCTTTAAGCTAATCTTACTTGAAGACCTTCATCTTATTCAGCCAATTTTCGACATATAAAGTCGTCTTTTCTACTGCAAATCAAAATAGGGGTGGTCGTGGCAATTATAGATGCAAAATAAATGTTCAAAACTTACGTCCTTTTGGGTTGAAAAAGGAGTATTTAACATTTACACCATACCAAAAAGTTAAAATACCAAAAAAATAAAAAATAAAATCACAGTTTTCTAAAAGTTCTCATATTTCTCATATTGGCTTAAATTTATAGTGATTCTGCTAATTTATTTCTCCAATTGATCCTCTTACGTCACATGGGAAGAAAGCATCAGTTTGATGCCGGTAATAAAGAAAGAATATAAGTTATTTAAATTTAATTTTTATCAAAATAAATTAAAACAGCAATATAAGAAACGTATTGAAAATAGATGAAAGGAAACAAAACTATCTTTTATCTCATAATATAGAGAAAAGGAAGACTGTCATTAGAATGATAATATTGTGAGACAATGTTTTCTACAATTATTTTTTTAACTGTGTAAATTTATTTTTAAAAAATTATTTAAAACAAATCAATCATATATGTCACCGTAGATTGTCAAAATATTATAAAAACATTTTCCATTCATGAAACATTTTAAGCAGAAAATAGTACGCACAGGTATCCTCGACTGTTTTTTAACCGTAACTCTGTTTCTTAAATATACACATTGCTAACCAACATCAAAAGAGAATAACGATAATACGACCTTAAAAAGACAAAAATTTGATGCGTGATGAAATGGTGAATTAGATATTATTTTCACTAAATAAGAGTGTATTTGAAGTGCTTCAAAGATAGTGAGGAGAACCTGAGGAACCAGACGACAAATGTAAGCATATGAGAACTGCTGCATTGGTATACTTGTCTTTCCACTTATATCTTTACTTCTTCGTCATCAACGTATATGGTTTTAATGTGAGCAATCTTTTCCCAGTCTTCACCTTCTTCTTTCTTGCACCGCTGTTTGAGCAACGGACAACTATCAATTTTGAGTTCTGAAATGGATTCGGGCAGACCCTCCTCTGGCAAGCATTGGAGTATAGGACAGTCATAAAGAGTCAATATCTGAAGAGAGGAGAGGTGACAGAGACCCCTGTAGTTCAGTTTCTTAAGATTTGGACAATCATATATCTCTAGACGACCAAGAGAAAGTGGGAGCAAACCTTCACCCGGAAAACACTCCAAATCCACATTGCTAATGTACAAGAATTTTAAAGAAGGGTTGGTTCCCCAAGCGCCTTTTAGGGAGGTCACAAGTTTGGAGCAATTCCCGAGAAATATTCTTTTTACATTTGATGGCAAACATCCCTCGGACATCTCCAGCGCTGGACAATTGTGTACGTACAGATGATTAAGAGATGGAAGAAGGGCAGACATGCATTTAGGCATTGACTTCAATTTCTTCAATCCTCTAATATTAAATGACACTAGCTGCGGTGCAAATAATCCTTCATTAGGAAATATTTCAAATTCAGAGCATTCTTCAATCCTCAAATACTCCAAATGATTATGAGGTTGCTCCTGCGATATCATCTGTAGATTGAGACACTTTAGTAAAGAAAGCTCGCCGAGTTTTGGGAACAAATCTAGAGGAAAGGTAGTGAGAGAGTCACAAGCATGTCTGATATCCAATTCTACAAGACAAAGTATCTCTGGCAATTCTTTCAGCTTGGGACAATTCGTCAGAGAAAGACTTCGAAGACTTGGAAAAGCACCGGTCATGCACTGCCATTCTTCCCATTCCTTCATATCATTAAAGCTCAACGTTTTCAAGGATGCAAATGCACAAGAGCTATTCCCGTAGAATTCAGCATCTATCCTTCCTATCCAATCAAGACCATCAATTGTCAACTCCTCCAGAAATGTCAAAAGTCCAAGGGAAGGCAACCATTGGCAATGTTTACAGTTACTCAAGGTTAAGGACACCACATTCGATAGAGAATTATTGGATAACCAACGGGGAAATTGTGTGCCACCATAGCCATCTATTGACAAGTGCTTCAAATATCTAGAAGGTTGCAGATTTTCAAGTACTTCTCTTTCTTTTACTGAATCCTCATTGTTCCGCGCTAAATTCCATTGTAATCTCAGCCTAACAATATGTGTTTTATTCTTCAAATTCGTCTCACAAGGATTTGTTATATTTTCAAGATTTTTAATTGAGAGCTGCTCTCCATGAAAATCAAGTTCTCCTAATTGTTGAATACTCAACTCACTACTTTTGCCAACCTCAAAATTGTCGATCCACACGTGAAGATTCTTCAACTATCTTAAACGGAGTGGAACCTTTGTTAAAGAAGTTCCCATAAGTTCAAGGCGGCGCAAATTGGTGAGCTCATGCAAAGTCAAGGGCAGCTCCTTCAAATTGACACACTTGTTTAGTTTCAATTCTTGCAAGTTATAGAGTGAACATGTTGAGTCAGGAAGTCTCTCTAGGTCGGTACCTGAAAGGTCTAACGAACGGAGATGTATAAGATCGCCTATAGTGTCAGGCATCTTAATACACCAACTCAATGATAAGACCCGTAAGAACTTAAAGTTGGAGATTAACTCTTCTATTGACATCTCATGTTGCCACCACTGAAAGGATATAAATGTCCGTAACCCTTTAGCATCACATAAACTCGTATAATATTTAAAAGGACCTCTTACATAGGATAAGTGACGGGTTTTCCTTGATAATATTTTTCCATCATCAACAGCTAACCTGTAGCAGATTTCACCTGAAATATATTTTGCTAAATCATTGAGAAGGTCGTGCATGACAAAATATGTTTTCGTCCTCCAGATTATTTGTTTAAAGAATGACCTTGATACTAGATCATTGAAGTAGTTTTCACCTACTTCTTCTGGAGACTTGTTTTGTTGAGAGCAATGTAGAAAATTTTGAGCCATCCATAAGAAAATTAAGCTCTTCTTTTGAAACTTATGGTCTTTGGCGAATAATGCACAATAAGCGAAACATCTCTTGAGATGAGAAGGAAGATGGTAATAGCTCAACAACAAAGTAGGGACGATTTTACTATCTTCTATTGGTAAGTCCCATATCTCACTTGTCAATACACCTTCCCATTCTGAAACAGATGACTTTGACTGTAAAAGACATCCTATTGTTTCAAGGGCCAAAGGCAATCCTTGGCACTTTTCAACTATCTTCATGCCAATCTCCTTTAACTCAGAATTCAACTTACAGTTTTCATCTTGGAATGCATGTTTAGCAAAAGTTTGCCAGCTGTGATCTTCATCTAATTGCTTTAGTTGGTGTATGTAGGTTGACTGCATGATAGAAGCAACTTTGTGACTGCGTGTTGTGACTACAATCTTACTTCCTTTAGCTCCAAACGTAAGAGGAGTTTGTAATGCTTTCCATTGGTTTCGGTCTTCGTTCCAAACATCATCCAGAACAAGAAGAAACTTCCTTCCGGACAACCTTTTTTTCAATTTTCCATGAACCATTTCTAGGTCTCCACTGTCATCTCTTGAGTTAGTGAAAGCTCCAATAATTGCTTTGGATACTCTCAAAACATCAAATGCATCAGAAACGCAAACCCAAGCCTTTTCATCAAATTTAGCTTCCTCTGTTTTTGGATCATTGTATACATGTTGAGCAAGTGTGGTCTTACCCATCCCACCCATACCCACAATAGAAAGTATTGACAGCTTATTATCATTAGTGTCAGATCTCAGCCAAGTAAAGATCATTTCTTTGTCCTCATTTCTGCCATAAATAACCTCTTCAGCCACCAACGATGTTGATTCAACTTTTTTCTCCGACACCTTATTATCCAACCCAGATCTAACGCCACTATAAATTTTGAAATCTTTAACAATGTTTTGGTTAAAAAGAGATTCTAGATCATCTAGGAGTGCTATGATCTTGGATTCAAAATTGTGTACCTTGCTAGAACTGGTATGGAATTCAGCTTCCAACTTAGTCTTGGAGAATTCATACTCTATTTGCTCGAGCAGATCCTCTGCATCATACAAGACGTCTCTAACCTCATCAAGCCATTCTTTGACCAATGAATTAGTGAACTGCTTTTGTTCTGCATCATCTATCACAGAATTGACGTCCATCAGCTTCCTCTTCAACTTTTTCAGTAGCTTCTCATCAAGATTTCTCCCACGAAAGAAGCCCAAAACTTGATGAGAATCCAGCTTGTCAAATAGCACCTGAAGAACAGCACCAAAAAGAGCACCACCAAGTGTTTCAAGGACAGGCATGGTTGGAAAGGAAGTGGCCAAATTGAGGAGAAGAAAGGATTGTGAAAATTGGAACTGCAGCTAAGTTACGTGAATGAAGGACTGACAAAAGATAATGAGTGAATATTGTGAAGATTGGAAGCATTTACTTCAATAAAGGAATGATGGCGAGGAAGCAATAGCTGTTGAGTATTTCCGACAGCACAACGTCGGTTTGGTAAGTTGTGGAACATATTTTAACGAAATTTCTACCAAATTTAGTGAATAAGTCTATTTCGGTGGCTTGCTTTATTAACAGGAACGCCACAAGGAACGCGAAACGTTGACAACTCAATATTAATAATATTTTAATAACGGCCCTATGTCAACTTGCTATTAGATCATGCCAAATAAAATTATTTTGGTGTTCGTTGACGTGGAAAAGAGTCTAGGTCGAAAATAGGCTTAAATACTTACTTGGTTTTCATGTTAGGAAGAAATTTTTAGTTGAGTACCTATTTTTAAAAATGTATACATTGAGTCCTCATATTTTGCAATTTGTATCAATTTCATCCTATTTGTTTAACGGTGTTAAAATAGATAACTTTAAACTAACTGTACATGTGAGTGTGTGCAAAAAAATGGAGACGTGGCGTTTAATTGACCTAGAATCAATTAACGTGACAGCCAACTGGGACGTTCCATTGAACTGGGGAAATGCTCCTCCTTGCTCTCCCTCCTCAAGAATTGCAACCTCGTGTTGTCTGGCGTCGGACGACGTTTGAGATACCAAGACGTTGTTGGAGAAGTTGTTGGAGTTGCATTTGCAACACACCGAGAATAGATCAATAGAAGCTCTGTTTCGTGGGAAAGCTTTAATTTTTCCACTGATGCACTCCTCCCTTTTCATCACCCAAGGACATCACCCAGCTTCTTCTTCCATGTTTTTTGTTTGTCTTTGTCAATTTTTTTTTAATACAGTGATCTCTGAGGGACTCAAAGTTCGTGCAGTGTTGGGAATTTTGGGAAGCAATGAGGGTTTTTTAGATTGGTGCAAGTGGTGTGGTAAGGTTCTCTTTGTGGTGGTTCAAACGTAGGGTTTTGATTTGTCATTCAATTTGTTGAATTGAATTTGGTTTTGGAGTGTTTTGTCCCAGTTTGATCTCTAGGGTTCTGGGTGATGGGGGTAGTTGAGATTTGAGTGTGCGTGCATTGTGTGAATTTTGTGGTGAGTGAAATTTGGGCTTAAGGTAACGGTGTTTGGGTTGAAAGTTGCTTCTTTCTTTAAGGGCTTAATGTTGTCGGGATGTTCTGTGGTGAGTCTTGTTGTTGTGATTGGCAGAGGTTGAGATTGTTGATTTAGGGTTGAATGATATGGGGAAGGGGAGGGGGAGCGGTAGTGCTGTGGCGATTTCGGTTGCAAGCAGTGGCGACGAGGGCGGCAACCCTCTCCGACGATGATTTTTTGCGTTTGTCGACAACGAAGATGGTGGCGATTTCGGTTGCGAGCAGCGGCGACGAGGACGGCAACCCTCTCCGACGAGGATTTTTCGCGTTTGCCGGCAACGGAAATGGTGAAGTTCGCTTGGGCAACCTGTAAAATGAAGATGGGAGATGGGAGACAGCGTTGAAGTGGTGGCTGCCACATCAAACTTTATTTTAACACCGTTAAACGAATAGGATGGAATTGATACAAATTGCAAAACATAGGGACTGAATGTATACATTTTTAAAACCGAGTAGTTAACTGAAAATTCCGTCCTAACATAGGGACAATTAAGCATTTAAGCCTCGAAAATATCTTAACCCCTTTACTGATGAACCATATTTTTTATTCTCCATTTTTGTTCTCTCTTCAATCTCTCTAACCGTTTTCTCACCTTTCTCTCTCACAAACCAAAAAACATGATCTTCTTCGACAAGGCAATCCGGCGAGATTTCGTTAAACTAATGGAAAACTTTAGTGAGTTCGGTGATGTAAGCAATGTATTCACTTTTCCAATCGTGTTTTTCGTTTCCCCTTCGTGTTTTTCGTTTTTTTGTTTCCCCTTTTCTTTTACCCTTTTCCCCTTTCCTCTTTTCCATTTACTCTTTTCCAGTTTAAATGTACCCTTTCGCGTTTCCAGTTTGCCCTTTGGTTAATATTTTTTTTTTTTTGCAGTTGTGTGTATTCAAAACTAAATTTGTTAGTGGTTTGAATGGAAGATTGAAACCTGAGCAGATGACCCTTATTGGAAAGACACCATTCGGTTGATTTTTAGAATTGTTTCAAGCTTGGTAGAAATCTTTTGAATGATTTATGTGTTAGATGGGTTGACTCTAGAAGTGGATTTTTTTTGGAGAAAAATTTGTAAAATTCGAGGAAATAGATGTGTGCTTAGGGTTAGAGTTGAGTTTAGTTGGTGATAAAATTGCTTTCAATGTATGTGCTGATTGTAGTGAGTCTAAGAACTACTTTGGTTCTGGAAAACATGATCTGAAAGTGATATATGAATTTTTGTTGGAAGAGCATGAGAAGCTTCCTTTATCACATTTTTGTGACTTGTATATTTTGTTAGGAATATCTGAAGTTTTATTGCCAAATCATAATAGAACAGTATTTCCTGTTACTTTTAACAGAAACTAATATTTTCTGTGATTCAAACTAATATTTTGCTAGTTTTGGCAGGAAGATAACGCAGAAACTCCTTCTGAAATGCTGCAGACACTGGTTGTTTCTTCCTTTGTTCAAGAGAAGTTATATAGAGAGGAAATGTGTTTTGTGCCAAAAGAAACTGTGATAAGTATGATAAATCATGAAGATGTTGAATCAAGACCTACCATACTTAGGGATCTTAAACAGCTCATTGGGACAAACATTGCCAACAAAGAAAAGCAAGAATAAACTTGTCCATGATATGTTGTTGTTTGGATTCTTCTCACTGTCTAATTTTATTTTTTCAATTTTGTTAATATTTTGTTAGTAGTGTTCTCTTTTTAGCCAACAAAAATGGCAGTTTAATTAACCCTTGTATTCAATTCGTGATTAGGTTAAGAAGAACCGAGGTTAGGGTAGATTGTATCATTTTCGTGGTTTTTTGCTAATTTGTATTTTGTTTATCATTAGGGAAATCCTTCGATGATTATATCGACTAATGTTGTGCCTTTTTATGCTATACTTGAGATACAAAACATTATGATGTTTTTTTGAGAAAAATTCACTTTCCTTTTATATATTTTTCTTTACTTATTCTTAATTTATATATTTTTTCTATAAGTCAAAAGATTAAAACTTTTAAATATAATATTTAAAAGAATTCGTTACATATTAATCATAATAATGTTAAAAATAATTACCACCGTAAAATTAATATTAAATATATTAGTTAAGAATTATAATTAACGTAAAAAACAACAATATCTTTATATTATCAATTTAAAAAAAAAATCAGGAGAGTTTTTGCTCTAAAAAATATATATTTTGACTCTAATATTATCTGGTATCCATAGAGAGCTCCTAAGGTACAATTTTACCATCTTCAACGTTAGTAGATTGATAAGGATCATTAACAACAACATTACATACACTTTTGTCAACTAATTTAAGAAAAAAATTTATCCTAAGAACAATAAAAGTGGATATTGAAGTAAGTACATTGACATCAAATACTTAGCCAAAAGAAACGTGTTAAGGAAAAAGAAAGTGGTCATTGAACACATTAACATTGAGTTGATGATTGCCTATCCTTTAACTCAAGGCATGCCATCAAAGAATTTTAAGGATCATGTAGTGTGAATGAAACTTGATTATTATCAGTATATTTATTATTTTCAATGAAACTCTTATTCAACTTGATGTTTTCTCATATGTTTTTGTGCACATTTATTTTGAGAAGATATCATTTAGTTTAGATGTAGCATAAAGTTGAGAGCTAATGTTGAAAGCTAATGTTGAGAGAAATATATTGTGATACATGGAAGATAACACTCACTATAGGAGAATCTATTGTCATGACTCGTATATATATTGTGTCACTTGTTGTGGTTAATAATTGGATAAATGGACCAAGTGGGAGAATGTTAGCAACATTTTAAATATTATAGCATTTTCAGTTCCTATTTTATGTTTTCAACTCGGTTATGGAGTAGTTACTAATTTTGTTTCAACGTCAAGTCCATTTATTTTGAACCCTGTGATGACCAGACTTTATAAAGGGAATGAGTTACTTTTAGTTTTGATCACTAAGCGTACTACTCTATTCAGAAAACACACCATCAAGTTTTGAGTGAGTCAAGGTTTAGAAAATAAAGTTGTATTTGAATTTTAAAGCTGCAATGCAATGGCAAGAGGTACATTATTGTTGGGTACAAACAAAGTCCCACATAAGATAAGATAAGAAATGGACATGAGTTTATATACACATAAGATATCTTTATTAATAAGAGACATTTTAGAGTGATACCAAAAGCAAATTCATGAGGACTTGACCCAAAATGGGAAACAATCTTAGCAAATTATTTTAAGTTAAATTTAAGAACTCCTTCCTCATTTCAAATCGTACCTTCCAATACAGCAGCTTCAACTTTGCACTTGACATTTTTCTTCCCCCATCATTCCTTGTACTTGACTAGATCTGCATATAAGATTTAATAAGTTGAAGTAGGTATGTACAAGGAATTTTTGAATTGTGATGTTGCGGCGTTGGGTAAACATCTCACCTCTACTACCTGCAAGAAGCAACCACCTAAGTTTGGTTAGGTATCTCTCCGCAATCTCTTTTAGTTAATTCAGTCCACCTAGAATTTCAATTTGGGCTGCTTATCCTATGAAGGATTTACATTATTGTGAGAAGAATGATGTATATAAGAAATATAGAGTAAAGAGTATACTAAAAATAGTCTAAATTTATAAGACATGATTTGGGAGTATAGGGATGTTTAAGCTGCAATGTCTATTTTTCATTTCCAGTTCCCATGGCTGACTCTTAGATATGTTATGCCAGGCAAACTCATCGTAGCAATAAGTTAATTGTGGTACTCTTCACCATACTTAGCTAAGTGTCAGGAACAGCGTCAACTTTATACAATTTTAGAAATGTTTGAACTATAAAACATGCGAGTTTTAAGAGTTGAAAGTTGAAAAAAGGGTCAAATTCTATTCAGATGATTTTTCTTTCCTAATCATTCAATTGAGGGTCAAAACAAAAAGAATCGTATGATGATTAGAGAAACTCATTTTTCTAATTTCAACATTTTTCATCTATTTTTATTGATTCTTTTTATGTAATCCATTGTAATTTCTGTAATTCATGAAACATTTTGAGCAGAAAATAGTACTCACAGGGTATCCTGGACTGTTTTTTAAACATAACTCTGTTTCTTAAATATAAACATTGCTAACCAACTTCAAAAGAGAATAACGATAATACGACCTTAAAAAGACAAAAATTTGATGGACGAAGAAAATTGTGTATTCGATATTAAAATATTTGCAGTAAACAAGAGTTAAATGTTTCAAAGATAGTGAGGAGAACCTGAGGAACCAGACGACAAATGTAGGCATATGAGAACTGCTGCATTGGTATACTTGTCTTTCCACTTATATGTTTACTTCTTTGCCATCAACGTATATGGATTTAATGTGAGCAATTTTTTCCCAGTCTTCACCTTCTTGTTTGTTGCACCGATGGTTCAGCAACAGACAACCTTTAATTCTGAGTTCTGAAATGGATTCGGGCAGACTCTCCTCTGGCAAGCATTGGAGTATAGGACAGCCATTAAGAGCCAATATCTTAAGAGAGGAGAGGTGACAGAGACCCCTGTAATCCAGTTTCTTAAGATTTGGACAATCATATATCTCTAGATAACTAAGAGAAAGTGGGAGCAAACCTTCACCCGGAAAACACTCCAAATCCACATCGCTAATGCTAAGGACTTTTAAGGAAGGGTTGGTTCCCCAAGCGCCCTTTAGGGAGGCCACAACTTTGGAGCAATTCCCGAGATACATGGATCCTACATTTGATGGTAAACATTCCTCGGACAACTCCAGCTCTGGACAATCCCGTATGCACAGATGATCAAGAGATGAAAGAAGGGCAGACATGCATTTAGGCATTGACTTCAATTTTTCCAATCCTATAATAGTAAATGACTGTAGCTGAGGTGCAAATAATCCTTTATTGGGAAATGATTCAAATTCAGAGCATTCTATAATCTTCAAATACTTCAATTGACGATTTGGAGGGTTCCCCTGCGATATCTTCTGAAGGTTACGACAATTGGATAAACAAAGCTTGTGGAGTATTGAGAACAAACATAGAGGAAAGGTAGTGAGAGAGTCACAACCATGGCTGATATCCAATTCTTCAAGGGAATAGTACCAATGCGGAATACTCATGCCTAGACGAAAATAAATAACCTGCCTGCGCATCTCTTCGGCGCTGGGAATCGGAGCCCCAAGTTGCCCACAGTCCTTTATAGTTAGTTTCTTTAAATGACAAAGTTTGTCTGGCAATTGCCCTTTCAGCTTGGCACAATTTGTTAGAGAAAGACTTTGAAGACTTGGAAAAGCACCGGTCATGCACTGCCATTCTTCCCATTCCTTCATATCATTAAAGCTCAACGATTTCAAGGATGCAAATGCACAAGAGCTATTCCCGTAGAAATCAGCATCTATCCTTCCTATCCAATCAAGGCCATCAATTCTCAAGTCCTCCAGAAATGTCAAATGTCCAAGGGAAGGCAACCATAAGCAATGTTTACAGTTTTTCAAGGTTAAGGTCACCATATTCGATAGAGAATTATTGGATAACCAACGGGCGAATTGTGTGCCACCATAGCCATCGATTGATAAGTACTTCAAATGCCTGGGAGGTTGCAGATTCTCAAGTACTTCTCTTTCTTTTATTGAATCGTCATTGTTTCGCTTCAAATTCCATTGTAAACTCAGCCCCACAATATGTGTTTTATTCTTCAAATTCGTCTCATAGGGATTTGAGATATTTTCAAGATTTTTAATTGACAGCTTCTCTGCATGAATATTAGGTTCTCCTAATTGCTTAATACTGAACTCACTACTTATGCTAACCTCAAACTCGTTCATCCACACGTAAAGATTCTTCAACTTTCCTAAACGGAATGGAGCCTTTCTTAAAGTAGTTCCCATAAGTTCAAGGCGGCGCAAATTGGTGAGCTCATGCAAAGTCAAGGGCAGCTCGACCAAATTGACACAATTGTTTAGTTTCAATTCTTGCAAGTTATAGAGTGAACAGGTTGAGTCAGGAAGTCTGTCTATGTAGGCACCCGAAAGGTCTAATGAACGGAGATGTATAAGATCGCCTATAGTGTCAGGCACCATAAAACACCGATTGAATGATAAGACCCGTAAGAACTTAAAGTTGGAGTTTAACTCTTTTATTGAAATCTCAGGTTCCCACCACTGAAAGGATATAAATGTCCGTAACCCTTTAGCATCCCATAAACTCGTATAATATTCAATAGGATCTCTTACATATGATATTATGTGACGGGTTTTCCTTGATATTATTTTTTCATCATCAACACCTAACCTGTAGCATATTTCACCTGAAACATGTTTTGCTAAATCATTGAGAAGGTCGTGCATGACAAAATATGTTTTATTCCTCCAGATTATTTGTTTAAAGAATGACCTTGATACTAGATCATTGAAGTAGTTTTCACCTACTTCTTCTGGAGACTTGTTTTGTTGAGAGCAATGTAGAAAATTTTGAGCCATCCATAATAAAATTAACCTCTCCTTGTCAAACATATGGTCTTTGGGGAATAATGCACAATAAGCGAAACATCTCTTGAGATGAGAAGGAAGATGGTAATAGCTCAACAACAAAGTAGGGACGATTTTACTATCTTCTATTGGTAAGTCCCATATCTCACTTGTCAATACACCTTCCCATTCTGAAACAGATGACTTTGACTGTAAAAGACATCCTATTGTTTCAAGGGCCAAAGGCAATCCTTGGCACTTTTCAACTATCTCCATGCCAATCTCCTTGAACTCAAAATTCAACTTTTCATCTTGGAATGCGTGTTTAGCAAAAGTTTGCCAACTGTGATCTTCATCTAATTGCTCTAGTTGGTGTATGTAGGTTGACTGCATGATAGAAGCAACTTTGTGACTGCGTGTTGTGATTACAATTTTACTTCCTTTAGCTCCAAACGTAAGAGGAGTTTGTAATGCTTTCCATTGGTTTCGGTCTTCGTTCCAAACATCATCCAGAACAAGAAGAAACTTCCTTCCGGACAACCTTTTTTTCAATTTTCCATGAACCATTTCTAGGTCTCCACTGTCATCTCTTTTGTTAGTGAAAGCTCCAATAATTGCTTTGGATACTCCCAAAACATCAAATGCATCAGAAACGCAAACCCAAGCCTTTTCATCAAATTTAGCTTCCTCGGTCTTTGGATCATTGTATACATGTTGAGCAAGTGTGGTCTTACCCATCCCACCCATACCCACAATAGAAAATATTGACAGCTTATTATCATTCGTGTCAGATCTCAGCCAAGTAAAGATCATTTCTTTGTCCTCATTTCTGCCATAAATAACCTCTTCAGCCACCAACGACGTTGATTCAACTTTTTTCTCCAAAACCTTATTACTCAACCCAGATCTTACGCCACTATAAATTTTGAAATCTTTAACAATGTTTTGGTTAAAAAGAGATTCTAGATCATCTAGGAGTGCTATGATCTTGGATTCAAAATTGTGTACCTTGCTAGAACTGGTATGGAATTCAGCTTCCAACTTAGTCTTGGAGAATTCATAGTCTATTTGCTCCAGCAGATCTTCTGCATCATACAAGACGTCTCTAACCTCATCAAGCCATTCTCTGACCAATGAATTAGTGAACTGCTTTTGTTCTGCATCATCTATCACAGAATTGACGTCCATCAACTTTCTCTTCAACTTTTTAAGTAGCTTCTCGTCGAGATTTCTCCCACGAAAGTAGTGCAAAACTTGATGAGAATCCAGCTTGTCAAATAGCACCTGAAGAACAGCACCAAAAAGAGCACCACCAAGTGTTTCGAGGACAGGCATGGTTGAGAAAGAAGTTGCCAAATTGAGGAGAAGAAAGGATTGAGAAAATTGGAAGTGAAGCTAAGTTACGTGAATGAAGGACTCAAATGATAATGAGTGAATATTGTGAAAATTGGAAGCATTTACTTCAATAAAGGAATGATTATTTCCGACAGCACAAGGTGGGTTTGGTAAGCTGTGCAACATATCACCTTTGCTTTACTTTTTTTCTTTCTCTTACTTTAACGAAATTTCCATCAACTTTAGTGAATCAGTCTATTTCAGTGGCTTGCTTTATTAAAGGATTGTGAAAATTGAAGGTAATGCAGAGTTACTGTGAGATCTATTTTATTCACAGTGTTTTTACTTCAATATCTGTTGTTGACTCTGGTTGATCACACAAATTGAAGTTTCAATACCTGTTTTACATTTTTATATCAATGAATTAGATATACTAAAATCAAAATTCCTTACATAAATTTATATTCAAATAATGACGGAAGGATAAAATTTAAAACATTAGTACGATTATTTTATTTTAATATATTTATATAATTTAATTTATTCATAAAGTGTAATAAGTTGTTCGTAAGATGTTATGATATGCTTAGAAGAATGATGTATAGAAGAAATTTGGAGTAACGAAGTTCACTAAAAACAGTCTAAATCGAAGATATATATATATATATATATATATAAATGGAGTGTAGGGATTGTTAAATATGTTCCCTAACCAACAATTATAAAAAAATATGACATTTTATATCGGTTAACCTTCAACTAGTATGAAAGTAACACTTTTTATAGCGGTTAAAGCTTTAATCAATATAAAAATATGATTTTCTATAACACTTGTTACTCAAATTGGTATAGAATGTGACTTTTATACCGATTAATGCTAGAACTATAAAAAGTCACGTTTTTTTAATTGCAGATTTGTATGTGCTATTATTACATATAGACCTACATAAAATTTAGAGAGATAAAATCCCAAAATAATTGAGATATATTAAATGAACAAAATAATGACTACTTCCTATTATTTACACATCTAATAATTCTTTCTAACCTCATCAAATAATAATACACCATCTAATATTTACACAAAAAATATTTAACATCATCTTCTATAAACATCTAAAAGGAATAAGGTCTACAACTCTCGAACTTCATTCGGGACCTCTTGCTCTAGTAGAGATGCATTACCGAAATTCTACATAATGAATAGTTTGAATCAATTTATACTCATAAATACTTAAGATGTTAGTTATAAAATGTTGAAATTGTCAAATTCCATAATTAAAATCTTGGTAGCTAATATTAGTGATCAATTTAGAGTAAAATTAACAAATTAATTATAATTTTTTATTCATAAGAGAAAATGTTTTAGATATCAACAAATTTAATTTTATAAATTAATATTTAAATTAGTGATTATAATAACTAATTATTTATCATCTTTAAAATTGGTTATAAGATTTTCTTGTAATGTTGTTTATTATAGGAATCCTTGCACTTGTAACATCCCAATAATTTGATGAAATTATATAGGATGATTAGCATCATAATATGACAAAACAGTTTAAGGATGTAATTAAAGTTAAGCTTTTTATAGTCATCCAGAATTGACTAGGAATTTAAACTTTACAAGCTTTAGAGTATTTCAAAATGCCTAACCAACTAAAGGTTCAAGGAGGCCTAAATAGTGTTTCCACAATACAGATCATGAAAACTGGTAGAGGTCCTAAGAACTGGGAGTTACGTCTTCTTCGTTCTCTAATGCTCGCTCCAAGGGTACATCATCAACTACTGCTCACATCCAAAGGATTGGATGATCATCGTAAGGGGAAGGCAAGCACGTACAACAAACAAATGCAAGGGTAAGCTAGGTATAAAAAGCATGTTATCAATCAATTATTTCAAGCATGCAAGGACCATAAACAATACAGACTATGACCAAATGTATTTTATTGATACCAATGACCAACCACGTGATTTGACCATCCAGACTAGTATGAAATGTCGAGTTCCAGGGGTTTGTGCACTTGTGGTGGCCCTACTGCTTTGCAAAGCCATTGCCGAGGGGTTTCACCCGACCACACACAAGGTTAGTCCATTACAGCGGTATAGGCCTACAATGAAAGCGTCTATCCTAGGAACTCCTGCTATTCTCACCACATGACTCATCACTCTCTACTTGAGCTTGGATGAGCATTAGAATGTCAGGATAAACCCCATCGGAAACTCCGGCCACTCATACGATCAATCACAACAGGGCACCACCATGTAACCTCCCTTGAGGATCATGGAATTACGTCCATCATTCATATTTTTAAATTTGAAACACAACTCATGATTTTTAAAGTTCATACATGTGTACATAATTATACATTGTCATTTGAATCTATACAAGATCATATGTAATTCATACATACTCAGACATTACATACTTTCGCAGAAACATCACTTATTAACACAAATTTCTTTATAACCTTTAATTACCAATACTTAAGTAATTCAAATAGCTTGGAGACCCTCACCAATGGATCCGGAAGGGTCAAAAACCCCTAAAAAGACCTAAAGAACGTCCAAAACGGATGTCCAGAACCCCCAAACCGTCAAAAACATTAAAAGCACTCAATCTGCCGCACATAATTCGCTCAGCGCACCCTTCCTGGTGCGCTGTGCGAATTTTGTAGCAAGGAAGGCCCAAAACTTTCGCTCAGCGCTCCCTCCTGGCATGCTGTGCGAATCTACAAGTTCTGCAGCACACAATTCTGCATAATTTTGCAATTCACGCCCCTCAAACTCTTTTCCAACCCTCTAACCTAACTTAACACCTCTAATTCGTGATAGGGACCTATTTAAAATTGTCTAACTGGTTTATACATTCCTATATTGATCTTGAAGTGGATTAGAGTCTCATTTTTTCCTTTTAGAGCACCAACTTAGCAACATAAGGACCTAGAACTCACTCTACCATTTTTAACACCTTTTAGACTGTTTTTATGCTCTTAACAGATTACATTGGACCTACCTAGACTGTCCAAACTCTCAAGTATCACACTAGACTTCATTTGCCCAATTTCAATATCTCAGCTTCCCCACACAGTGATCTAAAATGCCCCAATCCCTTGTTCATACCCATAACAACAACTTTCTCAGTTACTCCTCATTACACATTCCAAAATTTCAATCAAACAATACATCCACATAAATTGTCATGCATTTCATAGTTTTATCATCAAACATTCATGGATTTTATGCTTCGTACTTACACGACAGGTACAGTTCAACTCAAGCAGTACATACAGTAATTGTCATTCCAGGCAGTTTTATACAAACGTTATTTTATAATTCCAACAGTAACTTAAATCATACTCATACAAACAACAATTTACTGAACAGAAACCAGAAAGAAACAAACAAAAAGAATACCAGCTCCCCTTACCTCTGAGTTGCACTAAACAATTAATCCAAGATGCCCTAACAGTTACTTTCGCGACAACACCCTTACCAAACCTACAAATCACCAAATTGGTGATAGAATACAACTCTTAGGGCTAGGATATACCGAGAACGAAAAAGAAAATGCACAAGGCACCATAAACTGAAAACCCTAGGTCCTAGAACAGTGGAAGAGAAGAGGAAAATGCTTACCGATCAGAATAGGAAACTGTTCGGTTCAGATTGAAGCTCTTGGTGCGGGAAAGGATAGAGCACCTTCAGTTTGAATTTTAATTTGTTCCATTGGCTGGAAAATTAGAGAGAAGGGGAAGAAAATGTTAGGGTAACAGGTTTTAGAGAGAAAGAGAAATCTGGTAAGTGAAGAAGAAGCTGACTTCAGAAGACCCCTTCCTAAGGTCAATGGATCCTTAGATTATGAGCTGGTTATCCTAACTTAAGGCCCAATGGCCTTATTTATATTTTTCTGGTTCTTACAGCACTCATGCTAAAAGTAGACTAAAAAAAATAAACAACATAACTTAATTAATTATTTAATATTAATGAAGAAAATCAGAACAACAAGTGTGTTTAATAGTTTAATAAAAGTAACTCATAAATTAATTAACTAATTGTTAATAAATGATCTTCTAAATTAAATGAGCTTTATAAGGTTTACATGGTAAACTAAAATTTCATATTTTTATAGACAAAAATATATCATTCTATAATTATAATTTTGATTTTCTTTTAAAATCATCAAATTTTTAATAAATATTTTAGTACTTCTGTTTTTCTAGTAGTTGTTTAGGTTTACTAGACGAGTCATTTTATTTAATGAGTAGACAAAATATATATTATTGTGAAACGTTATTTACATCAAGTTGTTAAATATTTTTAATCTGAATTGTCTAAAAGATTAAAAAATATATAAAGAATATTACAAATAGGGTAATAATTAATTATTTCTATGAACTTAAAATAAGTAACAATATAGATAAAAAAAAAATTATAGATAATAAGAAATTAAAATATAAGAGGCAATCTCTGTCACACACACACAAAAGGTTAAATAAGTTATGAAGTAGAAATAATAATCTAAAAATTAGAAATTAGATCAAGTAGTTTATAATAAGTTAAAAATCATAAAATAAATAATTAAAAAAACTTTATTTTATACATCACTGTAAATTTTAATATATCAATTATGCATATTCCTTATAGTTAATTTATCATTTATCATCACAACCATGTTAAAACAAAACAAAACCATTGGATAAAAAACCAAACAAATAGTAAATAAAGAAACATTTTGTTTTTTTTGACAAAGAATAATCATGCATGTCGATCTATGATCCATATTACATTTGACCCGTAAAAAGTAAACTCGACTCACACACATAAAAAAGTGTGAGTTAATTTCTTTGAAAGGAATAGAAAAAAATTATTTATTTTGTAATTTTATTTCTCAATTATAATATGTAAAATATCGTATTTTAATTACGTTATTTTTAATTAAATTACTTATACTTAAAATAAGTAATATTTTTAATGTTATAACTTTTAGTTTGTAAATATTATCCTTTTAGAAATAATGTATATAATTAAAACCATAACTGAAAACTAATTCAAATAATTGTCAAACAAAACTGAAAATTAATGTCGGCCCCGAAACAACAGGTTATGCATAACAAGCTTAATCAAACCAATGTGCTAAAAATTAATCTCTTATTAATGATATTGCTTTATGACGCATGTTTAATAATTTGTAGATGGGAATAGCTTTAAGAAAAAAAAAAAAACGTTTTAATTGGGTATACTTGCTCTTCCTTCCTATACATCTCTCATGGAAGCCTTGTATATATATTGAATCCATCACCTTTGGTTCACAGAACACAAATCACCATAGTCATCTCTCCAACTATTAATCTTCCAAAGAAAATTCACACACACAAAAAAAAGTACGAAAAATTTTCCCTGCATAAAACATGCAAAGCCTAATCACTTGCACTTTGATTCTTGTTTTAATTTCACCATGTTTTGGAAGCAATGACACATCTTATAATGTGATGGATTTTGGTGCTGTGGGAGATGGCAAAACAGATGATTCAGCAGTGAGTCTGTTTCTGTTTCTCTTTTTTTGCTTTTTCTTATTTCTAATTTTAAAGCTTATATAATTGTAGTTTTATTTACGAGATTTTGATGTATTGTAGCATTTGATTTGGTCTATAATAAGATATTCATGTTTTAAAACTGGTGTTAGGCATTTTTGAAAGCATGGCAAAGTACTTGTGGAGCAGAAGGGACACCAACCCTACTCATTCCACCCAACTATGTATTCTTGTTGTCTGCCCTAATTCTAAAGGGTCCTTGCAAGGCCACAACTATTCTAATTAAGGTATTTCCAACATTATTAATGTCTTTCTAAGATATATTTAATCATATATATATTTGTATTATATATAATTAATGACTTTTGTATTTTTCTCAATTTTTTTGCTTAATTTTCCTCCACTTTCCAAAATACCATGTTTTTGTGATTTATTATGTACAAACGTTACAAGTTTTGAACCTTTTCTCATAACTGTGATATCAAATAAAAAGTAAGTTCAACATCATATATATATATATATATATATATATATATATATATGACTTTTTTATTTTTTTCAATTTCTTTGCTTAATTTTCTCCACTTTTGATACAGCTTGAAGGGAAAATAGTTGCACCTACGAAGTATTCATGGGTAGGTAATAATAATAAGAACAGTTTGATCAGCATCACAAAGGTAGATAGACTGACAGTGGACGGAACTGGAGGACTTATCGATGGGTTTGGTTCTTCTTGGTGGCCATGCAAAAGTTGTTCACGACCATCAGTTATAACACTCTCAACTTTCTTTTCCCACAAAACCACAAATCAAACAATTCAATACTAAAGTTTTTCATTATGCAGATTCTTACTTTCCAATATTGCAATAATCTTACTGTTCATGACTTCTCCGTCACCAACAGTCCAAAATCTCACATACACGTACATGGCTGTGAGGATGCTACGTTTTCTCGTATCAATGTCACTGCTCCTGCTGACAGCCCTAACACTGATGGAATTGATGTTTCTTTTTCCAAAAACATCTTGATTCAGGATTCCTCTATTCAAACTGGTAAACCAAAGTTTAAGGTTTTCTTCTCATGAAAATATCAATTTTCAATATACTGTTTTGAAATTGCATTGTCTTTCGAAACAGGTGATGATTGTATTGCTATTAGTGGTGGCTCCTCTTCAGTCAATGTTACTGGGATTGCTTGTGGACTAGGCCATGGAATAAGGTTTTCTATTTATCCTCAAATGGTTGATTGTATTTTTTATATTAATTAACATCCTTTTGTTATTAGTAATTTTAACATGGATTAACATGAATGAATTAATCAGCATTGGCAGCCTAGGAAAGAAGAATGACACAGTGGAAGGAGTACATGTACGAAATTGCAGCTTGACAAAAACTAAATATGGAGCAAGAATCAAAACATTTCCGGTAACTAATATTAGGGTTCAAACGTTTTTTTCATCCAACAATATATATTTTCTATCATTTCCTTCAACTCAAATATGCAAACATAACATATTATATAAATTTAAATATATGACTTAATAAAATATTTTATAAAAATTATTTCATGTTTTTTTATTTAATGAGGTTTCAATAATAATTAGAAAAAGTTTATGTATGTTTTTGCAGGTTGGAAATGGTTGTGCAAAGCAAATAACTTTTGAGGAAATAACGTTAGTAGAAACCCGTTACCCAATATTTATTGATAAAAACTATGGCAGTTATCCTTCCACGGTATTCACTTAATTATTCAACTTGTTTATTACTTGTTAATCTTTTTCTTTTTATAAAAAAAATGTTTTTTTATTATTAAAGTTGGATTTTGAAATTGGTATACAAAACAGAATGAAGAAGTAGAAGTGAGTGGGGTGACATTCAGAGGGTTTCAAGGAACATCCTTTGATGGCAAAGCTATAACCTTAGAGTGTGGACAATCAGGTTGCTACGACATCGTATTGGATCAAATCAACATTGTTTCTTCTTTACCAGCAAAGCCAGCCTGTTGTTCTTGCAATAATGCCCATGGAACAGTTACATCAGCTGTTCCAAATTGTTCTTGTTTATTGTCATGAATTTCTTTTCTTATGTGTAAAAGTTATATGAGCGCAAGTGGTTCAATAAATATTAATTAATGCAAAAACAACTAATATGCATTGTTCTTTTGGTTAATTATTTTTATTTTCTACAGTTTTTTAATTAGATAAATTCTAACATCGGTTTTATCTATAGAAAATGTTTGTCTCGAATAACATTTGGATTTATATTTTTCAAAGTATTTCTTTTAAGTGACCTGGACACCGGGACAAGTCTTTCAGACTAGGGGTTAATAGAGTTTTTCTCCGTATACACTAATTAATATAATTACATTATAAAAGGATCTTTTAATACGGTTTCATTAAATGCACTGTCGTTAAAAGTTTAGTTAAAATCATAACCGTCACTAAATTGTCGGTACATTTCGAGATGACGACGAGTTCTGAACGCCATCGTTATAAAGTTAATACAGATGATGAAAAAGAAAATTCACAAAGGTATATAATGACCATTGGCGCCACAACTAAAAATGGAAAATTAAAAAAGATTAACTGTTTAATGTCATATAATGATAATTGGCGCCACAACCATCATTTAAAAGTTTTTTTCTTTTAAACATAGAAGTTACAATTGTTCTATCACAATCCTATCAAAAATTTACACAAACACAACTATTTCCAAACAATTGAAATGATATAAATATACAAAGGCTTACATAAAACTAGTTTCACTTTTAGTAATAACACTATTACAAAATAGACGTACAACGTCTAACGGTTAATGTTTGGCAACCAAACACTCAGTATTTAAAACGACCGGTGATAATATTATAAATAAAATTACATGATTGACGTCAGTTGGTTAGATGATCAAACATTAATTGTCTTTTTGAAGTTTGTTGGTGAAAGAACAAACGTTATTTAGTGTTCAAATTCATAAAAAATTAAGTGTGAAGATATTTTAAGTGACCCATTAGACGTCGGTTGGTTAGAAGAACAAACATTAATTATCTTTTTGAAGTCTGTTGGTGAAAGAACAAGTCTTTTAGTATTCAAATTCATAAAAAAATTAAGCTCGAAGATATTTTAAGAGGCTTATTAGACGTTTATTGGTCAGAGAAACAAATGTTAATTTCCTTTTTGAAGTCCGTTGGTGAAAGAACTGACGTCTTTTAGTGTTCAAATTAAAATAAAAAAATTGAGTGCAAAGATATTTTAAGAGACCTATTAGATGTCTGTTGGTAAGAGAAACAGACGTTAATTGCCTTTTTGAAGTTTGTTGGTGAAAGAATAGGCGTCTTTTAGGGTTCAAATTAAAAAAAAGTTATATTGAGTGCGAAGATATTTTAAGAGACCATTTCTATTGTTAAGAGGAACAAACATTAATTGTCTTTTTGAAGTCTCTTGGTGAAAGAACATACGTCTTGTAGTGCTCAAATTAAAAAAAAAATGAGCACGAAGATATTTTAAGAGACCACACTAGACGTCTATTGATAAGAGGAACAAACGTTAATTACCTTTTTGAAGTCTGTTGTTGAAAGAACAGACGTCTTTTAGTGTTCAAATTCAAAAAAATTGAGCGCGAAAATATTTGAAGAGACCCATTAGATGTCAGTTGGAAAGAGGAACATACGTTAATTTGAACGTGAAGATATTTTAAGAGCACGAGAAAGAACACTTGCTTTTTGTGTGCACTTTCTTCATTGCGGGTCGAATGTCTCTAGGAAGCTTTGGGCCACCACCAAAGGTAATGTTTCTTCCACTTAATACAAATGTTCGTTGATTGATGACTTTATGTATGATTCCTTTTCATTTTAACAGATTAGTTTCGTACATAAACACCATTTAGAGCACTATTGAGTTCTCTTCGACGACCACCAAAGGTAATGTTTCTTTCACTTAACACAAATGTCCATTGATAGATGACTTTATGTATGCTTTTCTTTCATTTTAACTGATTAGTTTCGTGCATAGACACCATTTGGAGCACTTAGAGTTCTTTTTTTCCCCTCACAACAGTACCTGTTACTGCTCACCTTCACGATTAGTTTCATTTTTTATTTTGTGTATTGGTTGTTGCAATTTCATTAAGTTGTTGCACTTTTCGTTGGTTGTTACTACTTTTAAAATTTTGGAAATTTTTGTGGTGTATTCTTATGTTATAGATTAATTTTTCATGGTTTTAATAGAAGAAAATATTAACGATTTTTTTTTTAAAAAAAAAACCCATAAGCATATTCTAATATTTTATTTCAACTAAATTCGTCAAGTAAATCAATATCAGAAGAATTAATCTTTGAAACTTCCGGGGAAAGAATATGTAAAGAAAAAGGTCATTGACTCAATACTTAAACAAAGGCATTGATTCTGCTGACACCATCCAATCATTTACTTAAAACATGAATAAGAGTCACATTAAACAAAGCCATTGCTTCTGCTAACACCACCCAATCATTTTCAATCCCTTTTGTAATGCTATAAACAGTATAAATTAGCTAATGTATCTCTATCATTTAGTAAATTTCAAGAGATATGTACTACCTCATCCATAAGAGCAATCTTTCATATATATAATAGACATTAAATAACTACAAATAACAAATAAATTAATCATGCATCAACAACGCAACCTCTTTTACATTGATCTGAGTACAAAACAAGCTCCCCTTCTTCAATGGGATCCCAGATTCCAAGTAATCCATTACAGTCCCATCAATTGGGTCGCAGCAGAATGAGGAAAGGCTTCAAACTTTGGCGAAAACGTAACTGCTTCGGGGTGCCATGGGCTTCCTGGTTTGCTTCTAGTGCGCGAGATAGGATTACCGTTAAGGCACCTTCTTGCACCATCTGCTTACCGATCTGAAACGTTTATAGAGAAAATCCAAAATTAAGGAAAAATTCAATTATATAATTCAGTAAAATGACCATAATAACATTAACATACCTGAAGAAGTACAAGCAGTTTGCTGACAATTCCATCTAAGTATGGCGTTAAGATATCAGGTGTGCAGTTCTTAATGAAGTTGAGAACTGTAGAAGCAGCATGTGTCTTTGTAAACAATATTTTAAGAATAATTGCCCTAGGATGCTTATTTATGACAGAAGCCTCAACTTTGCACTTGACATTTGTCTTCCCGATCACTCCTTGCACTTGACTAGATCTGCAGATAAGATATATATAACTTGAAGTAGGTATATAACTCTAACGAGGAATTTTTGGATGGTGATGTTGCGGCGTTGGGTAAACATCTCAGCTCTACTACCTGCAAGAACCAACACTACTGGTTATGCCACCTAAGTTTGGTTAGGTATATATCTGCAATCTCTTTAAAAGATAGTGAGGAGAACCTGAGGAACCAGACGACAAATGTAGGCATATGAGAACTGCTGCATTGGTATACTTGTCTTTCCACTTATATCTTTACTCCTTTGTCATCAACGTATATGAATTTAATGTGAGCAATCTTTTCCCAGTCTTCACCTTGTTTCTGGCACCGCGGTTTGAGCAACAAACAACCATAAATTTTGAGTTTTGAAATGGATTTGGGTAGACCCTCCTCTGGTAAGCACTGGAGTATAGGACAATCACGAAGAATCAATGACTGAAGAGAAGAGAGGTGAGAGAGACCCCTGTAGTCCAGTTTCTTAAGATTTGGACAATCATATATCGATAGATTACCAAGAGAAGGTGGGAGCAAACCTTCACCCGGAAAACACTCCAAATCCACACTGCTAATGAACAAGTCTTTTAAGGAAGGGTTGGTTCCCCAAACGCCCTTTAGGGAGGCCACAAGTTTGGAACAATTCAAGAGATGCATTTCTTTTACATTTGATGGCAAACATTCCTCGGACATCTCCAGCGCTGGACAATTGCGTATGTACAAATCATTAAGAGATGGAAGAAGGGCAGACATGCATTTAGGCATTGACTTCAATTTCTCTAATCCTTTAATATAAAATGACACTAGCTGAGGTGCAAATAATCCTTCATTGGGAAATGATTCAAATTCTAAGCATTTTTCAATCCTCAAATACTCCAAATGATTATGAGGATGCCCCTGCGATATCATCTGTAGATTGCAACACCCGAGTAAACAAAGGTTGCGGAGGTTAGGGAACAAATCTAGAGGAAAGGTAGTGAAAGAGTCACAATCATGTCTGATATCCAATTCTACAAGGGAATGGTACCAATGGCTAATGGGAATATTCATGCCTGGACAAAAATAAATAGGCAAGTATTCAAGGGTATCAGGTATGTGGGGAGGCCTAGTGATATCAAATGAAGATGGCCTCATATTCACACATTCAATCAATCCGGCCCTGGGAATCGGAGCCCCAAGTTGGCCGCAGTCCTTTATAGTTAGTTTCTTTAAATGACAAAGTATCTCTGGCAATTCTTTCAGCTTGGGACAATTCTTCAGAGAAAGACTTTGAAGACTTGGAAAAGCACCGGTCATGCACTGCCATTCTTCCCATTCCTTCATATCATTAAAGCTCAAGGATTTCAAGGATGCAAATGCACAAGAGCTATTCCCGTAGAAATCAGCATCTATCCTTCCTATCCAATCAAGGCCATCAATTCTCAAGTCCTCCAGAAATGTCAAACGTCCAAGGGAAGGCAACCATAAGCAATGTTTACAGTTTTTCAAGGTTAAGGTCACCACATTCGATAGAAAATTATTGGATAACCAACGGGGAAATTGTGTGCCACCATAGCCATCTATTGACAAGTGCTTCAAATGCCTGGAAGGTTGCAGATTCTCAAGTACTTCTCTTTCTTTTACTGAATCGTCATTGTTCCGCGCTAAATTCCATTGTAATCTCAGCCTAACAATATGTGTTTTATTCTTCAAATTCATCTCATAGGGATTTGAGGTATTTTAAAGATTTTTAATTGAGGGCTGCTCTCCATGAAAATCAAGTTCTCCTAATTGTTGAATACTCAACTCACTACTTTTGCCAACCTCAAAATTGTCGATCCACACGTGAAGATTCTTCAACTTTCTTAAACGGAGTGGAACCTTTGTTAAAGAAGTTCCCATAAGTTCAAGGCGGCGCAAATTGGTGAGCTCATGCAAAGTAAAAGGCAGCTCCTTCAATTTAACACAATTGTTTAGTTTCAATTCTTGCAAGTTATAGAGTGAACAGATTGAGTCAGGAAGTCTCTCTATGTCGGTACCCGAAAGGTCTAACGAACGGAGATGTATAAGATCGCCTATAGTGTCAGGCACCTTAATACACCAACGAATTGATAAGACCCGTAAAAACTTAAAGTTAGAGATTAACTCTTCAATTGGCATCTTACAACGCTTCCGAATGGCTATAAATGTCCGTAACCCTTTAGCATCACATAAAGTCGTATAATATTGAATAGGACGGCTTACGTATATGTGACGGGTTTTCCTTGATACTATTTTTTCACAATCAACACCTAACCTGTAGCAGATTTCACCTGAAACATATTTTGCTAAATCATTGAGAAGGTCGTGCATAACAAAATATGTTTCGTTGTACCAAGTTATTTGTTTAAAGAATGACCTTGATACTAGATCATTGAAGTAGTTTTCACCTACTTCTTCCGGAGGCTTGCTTTTTTGAGAGCAATGTACAAAATTTTGAGCCATCCATAACAAAATTAAGCTCTCCTTGTCAAACCTATGGTCTTTGGGGAATAATGCACAATAAGCGAAACATCTCTTGAGATGAGAAGGAAGATGGTAATAGCTCAACAACAAAGTAGGAACGATTTTACTATCTTCTATTGGTAAGTCCCATATCTCGCTTGTCAATACACCTTCCCACTCTGAAACAGATGACTTTGACTGTAAAAGACATCCTATTGTTTCAAGGGCAAGAGGCAATCCTTGGCACTTTTCAACTATCTTCATGCCAATCTCCTTTAACTCAGAATTCAACTTACAGTTTTCATCTTGGAATGCATGTTTAGCAAAAGTTTGCCAGCTGTGATCTTCATCTAATTGCTTTAGTTGGTGTATGTAGGTTGACTGCATGATAGAAGCAACTTTGTGACTGCGTGTTGTGACTACAATCTTACTTCCTTTAGCTCCAAACGTAAGAGGAGTTTGTAATGCTTTCCATTGGTTTCGGTCTTCGTTCCAAACATCATCCAGAACCAGAACTTCCTTCCAGACAACCATGAACCATTTCTAGGTCTCCACTGTCATCTCTTGAGTTAGTGAAAGCTCCAATAATTGCTTTGGATACTCTCAAAGCATCAAATGCATCAGAAACGCAAACCCAAGCCTTTTCATCAAATTTAGCTTCTTCTGTCTTTGGATCATTGTATATATGTTGAGCAAGTGTGGTCTTACCCATCCCACCCATACCCACAATAGAAAGTATTGACAGCTTATTATCATTAGTGTCAGATCTCAGCCAAGTAAAGATCATTTTTTTGTCCTCATCTCTGCCATAAATAACCTCTTCAGCCACCAACGACGTTGACTCAACTTTTTTCTCCGCCACCTTATTACCCAGTCCAGATCTAACGCCACTATAAATTTTGAAATCTTTAACAATGTTTTGGTTAAAAAGAGATTCTAGATCATCTAGGAGTGCTATGATCTTGGATTCAAAATTGTGTACCTTGCTAGAACTGGTTTGGAATTCAGCTTCCAACTTAGTCTTGGAGAATTCATACTCTATTTGCTCGAGCAGATCCTCTGCATCATACAAGACGTCTCTAACCTCATCAAGCCATTCTTTGACCAATGAATTAGTGAACTGCTTTTGTTCTGCATCATCTATCACAGAATTGACGTCCATCAGCTTCCTCTTCAACTTTTTCAGTAGCTTCTCATCAAGATTTCTCCCACGAAAGAAGCCCAAAACTTGATGAGAATCCAGCTTGTCAAATAGCACCTGAAGAACAGCACCAAAAAGAGCACCACCAAGTGTTTCAAGGACAGGCATGGTTGGAAAGGAAGTGGCCAAATTGAGGAGAAGAAAGGATTGTGAAAATTGGAACTGCAGCTAAGTTACGTGAATGAAGGACTGACAAAAGATAATGAGTGAATATTGTGAAGATTGGTAGCATTTACTTCAATAAAGGAATGATGGCGAGGAAGCAATAGCTGTTGACTATTTCCGACAGCACAACGTCTGTTTAGTAACTTGTGGAACATATTTTAACGAAATTTTTACCAACTTTAGTAAATAAGTCTATTTCGGTGGCTTGCTTTGTTAATAGGAACGCGACATTTTAACAACTCAATTTTAATAACATTTTAATAATGGCCATGTGTCAACTTGCTATTGGACCATGCCAAATAATTTTTTTTTTCTGTGTTCGTTAACGTGGAAAAGGGTCTATGTTGACTATTTGATTAAGGAAGGTTGACATATACATTTTAAGAGTCGTGTGCTGATAACTCCGTACAATGAATATGGTATGAAACAACAGTGATTTTTGCATTTAATGTTTATTAACAATATAAGATTATTATACAGTAAATTGATTCTTAGAATTATTGGCAATGTTTTTATTTTTTTAAGGAGATTTTAATATATTGTAACATTTGAAAATTTTTTTGCATGAATATAATATTTTCTTATGTTAATGGGTAAGTTATGCTAAAAGTCACTTTTACGTTGGTTGATGTTTTTGTTTCTTTTATTATATATCTTAAGGTTTGATATTGGTAATCAATGATCTCTTTCTTTAATATATTTGGGTGTACCAATATTTGTAGAGACTCTTAAGGTGTGATTTTCGTAATCTTTGGTTGGTTGATAAGATCAGTAATAAACTTTCTTCTTGCAAATAGAAGTAGCTTAGTATGATAGCAATAGTTTAGCTAATAAATTTGATAATTATTAGCTTATTGTCTTATATAACTTCAAGTTTACAAATGATTTATTAAGCTTTTTCTTAAAGTGAAATAATGGATTTGAAATTTTGTTTGGACTAGAGATACACAAAAACGGAGATTATTCATTATTAAATTGTAGAGCTGTCAAAACGGGTAACTTGGCTCAACCCGGCCCGACCTACCACGGATTGGTCATTTAGTGAGCCAACCCAACCCGGCTCATTTATTAGCGAGCCAGAAAATTCGAACTCGACTCGACCCACCACGGGTTGGTGAGTAAAGGGGTTGGCTCACTAGGCCACTTAATTACAATTTTTTTAAATAAAAAAAATTACAAACTTTTTATAATTCAAATCTTAACAAATTTCACTCCTAAATTTCACTCCCAACATAGATGTTTAATTAATTTTGAAAATATGGAACTTAAATAATTTTTTCAAGCAAAAAAATAATAATAATTTTTTTTTATAAAATTAAAATTAAATTTTAATAAAATAAAATTACGTAAGTGGGTTGGTGAGCCAACCCGGCCCATCATGGGTTCAACCCGCATGAGCCGGGTTTAAATGAGTCAGGTTGAAATCTGACCCGCATAAAAAAAATACAATTTTTTCAAACTCAACCCGGCCCGAACCCGTGACGGACCGGGTTAACTCGCGAGTTGTGACCCATTTTGACAGCTCTATTAAATTGTCTATTTTATATGGTTATAAGGTGAATGATGATTTATTAATTATTAATATTAAATTGGAAAACAAAGCTTATATGTTACATTTTAGCTTGAGAGTTTGTTGATGGCAAAATGACTTACACTTATGTATATTCAATTTCTTAAATACATATTATTTAAATCTTTGTAAATTAGGTATGATATTAAGAATCCATATGATGTTATTCTTGAAAATACTTTATAGATATTAAGTTAGTGATTATATTAATCTTTGAAATTATTATTGATGTTATGCATTTTACCTATTTAAATTGATTAAAATTCTTTATTTTGATATAATAAGATTGTACTTTGTTGTTAATTCAACGTAAACATATATTTTCTAAATTAAAACTTTAATCTTCTAATCTTATGTATTGTGTTGATTAAGAAAACTTGGATGAGATGCCAACCAATTTAAACTTATGTAAATATGTTTAATTAAATACTATGTAACGTAAATTAATATAAGTATTGTAAGATATGAAAATATTCATTCTAGGACATTGGTTACATGAAAATAACATGTAAACTAAATTAAAAAATATATTAATTAATCATGTAATGTATAACATAATTTAAATGTAAAACTATTTACATAATTTCCATCCTCTGAATATAAAAAAATAATAATTTAAAGCATAAAGTAAAAAAAAGGTTTGATTGCAAAATTAACTACTTAAAACTGTTGAAAAAAAAATGTTTAACAAAATTTAAAACTAAGTAAAACAAACGACTTTAATTACTTAATTAGTTTGTAAAGTACATCGTCCTACTAGCTATATGTTAAATTAACAAAGTCATAGAAGCATAATTAATTTAAATTAAAAGAATATTTATAGTAATTTGAAATAAAAGAATAAGTAAAGTAATTAAAATAGTCAATAAATTTTTAACACAATTTCTTCTTAAATTTTGAGTATGCAATTTTCTGTTTAAAAACAAAAGTGTCTAACTCATAAGTAATAAGCTGCACATAACTAAGCACTGAAAAAAATGGTAGAAAAATGAAAAAATAAAAATAATGAATGGAATAAATGTAAAAATAAATAGATAAATAAATTTAGAAGCCATACACAATAACTGCTCCCAACTTCTCCTGAATTATCTCCCACACAAAGGAATCAGATTTCCTATCTTACATATACAAAAGTCTTCACACACTCTTTTTTCTTCTCAGAAACTCAAATCCATAACATCCTTTTTCTCTTTAGGTCAATCACTCATAATGTTTTCTGTCTTATTATTTCTTTCTTTTGCTTCTAACTTTAGCAGTTACCCTAGCCTCGCATGCATGTCTACGTTGAATCAAAAGTTTGCTTAAGATTTCTCTAAACTCAACTTTTTCATTTGCAGAAGTTGATCTTCATGATGGCTCCAGGCACGTACTTCAACTGGGACAATGTTCAAATTCCCAGTTCAGAAACAAACACCTTCCACATGCTGGAAGAAGAAGTAGCAACACCAAACCTGCAACACCTTTTCTCCTACTACGATCAAAATGTTTTTCTTCCAACCGGTTCTTCTGACAACTACATTGACCCAACTGGTGCTTCTCTTCACCCTTCAGATATTGACACTTCTCTCTATGATCCTTCCATTTCCTTTGCTCATTCTAACATCTTTCCAACTTCTCAACAAGATACTCTACTCCCATTTCCCAAACGCCAAAAATGCTGCTGTGAGAGTGAAGTGCAAAAACTTACTGCACAAACTGCCCTGCCATGCAGTTTATACACAGACGAATTTGTTGTGCCTTATGATAATTTCTACTCTTCACACATAGAGGAACAGCCACAACAAATATCAGTTGAGTTTTCACAATATGATAGTACCTGTGAGGATCTTAAGTGTGTGAAAAAAGAAACGGAGAAAACAATATCTCCCCAAAGCTTAGCAGCACGAGAGAGGAGAAGAAAGATCAGTGAGAAGACGCAGCAACTTGGAAAGTTGGTTCCTGGTGGACCAAAGATGAACACAGCTGAAATGCTTCATGCAGCTGCAAAGTATGTTAAGTACCTTCAAGCCCAAGTTAAGTTGCTTGAACTCACAAAATCACTGGTAACTGTTCATTTCTTTTCATATTTATTTCTTTATCCATTAGATTACATATAAGTTGTATTATTTGTCCAATTTTTGCTCATTTCTTGCGTAGTCATTATCCATTAGGTGTTAATTGCAATGTTATTACTGTGCATACACAACGTTGCATGCGTCTTATTAGATATACCAAGATGGTTTGTAATGAATGTTTATAGTTGACTGCATGTGTTAGTGAATAGAATAGTTGAAATTGTTCAGTTATTTGTAGTTCACTAATTTGTGACCAATTTTGGTATTAGCGAGGTTTAAGGAATCGGTTACAGGATATGGTCAAGAGAGACCAACAAATATATAAGAATTTAAGTAACTGCTATGGTGTATACGAAATATACTTGTCAGTTTCTTTATTACAATATTCCATTTTTTTTAATTTTTCTTTTATTTTCGTCATAAATCTTATTGGATTACAGTCCATGAATTAAAAAAGAAAAAAACTCATCCCATGATTTTCAAAACATGTATTTGAAAATGATCTGTGATTCTAACTAATATTTTGCTAGTTTTGGCAGGAAGATAACGCAGAAACTCCTTTTGAAATGCTGCACTCACTAGTTGTTTCTTCCTTTGTTCAAGAGAAATTATATAGAGAGGAAATGTGTTTTGTGCCTAAAGAAACTGTGATAACTATGACAAGTCATGAAGATGTTGAATCAAGACCTACCATACTTAGGGATCTTAAACAACTCATTGAGACAAACATTGCCAACAAAGAAAAACAAGAATAAACCTGTCCATGATATGTTGTTGTTTGGATTCTTCTCGCTGCCTTATTTTTATTTTTTCAATTTTAATATTTTCTTAGCAGTGTTCTCTTTTTAGCCAACAAAAATGGCAGTTTAATTAACCCTTGTATTCAATTCGTGATTAGGTTAAGAAGAACCGAGGTTAGGGTAGATTGTATCATTTTCGTGTTTTTTTGCTAATTTGTATTTTTTTTATCATTAGGGAAATCCTTCGATGATTATATCGAATAGTGTTGTGCCTTTTTATGCTATACTTGAGATACAAAACATTATAATGTTTTTTAAGAGAAAATTTCACTCACCTTTTATTTATTTTCTTTACTTTTTCTTTATTTATATATATATATATATATATATATATATTTGTTTTCTATAAGTCAAAAGTTTAAAATTTTTAAACATAATATTTAAAAGAATTCGTTACAAATTATAATCATAATAATATTAAAAATAATTACCACCGTAAAATTAATATTAAATATATCAGTTAAGAATTATAACTAACGTAAAAAACAACCATATCTTTATATTATCAATTTAAAAAAAAATCAGGATAGTTCAAGAGATAATGTTTTGCTCTAAAAAAATTATATTTTGATCATGTGTTAGTGTAGAGGAAATTATATTTTTGACTCTAATATTATAATATGCTCTCTTATTTTTTTCTGGTGTCCATAGAGAACTCCTTAGGCACAATTTTACCATCTGCAAAACGTTATTATATAGATAAGGTTCATTAACAACAACATTCCATACACTTTTCTCAACTAATTCAAGAAAAATCTTTATCCTAATTTTTCAAAAAAAAAAATGGTTGTTTTCATCACCAAGTAAAAAAAATGGCAGTTTAGGATTGCCTACTTTCCTCAAATAACTGTTTATATTTGCATCAATACTTATGGTTAGACGAGACAATTTTAAAGAATTTAAATTTTTTTATGCTAAAATGACTGATAAAATAATTAAACTTAAAAAACAAATTAAAATTTAAGAAAATTTGAAAGATATTTAAATAAATAAAATAGAAGAATTTGAAATATTAAATTTTACTCTTTGCGCTCTACTTTTATTTCAGTATGTAATTTATTTTATAATTGTTAAATTCAATTGAAAGTAATTTTAATACCATGTTTATT